>CM064547.1:11585788-12173288 GCA_032716605.1 Paralithodes platypus | reverse complement strand
TTATATAAAATGGTAAATATAAATATGAACTATGTAATGTGACGTTAACAACTCCGTTAGAACCGCATGGCTTGTCCTACAGTGACTCGCTAGGATCGCCAGGGCAGTGGATGGGGCTACAGTATATGTATTATAGTGTGCTTTATTTCATATGAAAGCTCGTGTCATGGGCAGTCCAGAAAGGCTCTTTGTTTTCACCCATGTCAAGGCTTTATATATTTAATTGTAAAGTATATGTTTTATCATTAACTAGTAATGATGGGATCTGGGAGAGAGAGAGAGAGTAGAACAGAGTGAGAGGGAGCGCGCAGTGTTTTTGCCCCGCTCGATGACGTCACGGCTGGCTGCCTCGTGGGGGTTGGTGGAGAGAGGTCCTTACCATGCTGCTAGCTCCTTTGCTAGAGGACTTGTAACCGCTTTTTTCCCACGCGGCTCGAGCTAGTGCGAGTATATATACAGTTCCTCGCCACTCTCTCCCTCAGATCTGGTTTCTAGAACGCATCTATCTTATCCCTTGCTATCTGTCCCCCTTCCTGCACCTGAGAACCTTTTCCTCTGCCTATCTCTCTCATTTTCCATATCTTTCACCACCTTTTATTAACATTATATCCCCTCTGGTTAACTCTGCAAAATCAGCTTCATGCTGGCCAGTTGTATTGTGCGTTAAGGTCTGATATAACCCATGTATGTTAGTTGTTAAGATAAGTGGATCACGAAGCATTGGTTGGCATTTATATTGTTTAAGTACCGCGTCCTATAATTATTAGTGTTCTGCTGGATTAGATAATGCTAGACTAGGAGTCTGATATAATAAGGTATTGTTTCCTATGAGTGCTGGCTTTAGTTAAAAGCTGCACGACATACCTGAGAACTGGAGTTGATTGAGTAAATTCTAGTCTGTGTGCCATTGAGAGTAGAGCATGCACGAATGAGGGCTTTTTGCCTATACCATTCTGCACTGTTCTAGTCTCGATTGTTTGTCTTTGAGGTACGCCAGGAGAACGCTTAATACTTCGGTACTAAGGTTTCTCAAGAGAGCTACCCTTCCCTATAACGTAATATTTGACGCACAGACTTGAGATTTGCACTAGGCTATGCGGCATGCCATGCGCACCAGTACCTCGTATCATTGACTCTAGCTAGACTTTATCAGTCACAGTAGACATTAAGTATATTAACCTAATTACTCTTTTTATGCATACCCATTTATGATTACACAAGCATTTCGCAGCCTAGTTTGATGTATGGAGACACAAACGACTTAGGCTCTTTTTGTTGATAGGAATACTGCATTGTCGTGGCGATTATTATTGTTGTAGTATTTAGGATATTCTTGGCTCCGACGGCATTATATATTCTGCCTTTTTGTGTGCATAGCCTGCACGAGCATTGTTCCGCTGCCTGCTTTTTTGGGTTCCATTTCCGATACAAGCATCTTTATAGCATCTAACATGTAAAGAAGATTCCTTGTTAGTGTTGAAGGACTTTAGTGCACTTTCTTTCATGCAGGAGTGCCTGACATTTATTGATTAAAGTAACGTAAGCTGTAACTTCTCTTACCACCTTACTTTGCATACCATAACCAAGCACCTTCGGTTATAGGTAGTAATAGGCTGTTTTCACATAACATTAAGCCTAGAGTAGACGCACATTTATTGAGAGTTTGATAGCCTATTATTGCATATAGAACTCTGCAGAGTATTTGTGTTCTTTGTTCACTGGGAATATACATCAGAGGTTGGAGCTAGCGCTTTCCGTTGTAACATTTATGCCATTACTAGTCCAATGAATAAGAGCCCTGATATATTTAAACCCCAGTCGTAACAAATGGCGACCTTACCTAGGACTTGGTGAACCTACATTTATTAGCAGGGAACATTTGTTGTTTTGGGGAATATTTTGCGGGGATCAGCAAGAATATATTTTTTTTTGCAACATAGTATAGCCCTTGAGTATTTCCGAGAATGTTTGTGTGTATATTGAAGTATAAGAGTTTGGGGTACTTCTTTTCTGAATATTGAGGTGGGAAATTTTTGTGAGCATCATGTCTTATACCGGATCAGAGGAGAATGGAGACACAGTACGTAATGTCGAAACTGAGGAACAGCAGCATGATGAAAGGGTTAATCGGGTGAACTGTGAGGAGGATGCTAGGATATTTTTGCAATGGCCTGTTACTGCCGAGCGGTTGGAGGGTATGGATCGGTACGGTCTTCAATGCCTGGCCACAGCTATCGGTCATGCGGTTACTAGCAGCATGACCAAGGATAACTTGATAACGTGTGTACTGGGCAGGGTGACTGGTGAGCGATATGGGTTGAGTGCTCAGAGCCCTTCGGCCATGCTTCCCCTACACTCGACTCCCAGCCATCCCAGTAGTTTGCCGACCCCGGGTACGCTTCCGCAGTTGGGTGGTGACTGGCAGGGTGGGTTGCCCCTGGGGGGACCACCGGTAATTTCAAACATTGTAGCACCTTCACCTCCTCAAGGGTTATCTCCAGAATTATTGCTTCAGCTCGAATTAGCTAAGATCGAAGAGAGAAAGGCTATCAGGGCAGGTGAGCAGCAAATAGAGCTAGCAAAAATCCAAGCTGAGTCGACTAGGTACTGTGCCGACAGGGACGTAGAGAAGTCGCGAGTAGAGACAACGGGACAGCGACTTGGGGCTGGTAACCGTGCTCATGATCAATCTCTCTCGCACTTATTGAAACTGGTTCCGGTGTTTGATGAGAGTGGTGTTACAGAATTGTTCGCACGCTTTGAGAAGAAGTGCCAGGAACACCAGTGGCCAGAGAATAAATGGGCAGCACTTGTATCCTCTAGATTAATAGGCAAGGGATTAAAGCCTACGATGCGTTACCTTTGGAGTCATGTATTGTGTATGAGGATCTCAAGGAGGCTGTCCTGAGGGCTTACGAACTGCAACCAGAAACGTACCGTTTGAAGTTCCGGGGTGTAACTAAGGGAAGAGATAGCACCTTTTTGGAACACGCCCGGGACTTGTCCGATGCTATGGGGAACTGGCTCCGATCTGAGAAGGTCACAACATTTGATGAAATTAAGCAGTTAATGATGTTGGAGCAGTTCTTTAAGAGCACGGGCAGTGATCTAACTTTGAACTTGAAGGAGAAAAACCCAAGAACTCTAGTCGAAGCAGCAGAAATGGCTGATCGACGGCTGTCGTTGATTCGGGGTTGCGGGTCCTCACAGAAGTACGATGTAAGTGCTAAGGACCGTTATCTTCCCCCTCCCCGTAACAATGACACATTTAAACAGAAGAGCCATGAAACTAAAATTGAATCCAAACCTTACACCACACCGTATGTGAAAAGTCAGGGGCCTTTTACATCACAGTACAAGCCGAAACCGAAATGTATGTGTTTTAGTTGCCACCAGGAGGGTCATAAGGCAAATGAGTGCCCTAGTCGACCTCCTCCGGCAGCCGTGTCTTTTGCTCACGGCATTGGAGTGTTCAAGAGGACATCGGAGTTTGTTAGAGGCATTTCTTCCGAGGTAAATACACTGCCAGTGCAGAAGGATCCGGAAGGCTTATTCCCTGTCCGTGATGCCTTTAGTGACCACAGGGGACTCGGTTGTGTGGAGTAGGGGGGTAGAAGACATGAGGTGAGAATTTTGCGTGACACTGGGGCATCGCAAACACTGTTGAGAAATTTCACTGGTAAACCTGTCAATACGGCGCGGGTGGTTGTGGTTCAGGGAGTTAATGCGACAATGTCATACCCGCTTGTAAGAATGAAGGTGGAAGTTGATGGTGTGACTCGTGACCTGGATGTAGGAATTGTGGAGAAGTTACCTGTTGGGGGCGTCGACCTCCTTCTTGGCAACGACTTTGCAGGGCCTACTTCTGAGGCTCCACCCTTAGTCGTTGTCGAAAAGCCGGCCGACGTCAGTAGGGAGGAGCAGGAGTGGGTTGAGAAGTGTCCGGTGCAGCCTATGGCGTGTGTTGTCACCGGAGATTCTGTATCCAGGGAGTCACATTCTGGTCAACAGTCTTTAGATCAGCGGAGGAAGGGTACCGAGAAGGGGTTGAAAGTTGATGCGGTTGAGAGTTTAGTGTCAACGGACCTTCTCGGGGACTCATTATTAGGACCACATTTCGAGTCTGGAGAAGACCCAGTAACTGTTCCTGAAGAGGCAGAGGATGGGCTTAAAAAGACAAAAGAGTTGAAGGAGGACAGTGATGCACAGTCGGGAGATGTAGCAACAAGGTACCCTGACGCGTACCCTATGAGAAATGGGTCGGCGAAGACGGTGGTCCGAAGCTTGCTAGTGTATTTTTCCCGGTATGGTTACCCGCAGGGGATTCAGTCAGTCCAGGGACCCAACTTAACTTCTAGCCTCTTTGTTCAAGCAATGCCGCAGCATGGGATTGTTGGGGTTGTGTCATCTGCGTATCATCCGGAGAGCCAGGGTGTGTTAGAGCGATGGCACTCAGCCTTGAAATCTGTGCTTCGTTGTTGTTGCTTTGAGAGTGGGAAGGATTGGGATCTTGGCCTGCCATGTGTTTTGTTTGCTGTGTGGGTGGTACCTGGGGAGAGTTTGGGATTCAGCCCTAATGAGCTCGTCTTTGGGCACCGTGTCAGAGGGCCTCTCCATATAGTTGAAGAAGTATGGGAGGGCGCAGAAAAACCTTGTTCTATGCTCAAGTGTGTCCTCAACAGTCGAGAACGGATGTTGCGCAGTCTGGAGTTGGCTGGCCGTAATTTAACTAGCTCTCAGGCCCTCAGGAAGGACAGGTACGACCTCAAGGTTAAACACAGGGAGTTTCACGTGGGTCAGGAGGTGTTGATTCTACTGCGCCTTGTAGGTCACCCCTTATCCACGAAGTACGCTGGTCCTTATAGGGTGGTTGAGGAGCTATCAGACCTGGATTACTTGGTAGCCACTCCAGACAGACGGAAGCGCAATCAGTTATGTCATGTTAATCCCATGAAGGAGTATGGGAGGCACCCCCCTGAGCCTCTCACTGTGCCTGTGATGACGTTTAGCAGTCAAGGTGGAGAAGGAGAACGGGACAGTCAAGCTCAGGTGGAGGATAACTGGAAGGATAAGAAGTTCAAATGGGCGCCTGAGTGTGAGAAGGTGTTTAGAGAAGTAAAACACCTGTTGTGCACTCACCCGATCCTCAGGGCCCCTCACTTTAGCCTACCTTTCCAACTAGCAACGGAGGCTAGTGGTGTGGGGACTGGTGCCGTCCTTGTGGAAAAGGACGATGATGGGCTGGAGCATCCTGTTAGTTTCTGCTCGGAGAAGTACAATTCGGCCCAGGGGAGCTGCTCTGTTGTCGAGGAGGAGCTGCTGGCGGTTGTGCTTGCGCTGGGGCATTTCGAGGTCTATGTTCCAGCCTATGGTCCGGTCGTTGTAGTTTACCCAGATCATCACCCTCTCAAGTTCTTGGACCAGTTTCACAATCGGAATATGAGGCTGACCAGGTGGTCACTAAGGTTACTGGTATATAACCTGGACATACGCCATATTGCCGGTTGTGACAACGTGGTTGCAGATGGTCGTTCAAGGGTATATGATCCTGGGTAGATTGACACACTGGTAGCCTCCTGCTTTAGTTTGAATAGTATTTTGCGCTTGGTGCTTGTTGGCTCGCGGTTGTAGGCCAGCGTATTGGGTCGTAAAGCAGGAGTTGAGCGTTTGGTATAGAAGAAAAAACTAGGCTTGCCCCTATAGTGCAGCCGAAATAAACAAATTATAAACATAAAAATCAAATAAAAACTCTTTCTTTGATAATTGATTTTTTTTAGTATGTTATAGCAGTAATTCTGAGTTGCACTCCATTCAAAATGCTGGGCTAGAGAAGCTCGCTCTTGAGGAGCATAACTACATATAATTTAACCTATGGTGTTGGGGAGGGTTATAATTTTGAAAAATGTTTTGTTGAAGAACTGTGCCAGATATTTTACTGCCGCTGGGTGATGGGAAGTGGAGATATAGCATGGGTTCTAACCATCAGATTTTTGTGAGCCTTGGGGCCTCTGAGAAAAATCTTGGGGGGGCTGTGACGTTAACCACTCCGTTAGAACCGCATGGCTTGTCCTACAGTGACTCGCTAGGATCGCCAGGGCAGTGGATGGGGCTACAGTTTATGTATTAGAGTGTGCTTTATTTCATATGAAAGCTTGTGTCATGGGCAGTCCAGAAAGGCTCTTTGTTTTCACCCATGTCAAGGCTTTATATATTTAATTGTAAAGTATATGTTTTATCATTAACTAGTAATGATGGGATCTGGGAGAGAGGAGAGAGTAGAACAGAGTGAGAGGGAGCGCGCAGTGTTTTTGCCCCGCTCGATGACGTCACGGCTGGCTGCCTCGTGGGGGTTGGTGGAGAGAGGTCCTTACCATGCTGCTAGCTCCCTTGCTAGTGGCTAGAGGACTTGTAACCGCTTTTTTCTCACGCGGCTCGAGCTAGTGCGAGTATATATACAGTTCCTCGCCACTCTCTCCCTCAGATCTGGTTTCTAGAACGCATCTATCTTATCCCTTGCTATCTGGCTCCCTCCCCGCACCTGAGAACCTTTTCCTCTGCCTATCTCTCTCATTTTCCATATCTTTCACCACCTTTTATTAACATTATATCCCCTCTGGTTAACTCTGCAAAATCAGCTTCATGCTGGCCAGTTGTATTGTGTATTAAGGTCTGATATAACCCATGTATGTTAGTTGTTAAGATAAGTGGATCACGAAGCATTGGTTGGCATTTATATTGTTTAATTACCGCGTCCTATAAATATTAGTGTTCTGCTGGATTAGATAATGCTAGACTAGGAGTCTGATATAATAAGGTATTGTTTCCTATGAGTGCTGGCTTTAGTTAAAAGCTGCACGACATACCTGAGAACTGGAGTTGATTGAGTAAATTCTAGTCTGTGTGCCATTGAGAGTAGAGCATGCACGAATGAGGGCTTTTTGCCTATACCATTCTGCACTGTTCTAGTCTCGATTGTTAGTCTTTGAGGTACGCCAGGAGAACGCTTAATACTTCGGTACTAAGGTTTCTCAAAAGAGCTACCCTTCCCTATAACGTAATATTTGACGCACAGACTTGAGATTTGCACTAGGCTATGCGGCATGCCATGCGCACCAGTATCTCGTATCATTGACTCTAGCTAGACTTTATCAGTCACAGTAGACATTAAGTATATTAACCTAATTACTCTTTTTATGCATACCCATTTATGATTACACAAGCATTTCGCAGCCTAGTTTGATGTATGGAGACACAAACGACTTAGGCTCTTTTTGTTGATAGGAATACTGCATTGTCGTGGCGATTATTATTGTTGTAGTGTTTAGGATATTCTTGGCTCCGACGGCATTATATATTCTGCCTTTTTGTGTGCATAGCCTGCACGAGCATTGTTCCGCTGCCTGCCTTTTTGGGTTCCATTTCCGATACGAGCATCTTTATAGCATCTAACATTTAAAGAAGATTCCTTGTTAGTGTTGAAGGACTTTAGTGCACTTTCTTTCATGCAGGAGTGCCTGACATTTATTGATTAAAGTAACGTAAGCTGTAACTTCTCTTACCACCTTACTTTGCATACCATAACCAAGCACCTTCGGTTATAGGTAGTAATAGGCTGTTTTCACATAACATTAAGCCTAGAGTAGACGCACATTTATTGAGAGTTTGATAGCCTATTATTGCATATAGAACTCTGTTGTTGTTGTTGTTGTTGTTCCCCAAGCTGCCTGGCCGAACAGCCCCAAGGCCCCGAGCAATTCCAAGGCCATAACCGAGTGCCCCCACAGAACTCTGTAGAGTATTTGTGTTCTTTGTTCACTGGGAATATACATCAGAGGTTGGAGCTAGCGCTTTCCGTTGTAACATTTATGCCATTACTAGTCCAATGAATAAGAGCCCTGATATATGTAAACCTCAGTCGTAACAGTAACGATATGTTATTTCATATTAGTTAGAAGATTAGGAAAACATTCATAAAAATACAGTGATTCGATGAGAGAGAGACATAAAGAGCGGCTTATAGACGTGAACAAGAACGAAAGCAGTAGCGAGGGAAGGAAGGGCTTGGCTGAGAGAGGATGGTAGAGTGGGGCTGGGGAGGGGGGTATCAATGTTACCAACACCATTCTCGCTTCCCTGTCAGACAGGTGTAGCAGGACTTATGTTCACAATAGTACGTAGAGTACAGAAGGCTAAACAATCAGGTCAGACCACTAACAAGGAATTCAGTGAAAATTAAGGAGAAGGAAATAGCAAAACACGTGTAAGAGAAACCCAAACTATTCTGTGAATACGTTATGTAAAAGACTAGATTTAAATCTCGTATTGGTGACTTCATAGACTACAGTAGATCTTGACTGGACACGAAAATGGAACTTTGCAGTAAGGAACTCGACATCGGAACATGAACCCCCAAGTTCGAACCTCGAAACCGTGAAAATATCACATTTTCGCGGTTTCGAGGTTCGAACTTGAGGGTTCGTTTCCGAGTTTGGGTGCCTTACTGCAAAGTTCCATTTTCGTGTCCAGTCGTGATCTACTGTAGTCTATGGTGACTTATATAAAGTCAAAGAAAAGGCAGACATACTTTCAGAACTATTTGCAGGAAGGTGCTACAAATACTCAAGAGAAACAAATCACTTGGACCTGATGGGATACACCCTAAGATAATCAAGGACTTGATGGAAGAATTGCTGGAGCCTCTAAGGATACTGTACAGTAGTTCATTGCAGGAGGATGTGGTACCAGAGGATTGGAAAATTGCTCATGTCACAGCCATATTTTAAGAAAGGAAATACATGCAATTCAGGAAACTACAGACCAGTCAGCCTGACAAGTGTGTTCTGCAAATTGATAGAGTCACTGTTGAGAGAGGAAATAATCTCGCATATGAAAGATATTTAGTTCAGGGGAGGTGTGGTGGAGTGGTCATGCCACTGGATTGGTAATCCAATGGACCCGGGTTCAAATCCCGATATGTCAATGGGAAGATATTATTGGGATTGCATTTGTGCTGTACCTAGTATCAGTGCATTACCACAAAGCCCACCGAAATGCCAACAAAATACCCTCATTGTTCCCTGATTAAATAACACTGTATGAATATTCCCATATTCAAAATATGTTACAGGGGGACAATGCCTAGTGAGTTCACTGCTCAATAGGTGGCGTTCTGAGAGTGAGGGTCTGAATCTGGAGGGTGAGACGGTGAAGCACTTGAGCGAAGCAACTGGCCGCTTCAGAGATGGAGCTGCTTCGAGCCATGATGGATGCTTCACATGTCTCACTCCCCAGACTGGAACAAGACCTCACGGGCTTCACCGTGTTGAGCGGTGGAATGAACAGGCTCTCAGCCTATGCCCGAGAGGGAGTAGTTGGAATATAGAAAACAAAAAATTTTTTTTTTTTTTTTTTTTTAAGCAGTTTGGCTTCATTTCTGGCAGATCAACAATGCTGCAACTCAGCAAGGTGCTCGACATATGGACCGGGGCTATTGATGATAGGCTGGTTGTGGATGTGATCTACCTGGATTTCATGAAGGCTTTTGACAGGGTACCTCACAAACGACTGCTAGAAAAAGTGTCCAGCTACATGATCGGAGGTAAAGCACTGCAATGGATCCAAAGCTTCTGTGTACGGGTTGTACACAGAGGGTGATGATGAATGGAGAGGCATCAGACTGGAGGAATGTATCGAGTGATGTCCTTCAGGGCTCTGTGTTAGGTCCCCTGCTCTTTGTTATGTTTATCAATGACCTACCAGAAGCAGTCCGGCATGGCAGTGAGGTGTTTCTGTATGCAGATGACACCAAGGTTTTTAGGAAATACAGAGCATGGAGGACTGTACCAGGTTGCAGGAGGAATGGGATGAGCTCAGAGGATGGACGGATAAGTGGTTCTTATATTTTCACCCAGAGAAGACCAGGTACATGAGAGTAGGAAGGACCCATGTTGAGGACAAGGGGTATAATATATACACTGGCATCGAGAGAACTGGAGTGGAAAAGGATATGGGAGTGGTCATTGATGACAAGCTTGCATTCTCTGACCATCTAGCCGAAAAAACTAACAAGGCGTATAAAATTGTGGGGCTCATAAGAAGAACATTAAATTTGTTCACCTAGAACCTGCAGTCTTCAAGCCATTATTTACAGCTTTGATAAGGCCGCATCTGGAGTACGCAAACCATGTATGGTGTCCCCATCTTGTGAAGGACATAGAGGCTGTAGAGAATGTGCAGTGAAGAGCGACGAAGCTGGTGCCTTGCCTAAGAGACCTACCCTATGCAGAAAGACTGAGGAAGCTAGATCTCCCACACTGGCATACAGGAGATCCCGGGGCGACTAAATTGAAACTTACAAGATCATCACCGGTAAATACGACAGCGAGTGCACCGAGGGTCTCTTTGAACTGAAGGAGGATAACACTACACGGGAGAACACAAAGAAAATTTACAAAACAAGAGCTAAGCAGGATCTGCGAAAGTTTTTGTTTAACTATCGTGTTGTTAACAACTGGAATGAGTTGCCAGAGTGGGTGGCGAGTGCTGACTTCGTTGAAAAGTTGGAGTCTAAGCTAGACAAATTTTGGAAAAATCAGGAACAAAAATATTATTACAAAGTACAAATTAACACCACACGCAGCCAACAAACAATTAGTATTTAGGCTGCCATACTGAAGCCACAGGCCCCCTAGGGCCTCATCCAGGGAATCTACTGTGAGTTACTGCTACTGTCACCATCACTAATACTTTCATCATCATCACTATTACAATCGTCGGTCAATATAGGTTTTGTACACCACATCTAGGACTTCGAATATAAGAACATAAGAAAATGGGAGTCTACAGAAAGCCGATTGGCTCATACAAGGCAGTACTCTCAAAAGAACAAGTTGACGATATGCAACACAATCTAGATAAATTGTCATGTTGGGCCCAAATTTGGCAAATGAGTTTCAATGCGGATAAATGTAAAGTACTACATATCGGATACCTAAATGAGAAAGCAAACTATTCGATGAATGGCACTCAGCTTAAGAATGTAAACAGAGAAACCGATCTGGGAGTAACAATATCGAGTAACCTAAAACCTAGTCAACAATGTTCAGAAGTTGTTAAGAAGGCAAACAAAATAATTGGCTTTCTAGGCATCCAAAGAAGTTATCCTAACCCTTTACAATTCCTTAGTCCGCCCTCTTCTGGAATACTGCGTTCAATCCTGGTGCCCTTATTACCAAAAAGATATAAACAAGCTAGAACGAGTTCAACGTAGAGTTACCAAAATGATACCTTGCCTAAAGAACAAACCATACGAAGAGCGTCTTAGAGAATTAAATCTATTTCCTTTAACCCAGCGCAGATTAAGAGGTGACTTAATTCAAGTGTTCAAAATCATCAAAGGCATCGACAATATGAACTGTAGTAAGTACTTCACTATCGACCAATCTAATTACACGCGGGGAAACGGTTGCAAAATTATTGGTAAATCTTTTAACTCACACGAATCTAAGAATTTCTTCTTCAATCGAGTTGGCAACTTGTGGAATGGGCTTCCCCGAAACGTTATAGACTGCATCACCGTTGATTCATTTAAACTCCGCCTAGACAAATATCTCGCTTCAAACCCGCGACTGACTGCGTTTGTAAATGAATAACTTTATTTTATCCCCCCCTCAGTTACTAACCCATCTGTCCCCTACTAACTTCCTAATCCTGCCACGGACATTAGTTCCAGGGCAGTAATTCCCTTTCCAATGTTCCCTTACCCACTCTAAACCACTGTTTGGACACTTGATCCTCAGTGTTTTGGAGGACAAGCAACCTAGAAGGGTCACTAGATCTGTTGTTGCTTGATTTCCTTTGTACTTTGTACTCCTTTGTACTCCTTTGTACACCCAACCAAAAATACAAGGCCTAATTATAGGCCCAACTCACTAATATCATGAGGACCGGCCTCACCAAAACGGTCAGAGGTCAACACGGGAAAACGAGGGTCTGCAGATCACCGATTTGCCCACACCCAGTAGATCCCCCTCACACCCAAACCATCTCGTCCATATGCCTATCTAATTTAATCTTAAAGCTTGGTTGAAAATGCAAATCCAAGAAGAGGATGCCTATGCTACGTCAGAAGCACTCAAACCTCCACACAGCGAATGAAGACGCTAGTTCACCACAGCTTCCAACACAATGAGACCTGACTCTTCAACAGCATCCTTAGAGAACTTAGGGACCTAACTGGTGTCACTGTTGACACCTTTAAACACAAGCTAGACAAGTGGGTGGTTAGAGTCCCTGACCAGCCACCAACACCAGACTACCCAGGCTCCAACAACAGTCTCCCAGCAAGAGTCCAAGACCGAGAGATGAGGAGCCAAGCGCTACCTGGAACATGCGGAGGCCCACCTTAGCTGCGTCGCTCCCGGACGGAATTCTTCAAAGGTAATCAAAGGTATATCACTCGGTAGCCTATTCCACATGTCTACAACTCTGTTACCAAACCAATATTTGCCTATATCTTTTCTGAAACGAAATGTGTCTAATTTGAAACCATTTGTTCGAGTTCTTTCGCTATCACTGAGCTTCAGTACATTTGTCATGTTCCCTTTATTAATCCCACTAACCCAATTGAACACTTCTATCATATCCCTTCTAACTGTGAGAATTCGATAGTAAACAAAGCGGAATTTACCTATAAACTCACAGGAGTTAACTTACTTTTATTTGTTGATAGGGATAGATAGCTCAATGATAGTGGTAGGAATAGATAGAATATATAGTGGCCACTAAGATATAAGAATTAGGATGACTTAGCAGGAAACAGGTGGTTGTATTGGAGCGGCTAGAAGGAGATCTTGATGAGGTCGTAGCGAAAGCGATTCTAGTTTGTCTTGGAGCGAGGGACCCTCAGGTTCCCGAATATGACGCATGCGCAGTTATCTTATCTACCTATGCGTCATTTAACTAACTACAAGATATACCGGATTTATTATAATGACAACCCGATATAATAATGGATAATAAACCCATAAAGACTTAACACCTTACGAGCGGCCTATGCGGTTTATTTATGTGTACCGCACAGCGGGGTGTTTTTAGCCAAAATAGGGCTGTTTACGTGATCATTTTCATGCCTAAATAAGACCCAGAACGTAAAACAAGTACCTATCCCTGAAAGGGCATAAACAGAGCTTTCGAATGACACCATAACGATCCTTGTATGATGGATAGTTTTCTTGCAATAACCGTGCAACGCGAGTGCAAAAAGCAGGTAATTCGGTACTTTCAGTACATAATTGAGTATGTAGCGAGTGAGAGAGGGAGGAGGGAGCTGAGATTTGTGTCAGTAGGTTCTCCGCGGTGGTCTGGAGCAGTCATACGCTCGCTAGTCTCCTGCCACCACTTGTCTCTCTCTCTCAGCCACATTACGTGCTGAAATTGCCACTCGAGTTATGTCGAGCGCCGCCACATAGTCCAGCTTTATTTAACTCGACTTATGTTGCTCGCCGCTAATTAAGGGTTAATACTAAATATTATAAATCTTTTATATAGATATATAACTTAGCCTAATACTGGCGCCTAATTTGAACTTCCAGTATGTTAACTTAACCTAAACTGTCGAGTTACTTACGAGTTTCGACACATTCCCACCTCCAATATATACATTATCTACAATAATCCCGCAGCGATGTTAGATCTCCAAAGCTGTGAAGAGGTAACAGCGGCTCGGCAAAGAGGTAATCTTCCAACAGGATCGTTACTGGCAGATGGTCCAGCGACCGCTGGTGACATAGGGGTGGAGTCGTGAGAGCTAACACCATGACCAGTGCCCGCCGGTTGAGGGATCGAAATGCTTTCGATTTCCTGTTCCAATGGATACAACTTGATGATGGGTAGAGTGGTCAGGCCAGTTTTTGTTCTAATCTGGACCACTCTAACCAGATCATCTCGTCCGGGATAGAGTCTAATTACCCTACCAAGTTTCCAAAGGACACGAGGTCCCTTGTCATGTATAAGCACGATGTTATTTATCTTTCGCCATACACTGCTTGACGAGCCTCTTTTATTCTTATAGGCTTCTCGTAGTGAAGTCAAGTATTCACTAGACCAACGCTTCCATAGGTCCCGGATAAACTTATTGATGTAATTGTACCTGCTGTGTATCGCTGCTTTACTATCGTAACTAGGATCCTGCAGCTCATCTAGCTGAATAACGTCCTTTGGGAAGTCACAAAGTCTACGACCTTTAACCAGCATGGATGGAGTAATAGGGCAAGGGTCCTCCAGATCACCCGAGACATATGTTAAAGGGCGATCATTCACGGTAGCCTCCAGCTCCAATAGAACAGTAGTTAGTTCCTCAAAGGAGACTAGAGCACGACCTAGTACTTTTTTAAGCCCATCCTTCACAATACCTATGGCTCTCTCCCAAATAGCTCCGAACCAAGGCGCGCGTGCTGGGATAAAACGCCATTCACATCGGATTTCGGCAAGATGAGCCTGAACACTGCGATCGCTTTGAATGACTTCCAAGTGTCTGGAAGCTCCCACAAATGTAGCAGCATTGTCGCTTAACATTATCTGTGGAAATCCCTGCCTACTACAAAATCTCCGGAACGCATGGATAAAGCTGTCACAGGTCATACTGCTAACTACTTCAATGTGAATAGCTCTTGTAGTAGCGCACGTAAATAAAAGCATATAAGCCTTGCTGTTGTGTGAGCCCCGGACAGGAATTGCTCCTGTATAATCAACCCCTGCGACCTCGAAGGGATCTCTAGTAGTCCTGATGTCTGGTAGAGGAGGTACTCTAGCTTTCGCGTAGGTATTACCCTGTATTTTATGACAGGTTATACACTTACTGGTCACTTGTTTAACTGCTCGTCTTATCTTAGGAATCCACCACCTCTGCCGTATATATACGACCACGTGATTAACTTCATAGTGACAACAGACACGATGACACATATTGATGAGCATGTTAGTGAAAGGATGTTCGGAAGGCAGTAGTATCGGATATTTCATTGAATCCGGAAGCCGCTAACTTCAATCTACTTTCACATACATTTAATCCTCCTTTCATGACAAGTCCTAATTGGTTTACCAAATTATTGCGAGTACCCTTGTCACCAGACAGCATCTCGTACTCCTTGGGGAAGCATTCCTGCTGGCATCTTTGAGCTATAATCTTTTCTGCTACTTTTAGTTCCTTTAACCCGGTGAGACCCAGCGTCGCACGTGTTGCGTCGGCAGTCTTTGATCACCAACTCCCAGCGACGCATCACGTGCGTCCGACATATAAAAAACACTTACGTGGCTCGTAAGGTAGGAAATGGCGGGAGAATAGGAGGGGGAGGTACCGTAGTGTGTGTGGGAGCCGGGCCAGTAGGTGTGAGCGGGCCGAGACAGCCGCGCGGCTGGTGGTGGTGGGCTTAGTGGGGATAGTTTACACCCCTAGTTCACCGCCACTTTGAACCTTCATTACTCCGGTCGTATGGGAGCTAGAGGCTTGAGATTTATGTGAGATACTCCATAGGATGTATGCCGTACAATGCCATACTCAGTTTTTACCCTAGTGCTCCCGGGCGGGTGGTCATGCGGGGGAGACGAACTATTGAAACCCCCCCCCCCCGCCCCCCAAATGACCGAAATGAGTTTTTTTTATTTTTGTCTTCATTTCTCACCATTCTCTTCCATTTTGGCTCAACAAATTTTTTTGAGGCTCCCCCCCCCCAAAAAAAAAAATGTCAGAGGTGATTTATTTTATTTTTTTTTAATTTCTCATCCTTGTCTTCCATTTTAGCAAACAAAACAAATAAGTGAAAATGGCTTGGGACTGGGGTGAACAAAATATTATAACTAGCCGGGGCTCAACGGGTTAAGCTGAGGAGGGCACTGTCTGTGGGAGACGTCCCTTTAATTTTTGCCTTCAAATTATTTTTGTATCGAATAGTCCATGCAACTACCCGAATGAATTTATCATAACTGCCATATTTTTCCCAGTTCCATAACTGTGTGTCCTGTTCATCATTAGTCCCAATGACTTGGCTAGTTACTTTTGGCATTGAGTCATCAGGTATTATATCTTCTGGCTAGTCGTCTTTGTTTTGGAGCCACATGGGCCCCTCCCACCAAAATGCAGAAGATTTCAGATGTTTTGCCAAAACACCTCTAGACAGTAAGCCACTAGGGTTTTCTTTAGAGAGCACGTACCGGAAGTCTACAGTCGGAAGAAGGGATTTTATTTCGTCAACTCGGCTTGCGAAATACACTGGAAGCTTCTTCATACTACGCAAACCTATCGTATAAATATGATAGGGTATGACTCTTTTGTGATCCCGTACGTCTCTGTGACGTCACGGTCGTTCCCACTGCACAGTGTAGGACAAGTAAATCATATATTATAAGATTGTAAGTAAGTTAAGATTGTAAAGGCCTAATATGCTATTAAGCAATATTGACATGGTCTTATTTATTAGTGGCCCCTCCATCATTGACGAACATGCCTATTACATAAGGCATCCTCTTCAAACACTAATCCACCGTAGTTTGAATCTACCGCGCAGAGCATTTAAAATCTGAGGAGCCTTAATCATGAGCGCACGCGACCTCACTCATGGCTTCAGTCATTATGAATTGGGTTCTCACTACGAAAAAACTTCGTAAACAATAAAAAGAAAAAGAAAATAAGAGTAACTATCCAATAAGCTTTCCATCATATCGTGGATGTACTTGTGTGGATCTTTGACCAGATGCTGATTCAGGCGTCATTCTTCCTTTTCTGCTCTGCAATCAGCCGGCCCGGACGTGTCTCTCCACGCTCCGCTGGTTCCGCATTTGCTGCGTCCCTAGTGAGTTTTTTCTCATTTGTTTACTCCGGGATGTATCGAGTAAGGTTAGGATATGCGTAGCAGGAGTGTCCTGGGCTGGTTGCCCGCAGTGCAGTGTATTTTGGGTCGTGTGTTTGGGGCATCTATTTCGGATGTACCCTCGTGCACCTGTCAGGTGAATTTTTGTTTTCATAGTTGAGTTAGCTTGTGATGCAGGCGGCTTTCATTATGCAATTATTTCTGCTGCCTTTTATCTTGATGAGGTAGCGTTGCTTTGCTGACGTTCCCAGCGTATTTTTCTTCACTTAGTGAAGTTTTTTCTGGGTCCCGAGTCGGTCTTCCCTTGGTCGGAAGTTTTTGCTACAGTGGTGTGTTGGCGGTGGTTCCTGTTGTAATATTTCCAGTGCTTTTTGTTTATATCTCACCATTTCTTGTGCCGTTTGCTTAGGCCTAGCCAGCCGCTCGTAGCTTTGCCACATGTACAAGTGTTATTGATTTATTTTATAAATATGTCCTACTGTGTCATGTGTATCCGGGTTTAGTTGTGTATTGGCTAATTCCACGGACTATGTTTGTTTCCTGGTTTAGTTGTGTATTGGCTAATTCCACGGATTATATTTGTGGTCCCTAGGTTAGTCGTGCTTTGGCTATCTCTCGGGTCCTATGTGCATTCAGATGGTGTCTGTTCGGGGTGGGTTACTTTCCGGCGGGGTTTTCTCGGTTTCACCATGAAAACTCCGGCCGTGAGCCGTGTTTGGCCACGCGTGGTTTCAAAACAGGCTGGTGTCCCCGGCGAGATGGTGTCTGTGGCTCTCCAAGACTGCATCTCTGTGTTGGTGCCTGTTTCAGGCTCCCTTTGATTCCCGGCGGATTGGTGGTACCCATCTAACATTGTTCATGCGGACATATGTTATGTAGTTTTTCTACCCGGTTTTACAAACCAAAGGAAAAACCCTAGCTGTTGTTGTGGGCTTTCCTCCCCGGCGATCTTTTACAAAGAAGTGGGGATCGGAACTTATGGGGTTAACGTTTAAGACATCAGATCTCACCCGGCGGGTGTACCTTGTTAAGGTGGGATGAACGAATTGGTAATTCAGTTTAGTTAACCGGTCCATTTTAGTGATACTATATGTATCGCCGCCCTCACTCTTACGGCGATCGAAGGCTCAATTAGGGTTAACGTATTTTTTATAAATTGGCCACACCCGGCGGGTGCTCCTGGGAGGGGGAAATACGGAATTTACAATATAAGCTAGTTACCAATATATTGAGAGATACGGCTATGTATCGCCGCCTTCACCATACTATCTATGTGACAATTCATTAGAAGTCAGGTCTCGTATCAGCCTGCCCTGTGTTAATCTGCTAGATAATTCAGGGGTCGGCATCTTTGTGGGGGGGTGTTTTCAAAATTGAATCTTGTAACAGTCACCGCCAGAAAGACTTTATAAACGCCATACTGGTCTTTTATATTATGTCAGAGGGTATTCTTAAAACTTTCTTAAAGACATGTCTAGATATTCGGATATCTTTATAGAACCCCGCCGCGTAACGAGCTGTAATCATTGTGAGATTACGTCTCGTTATCCGGCGGGTTATGAACACTTGTATGCGATAATTTTGGGTTAACCTTATGAGCATTAATTCCTGGAAATTTTCATTTTTTCCAGGGCTGGGCCCCGGCGGACCAATACAGACCCTGCAGTAAGTTCCCACCAGTCTCTGTCATGGCTACCTTTGCCCCAGTTTTTGCTTTATGCATTAATCCAACCTGTGCCGGTGTCCCTCTTTTTGCTCACACTCTTTGTATCAGGTGTGTTAAATGTCTAGACCGTTCAAGAGGTCTGTGGGTGATGCGCAACTGTTCCTTTTGCTCCCAACTAAGTGTCAAAGTCCTCCAAGATAATGATAAGACCGCAGCGGTCGCCTTACGAGAAGTTCGGCAACAAATGTCAGCGTATACTGCGATTGTGGCTCATAAGTCACTTCAATGTGACAACGTCCCTCTTTGGGATAGGCTTCTTCTTGAGCACCCTCCCACTAATAAACGTTCCTCTCGAGTAACTAGTCATAAGCCGGCGGAGACTGGACAGGGTTCTGTGTCATCTCCTGCCCCTGCTACTTCGAAACGTCACCGTGAGCCTACACCCCCGGCGGCAGTCTCCTCGTCTCGGGCGAGATCTAGGTCTAGGTCACCCCTTAGACACCAGCCACCCAGTCTTGCCTCTTCACCATCGAGTAAGCGGAGTAAGACAGAAAGTTCCACCAGGGGTCACGGCGATAAATCCTCCAAATCAAAGAGTAGTTCACGGTCACACCGCAGCCATAAATCTTCAAAAAAGGATTCCCATGATAGAAAGGCCTACCGACACTCACCTGTTTCTAGTGCTTCTCGTCATACCTCTACCCCAGATAGAGTTTGTGTTCGGTCTCAAGGGTCCAGTGTAGTACCTGTACCTAAAGATGATTTACCCATTAACATTTTAACCCTGGAGTTGGAGGGTTCAGAGGGCTCAGTAGTTGAGAGTGTTTCAGACTCCCACGGGAGTATAGGCCAAGGCCTAGGTGTTTGGCGATATTCTCGTCCGGGGCCTGACCACCCACTTCCGGCTCAAACTATTCACACAGTGGCTGACATCCACCGGGATGCGGCTATCCCTTCCTCTATTCCTAACTTATCTTGGCAACAAGATGGTACCCCAGCTTCGGCGGGATCTTCTCAGGAGGAACAGGATGACAAAGACGAGGTTTCGATGATATCGGATATGGAAGGGCAAGAGTCAGGTGCAGGCTTCGATGCCGCACAAGATCTTAATGATTCACCAGTGAGTACATCATCAAATCAATTTGTCACTGCACAGGAAATTGATGGGCTACTTGTTAATGCTTTATCTAGATTTTTTGGCCAACAGCAGGAAACTCCCACGGTGGACTTGGGAGCTCCCACGACAAGCTCTACGGTACGGCCTCTGATGACTTCTAATGCTTTGACTCAGATCCCTCACCCCCCCTCTATGTCACCATCGGTGGTTACTAGGCCTGCTACGGCGGCATTGACCACTTCGAATATATGGGCTATAACGGATGTCAATCCGCTCCCTCTAGACAGAGCGCCTCTCAAAAAGGTAGCTATGCCCTTGCTTTACGGACCAGACGAGTCATGGGTCCTTTTGACCCCCACTAAACCAGAGCTAGCCCAACCTACCTTGTCAGGGGAGCTCCCAGTGCCGCGTGAGTGGGTCATCCCGGGCAATAAATCTAAGAAATTAAGGGCCTTGGATACTTTGGGGAATGTGCTAGATGTCAACATCAAGGCTATACCTAGTTATTATCACCAGGACTATTTTGTTTATACTGCTAAGCCTGCTTTACCCCCTGCCTCAGCTTCAAGATTGTTTTCTGACTGGTCTAAGAATGATGGGTTTAATGACATTAAGACACTGTCAGCTCTCACTCCAGAACTCGATTTGCAAACCGTCACAGACGCGGCAGCTAATCCAGTCTTGAAGGTGGGGCAGTTGGGTCCAGCACCTTGGTTGGAATGGGAGACAGAGGCTCAAAACTTTGCGACCACATTTACTTCCAAAACTTCCCACCAGATCCCTCAAGATACTCATTCTAAATTTTCCCTGCCAGTGTGTTCTGCCGGCGGAGTCCCTTCAGCTTTGTTTGCTTTCTTAGCTGCCCCTAAAATTAATCTTTGTGAGCTAAAAGACCCTTTCACTACCCCTACCCCAACTCACCTAGACCGTGAATTTAGGCTACGGGGGAAAGCTTTTCGCCTGTTCTCTCAATACATAGTGTCTCAACAGATAGCTAAGTCTTTGCTCCGGTCCACTCAGGCAATCGCATACGCGGATGCCAGACGTTCGGTTGAATTGTCCCGGCGACTTCTTCTTCAGTCGTCAATCCAATCATTAGGTGACGTACGCACTGCCTTGCTTGAGGCGGTACGAGCGAGAGAAGATCTTAGAATATCCTTAGTCCGAAAACTGCCTGATCGCATTGCGAATCAGGTGGTCATGTCACCAGTGCTCACTCCCTCTTTAATGTCCCCTGAAGTGTGGCGAACGGTTTTTAATATGGCTCAGGCTGTTAAACACAGTCCCACCCCTTCTAAGAAACCTGCCTTTAACTTCCCCAAACCCAGGCCAGTCGCTAAAGCTCAGCCGGGGGGATCTAAGCCCTTTCTTCCACCTAAGTCCTCCTCCACTCAAGGTCAGTTCAGGCATAGATAGGGTAGGTTTTCAAGTCAGAAAGGACGCGGCTATAATAAGCCAGGTCAGGGCCCGTCTTCTGCCAACGCCAGCCAGCCGGCGAAGCGTCCACCACCGCCAACTCCACCACCATAAAAAAACTAAGGTCTCTCTCACTCCCGGTGCCAGTCGTAAGGCCGGCGGATCCGAGGGTAGTACTGCCGGCGAACCCTGGTCTGCTAACTGGGTCGTTCCGAACGTGTCACAAAGCATGGCCGGTAAACACTTCGGCACGGATGGTGGCACGCAAGGGCATCACTTGGCAGTGGCTCCGGCGACCTCGCTTATGTCAGCCGACAACGGCGAATTTTGTTTCTTTAGGGGTGGAGTCACTGGTCCAGGAAATGATTGCCAAGAATGTCATCATCCCGGTCCCCCAAAATTACCCTGTATTCACGTCCAAGCTCTTTTTGGTTCCCAAAAGGGACAGTGTTCAGATGAGACCGGTCGTTGACCTGTCTTATCTGAACCTTCATATTCACAACGAGTCATTCCGAATGTTAACAGTACACCAAATCAGGCTAACACTTCTTCCGGGAGGTTGGATGTGTTCCCTAGACCTGACAGACGCTTATTGGCACGTATCGGTCAACAAAAGATTTCAAAGGTTTCTGGCCTTATGGATCAGGCACCAAAATTTTGTTTTTCAGAGGATGCCATTCGGTTTGAAACTGGCACCTCGACTATTCACGAAATTAGTCCGGCAAGCCCTGATGCCGTTGTTAAAGCAAGGAATCAGAGTTTTGTGGTACCTAGACGACTGGCTGGTGGTGGCAGAGACAGAGCAATTATGCATCAAACATGTCAACATACTTTTAACTCATGTCAAAGCTCTAGGGTTCAAGGTAAATCTGGTAAAGTCAAACCATGTCCCCTCACGAGTAATTCAGTGGATAGGGCTGGTTTGGGACACAGCTGCTCTCACTCTGAGTCAGAGTGTGGACAATCGCAACAGGTTTCGCCGGAAACTGTTCATGTTTCTTCACAGTCTTACTACGACACGGAGGGTCTGGGAGTCTCTGGTCGGCTCTTTCAACTGGATTCAACTAACTGTAATGTTGGGGCGGTTGAAAGTAAAACGGTTAATATTGGAAGGCAACAAATATTTCCCACTCTTACCGGCGGGAAAATTATGGCCCATCCCAAAATTAATCCACACCTTACTAGCGGTCTGGGCGAAGAGGGAAACGCTGCACTCAGTAATGTCATGGACCTCTCCTTCGCCAACGGTATGGGTAGACACGGATGCGTCAGGCACGATAGGTTGGGGATTTCAGTCAAACCAGGGGCACCAGGGTCAGGGGCTTTGGTCCCACTTAGAAATCTCCCACATCAATGTCAAAGAATTACTAGTCCCCTTGTATTTCCTTAAGGCTCACGGCTCTACTTTACGGGGCAAGTCGGTGGCCTTCAGAATGGACAATCTGAATGCAGTTCACTGTATTCAGAAACAGGGGTCAACGAGATCAAGGAAGTTGCTAAACGTGTCGGAAGAGATTTTTACTCTAGCCAACAGGCTAGACATTTATCTTCACGCATCTTATCTCCCAGGCGTAGCAAACGTCTGGGCAGACGCTCTGTCCCGGAGACAGAGCACAACAGTAGAATGGGAGCTCAAGCAACCCATTTTCAACCTAATGATTGCAGAGCTCTACCATCCACAAGTGGATCTGTTTGCGTCCGAGGGGACTCACAAACTCCCTCTATACCTCACCCGCTGGACGGAAACGCCGGCAGGGGTCCAGACGCCCTAGTGACAGACTGGAACAGATGGAGCTCCATCTATCTGTTTCCGCCGCCAGACGCGTCACTAATGTGCCACGTAGTGAACAAACTACGAGATTATCGAGGCTTAGTCTCGCTAATCGCGCCCCTGTGGCCGGCGCAGTTATGGTACCAGCAATTGAAGACGTGGTGCTCGCATCCGGTGTCGCTCCCGGTCGAGTATTTCCACTTAGACACGATTGGCAACCTAGCGACCTCGCTGACTTTTGCATTATGGACATTCAGGAGGCCAAGTGGCTAGCACCATATGGTAGAGATGTGACCAATAAATTAATCAATCAATATACTCAGTCTACGAAACGACAGTATCAATCACATTGGCAAGCCTTTACTTCTTGGATCATTAGAACAGAACAGACTGTGCCCTCAGTGGCGTTAGTATTTAATTATTTGAATTATCTGTTTGAGCAGAAACGTTTATCTGTGGTAACGTTAAAAAATCACTTAACTGCGATTAGAGTGCCCTTTTTAGACCTTACAGGTCTCTCCATACCGGTGGCAGAGGAAACAGGTTTTATGAGAGCATGTTTTAAACTCCGCCCACCTCCCCGTCCGCTCATGCCTACTTGGTCTCTGGACAAGGCCTTGTCTTTACTTCACTCTCGTCTGTACCAAAATACTGCAGATTTTGCATTACTCTTAAAAAAGGCTGTATTCCTTTTGGCTTTGGCCACCGGGAACAGAGTGTCTGAGCTGGCGGCGATGAGCAACACACCTAATTGCCTTAGGTTTGGTAGACTTAATGAATGTATT
Source organism: Paralithodes platypus (assembly GCA_032716605.1). Lineage (NCBI taxonomy): Eukaryota > Metazoa > Arthropoda > Malacostraca > Decapoda > Lithodidae > Paralithodes > Paralithodes platypus. The sequence goes on along the minus strand of CM064547.1, from coordinate 12,149,668 downwards.
CACATTGCACCTTCCCCGGGATTTGTAGCCAAGAATGAGCACAGTGCACACGTGTTTTCTGAGTTCACTGTGCCGGCGTTAAAAAGGGGAAAGGTGCACCATAATCTATGTCCAGTGCAAGCTCTAACCAAATATTTGAGAGTAGCTCCTCTAAACCCCCAAGGTGCTTTATGGGTAGCGAGTACGGGCAAACGCTTACTGGAACGGAGGTTAGCTTCTCTTATGGTCGAAGTCATTAAAGAGAGTAATCCCGGCATTGTGGGTAGGGCCCACGATTTACGCAAATGGGCAGCCTCTTTACGTTTCTTGAAGAACTTTTCAGTTGAAGATATTTCGTCCACACAGTTGTGGGCATCTAATCATACGTTTTTGACTAGATACTTGTCAGTTGCTCTAGACAAACCTTCCTTACCATGTATAGCTTTAAGGCAGAGGGTCTAGGTGGCCCTTCAGTCACTTTTGTTTACTTTCAAAGGGAAAAGGAGGGGGGGGGGGGGGGGTGCAGTCAGTGTAACATAGGACACCCTAGACCCCGCCGGAATGTAAGAGCTGTGAGACAAATTATGGATAATGTGATATGAAAATTTATCTGTTCTATTCAGGGCGAGAAATTGTGTTAGTACAATGTTAGTACAAACAACAGTGTTGTTATAGTAATTTTAGCTGTGAAAGCAATTTAGTTTAAACAGTGGAGATCGTTTGTAAAACATTTCCACGAATATTGTGGGGTTTATTATGTGCACATGTAAACTTATTACTTGTTAATTTTGTCACCACTCGTTGAGTAGGGTGCCTTTGTAACTACAGATCTGTTCACAGAATCTCCAGAGTTACCCTTTTTTTGTCAAGCAGGCTTCTTTGAAGCACGCACCTGCTTGAACCCCTTTTTTGTATATATATGGGCTGCGCCATGTTTAAATATATTTTCGAAGTAAGAATACTATGTGGTTGTTTGATTATCTGCTTTTCTAGAGTTATGATATGATTACGAATGTCCCCCTCCAGTCTTAGAAATCAGGCATGTTCGTCAATGATGGAGGGGCCACTAATACATTATAGGTTTGACTCCTGTAAGGAGATAAAGAAAACCTAATATTTAGTAGTGGCCCCGTAATCATTGACGACTGGGGCCCTCCCGACCATCCCCTTCCCATTCGTTGATGTATTAAGGATTTTGGTTTACTTGATATGTCGGTGAAGGAAGAATGACGCCTGAATCAGCGTCTGGTCAAAGATCCACACAAGTATATCCACGATATGATGGAAAGCTTATTGGATAGTTATTCTTATTTTGTTTTTGTTTTTATTGTTTACGAAGTTTTTTCGTAGTGAGAACCCAATTCATAATGACTGAAGCCATGAGTGAGGTCGCGTGCGCTCATGATGAAGGCTCCTCAGATTTTAAATGTTCTGCGCGGTAGATTCAAACTACGGCGGATTAGTGTTTGAAGAGGATGCCTTATGTAATAGGCATGTTCGTCAATGATTACGGGGCCACTACTAAATATTAGGTTTTCTTTATCTCCTTACAGGAGTCAAACCTATAATGTAGTATATATGAATTTATCGTACATATTAATATAGTTTATCGTATTGAGCAACCTAGATGCGGTACGATAATTTGGGCTCCTGACGTTTTCCAAGGCAGCAATGTGTGCCTCTGAGGAAGACATCTCAGAGCCTCCACTAACACCGACCAGTTAACATCTAATTTCCGCCCTCAGTTGATCGAGCTTTTGTGCCTCTAATCACAATACACTGACGGCAATAAATACAGCTACACCATCACGACGCTCTCATTGACGCAATGACTGACTGACAGATAAGCATAGTATTCATATCCATTCCCATATAATCATTTGTTCCCTTTCACTTGACTCGAGCTTCAGGGCCGGGCCGGTGTCTTGCTTCCCCATTGTCCGACATATTGGGTAAAACGTTCTCCTTTGCCTCATTGCCACGTGGAACTATTGGTGAGTTCATTCCTGGAATAATATTAACCCTTATCACCTTACCCTATATATCATTTATTATGTGAGACCTTTGGATATAAATTAGCTTGTTTCAGATCCAATTCAATTTAGATATGGAGTAATTCGATTTAGATTGATTTTATTTGGATTATAGCTTATAGATATTTAACTTCCATTGATAGTATACCACACAACCAATGCAATGTAACCTGGCTGTCGCACCATTAATACAATTTTGTTGACTTTTACAATTTTATGATAGGCTTCCTCCACAAATTTGATTAATCTGGCAGCTAGCAAAGCAGCAGTTAGCTTTAATCTTGGTATAGTTATGGATCTTATGGGAGCGACCTTTGCTTTAGCGATGACCAGACAGCTATGTTCCGGGCTCACAAAATATATTGCAGTGCCATAGGCGACACCACTTGCATCGCTAAACGCATGAAGTTCCACTGAATCAGCATATACCGTCCTCCGAGGATAAGTAAAGTCACAGCAGAGGTGCAGGTCCTTGGTAACTGTAGACCATTCGGTAGCGCAGTCGTCAGGTAGCGGATCGTCCCAATCTAGTTTCAGTCTCCATAATTGCTGTAAGAAAATTCTGGACCTTATTGTAACAGGCAGTAGTACACCGAGTGGATCGAACAGTTGTGCCGCCACTCTTAAGCACTCTCTCTTTTTTGCCTTATTGGTCTCTGGGAGACTAGCGTTGAATGTCAACAGATCAGAGTCAGGTAACCATAAGAGTCCTAATGTCTTCACTCACTCTTGATTCTACGCAGCAACACCATCCAATTGCAGGAGGTCACGTAGTTGAGGACTATTGGTAGCCCATTCTCTAAGATATAAATGAGCTTGAGACATTATTCTTTGGGCATCCCAGTAACGCTTAACGACAGTCTCTTCATCACCGCCTGTACCCTGGAGGTTGTCAATGTATAAACCCTCCTTAATAGCCTCCACAACTTCGGGATCCTCTTTAATAATGGAAAGATGTTTCAAGATCGTGGTTAAGAAGAAACTGTGAGCAAGTCGCCCCGAACAACACTACCTTAAATCGGTAGCAAAGTAAGGGTGAAGATAAGTCCAAGGGATCCTTTGGCCACAGAAATCGGGTGTAATCACGATCTTCTTCATGAAGTCTCAACATGAGAAAGGCTTTCTCGATGTCACTTATCCAGGCATATTCGTGTACCCTGAATCGCAGCAATATTTTTGCTAGATCTGGCACCAGTGATGGCCCTGTGTAAAGGCAGTCATTAAGACTTGGCCTGCCTTTGCCATTACTAGCGGAACAGTCGTACACAATACGAACGGGCGTCGTTGTGCTATTCTTGGTGACCCTGTGATGTGCCAAATAATGACTATTTTCAGTAACACCGAAAGGAACCTCTTCAATAAAATCACGATGAAGTTGATCTTGGATAACGTTGGTATAGTGACTACAATAGACAGGTTCTTGCTTGAAAAGCTTCTGCATACCCCTTAGGCGACTCGCTGCTAAACCATAATTAGAAAGCAGCTTCTCTTTATGTTGGTTCCATGGCAGTCTGACTTTATATTGCTGATTCTGTGCAGAGTATGTTACTGTCTCCTTGTATATGTCCAACGCAGTCATGTTTTCTTTTGAATCTTCGTTTGGAGAAATTCCTAGATGATCCAGTTCCCACATACATTTTAATTCATTATGACATGGATTACTTGATTCCGTGGATATATATTGATCCATTGGGGTGACCGCAAGTTTCAAAATTGTACCTACCTCTACTTGGGCGCTAGACTTGTCGATATGGCAGGAGCCACTTAGTGCATAACTAAATTTAGTGGGCAAGAGAATTATGTCACCCTCTTTCTTGTACCCTGGCCGCACTAAGTCATAATAATAATCGGCACCAACCAACAAGTCCAGTCGAGATGTCTGTGCCATTTGAGGATCAGCTAATTTGTAACCCTTGTTTCGCAAAACTCTCATGTCAAGGCATTCTGATCCTTTGTGATCCGGGAGAGTTTCTACCACAACTGCTTGTAGAGGACAATTTCTGCCCCGGAACTTGTATTTGAAGGACACTACTGGGTACTTTCTGCTCTCACATGTTCCGGTAAACCCTCGCAACTGTAGCTCTTCATCACCCACTTTTATATAATGGATCGAGTCTAGAGCGGAATTTAAAATTAAGGGGCGCTGTGAGCACTGATCCAGCACTGTTCTCATCTTGACTGTTCCTCTTGATTCCTTAACTGTTGGCAGCATAACAGTTGGGAGGATAATACTAGTCTTCTTTGACGACACAGACTTCGTGGTAGTTTGCGTCTTGGTCTTTGTTACCTGTTGAGGTTTTTGCTCCTTCTTTGCACCGTCCCATTGAGATCTGGACTGACAGAGGATATGGTAGTGTCTGTTTTGACAGAACTTGCAGCTGCGGATGTCAGGGTTCATACAACCATTGCTCCCGTGGGTTGAAGATAAGCACCCGGTGCAAAGGTTGAGTTGTTTTGCGCGTTTTACTTTCAGAGCACTGGTTTTGAATTTGAGACACTTAAACCATGCATGTGCCCCTTCGCACAACTTACAACCCTTACTTCGCACCGAGGCCTCCTGCACCGCAAAGGATGCTGAAGCAACTGGTATGCGTGGTGTAGACCGTTCTGCTACACTTTCCATGTTAAACACTTCTGTCTGGTAAGCCTGGACAAACCTTTCTAGATCCAGACCTTCTTCACCTAAAGTTCTCTTTAATGTTTCCTTTAGTGGGGATGGCAATTTATTCATGAGAATTACAACACTAGCTTCATTAAGGGTAATTTGTAGGGTTTCTATTGACCTCAGTGTACTTTCAAAACTAGCATAGAATCCCATTAGTTCCTCGACATTGTAAGAGGGAAGAATCAAAGTAGTAAGGTTAGTTGTATGTGCCGCCTTAATTCTATCCCTGTGCCCATAGGTTTTCTGTAGAAGGGCAACAGCTGTTTGGTAGCTGGCTCCCTCAATTGCGAAACCTTCAATTAGTTGTTTTGCCTCACCATTCCGTTGACCTCTTAACCCGTACAGCCCCAGCGACGCGCCTGACGCGTCGGCGATGTATGTAACGCACAGCCCCAGAGACGCGCCTGGCGCGTCACCATAATTGCGCCGACCGTAACCTCAGGTGTAGCCACTCAAGAGGGCTCAGATTTGTATGGGAACTGTGTACGTATCCCACGCAACCGTGCCGATGGTTGAAAACTCTCAAAGTCCACGTGCGTGCGCGTGAGCGCGCAATAACCTGGTTTTTTGGGGTAATTGCCTTCAATTTTTTACTCTTGTAAAATACGTTTTCGGGGGCTCTGTAGGACCATTCTTTAAGCTTTTTGAGCGGTTTTTCGTGGTTTTCCTTCATTCCTAACCCATTCGGTATTGTTTCTGGAATAAAACCATTTTTTGAAAACCGGCCGGGTTCTGGTGAACAAACATTACAAAACTAGCCGGGGCTGGACGGGTTAAGTAGGTGAATTTTTGGATGTCACTGAGCTCCGCATTGCTGTGGACACTACAGTGGAACATATCCCAGAATTCCAACCATAGAGTGGGATCACTGTCAAACACAGGAAGGGTTATTTTCGGCAATCTTATACCGGCATTTCTGTTGACTGCAGCACGATTTGGCTCCTTGTGTTTTAGCTTACCTTTGAGGAGGATGATAACTTTATCAAGACACTCTATATAATCCACGTCTGTTTCTATGTCCGCGAAATACTCAGCGTCATCTTCATAGAGAGTTTCCATTTCGCGGCGACATAAATTTAAATCTTCGAGCTGTCTTAATACCGAAGCCAATTTAGCCTCAATCGCATCATTAACTGCATCAACTAAAAATGTAACAAAATCTTGGGTGATCCTAGTCAAACCACTCTTGATACCCCCCTTGGGTCGCTTGTACTGGGACAGTGTCAATGACATGATGGCAATACACAGGAAATAGAATAGAATAATACTATATCTTACCTATATGGACGTAAAGCGCACTCAGAAAGTTAGCTGACGCCAATAAAGGCAAGATATAGGGAACCCCGACTTAAACGTAATAATAAATTAAACGTGTGATGCCGGAGTAGGGCAATAAGCGGGAAATATGACGCGGAACGCAATAATAAAAGTAAACGGATAACGCATAAGGATCTCCACACTTAAATTTAAATGGTAAACCTTATATTAAATGCGGCAATTTTATTGGTGTAGGGCAATAATGAGGGAAATAGGCTAAGATGCAAAGCGCAATAATAAAAGTTAACGAATGCCTACCATCTCCACTCACAAAATAAAAATAATTAACCTTACATAATATGCAGCAAAATGTTGTTATGAGTACACTAAGGAAGGTGAGGCCAAAAGGGTGTAACAAGCCAATTTAAATTGTAAACATATAATAAACTAGGCTAGCCCAAAATATTTGTGGTAATTACCCCCTTTAAGTTTAGTTAAGACCGAACAAATTCAATTTAACCCTTATAATTCTACTTTACATTAATTTAATTGTTGCAATTATATACCTAGCCTATAGCCTACCACCTAATTATTAATGACGTGGCTCTCCCAGGCCGCAGAAGCCGCGATAGTGTCCACCCTAGCCCCCCTTGGGCAAAGTTATCACCCGGAAAAATGGGTGGTACATCGGCTGGCGGCGGCCCATATGGCCGGGTAAAATAAGCGGGACCCGGAGGAAATTAGGCCACAGACAACAAACACCAGCCCACAAACCTACAGGGGATACCATGGAAAGGGAACTAGGGAACAGAAAGAAGGAACAGCTAGGAAATAGTAGACAAAATGAAAGCAGAAGAAAGAAAAGACAAAGAAGAAAAGATAGCATAAGGCAAAAGTCTGAGGTATCGAAGGACCATTTGTGAGAATTCGATAGTAAACAAAGCGGAATTTACCTATAAACTCACAGGAGTTAACTTACTTTTATTTGTTGATAGGGATAGATAGCTCAATGATAGTGGTAGGAATAGATAGAAGATAATTATAGTGGCCACTGAGATGTAAGAATTAGGATGACTTAGCAGGAAACAGGTGGTTGTATTGGAGCGGCTAGAAGGAGATCTTGATGAGGTCGTAGCGAAAGCGATTCTAGTTTGTCTTGGAGCGAGGGACCCTCAGGTTCTCGAATATGACGCATGCACAGTTATCTTATCTACCTATGCGTCATTTGACTAACTACAAGATATACCTGATTTATTATAATGACAACCCGATATAATGATGGATAATAAACCCATAAAGACTTAATACTAAATAGTATATATCTTTTATATATATAAAACTTAGCCTAATACTGGCGCCTAATTTGAATTTCCAGTATGTTAACTTAACCAAAACTGTCAAGTTGCTTACGAGTCTCGACACTAACTCTGCGTCTTTCTAACGAATGTAAGCCTAATTTCTTCAACCTTTCTTCATATGGTAGATTTCTAATATTATGAATAATTTTGTTCATTCTTCGTTGTACTCTCTCCAACGAATGTATGTCCATTCTGTAATAGGGACACCAAAATTGGACATCTGAATCCATACGAGGTCTTACTAATGATGAGTAAAGTTTTAAGATAACATCAGCAGTTCTGTTACTCACACTCCTGCAGATGAACCCGAAAATCCTATTTGCCTTGATATGAACGCTTATACACTGTTTTGTAGGCTTCAAGTCATTGCTAATAGACACACCCAAATCATTCTCGCAGCCTAAGTTTTCTAATTACGTATTAGCTACTATATATTTCGCATTGGTATTCGTCTTCCCTATCTTTAATACCTTGCATTTGTCAATGTTAAAATTCATCAGCCAATTAACTGACCATTTGTGCAAGGTATATAGATCCCTTTAATGCTTCTACATTCCGTAGCTGACTGGGTGGTGGCTAGGTAGAATGTGGCACCCAGTAGTGTGGATGGTGACAGAGAGAGGGGGCTGGTGCCAGTGGGAGGGTGAGTGATATCACACTCCACCTTCACCTCTTCCTCCTTGTGGTTCGAATTAATATGCTTGTATGGGCTTCTCTGCGCATCACTGACGTCACTGTCATTCATTACACAATAGTTAGATATCTACTCCAGTGACCACTTCTTACGATCCATATCGAAACTATAAAAAATAAAATAATAACAAAATTAGGAAACACTTCCCAGGCTTATGATATGGCAACACCACCCAAGCCTAACAGTGTCATCATGTCGGCTAAATAGCTATCTATCTATCTATCTATATGTTCAGGCCCAATCCCCATTTTCCTATTTTTATTTTTATTTTCTATTTAATTCTATTTTATTATTATTATTTTGTTTATCCTTGGGGGTGGCCGCCTCAAGACGAGCAAGAACAGGGAAATCACAAAACACAACATAAAACAACGAACAAACACAGACAAAATACAAATTCACACACATCCAGGTCACCGAGGAGAAGACCCAGAGACCAGGGTCACCTAGGTTGCACCAGCAACCCCCCCCCCCCCCCTCTGGCTAGCTACCTGGCTGAATTGCCTATCAATCCTAGATCAATAGTACTAATATACTATTCACAATTAAACAAATTGTCAACTTTACAACCAATATAAAAAGTTACTTACAAGGTAAGCGTGTTGTTGGGTTATAACCAGGAAATTGTGTTTGAGCTTGTGGGAGCAGACTTGTGTGCCCTTCTGTGTCTTGGCTTCCACTGACTGCCTGCATAGAGGGATGGGGAGGGTAGGGTGGTGGTGAACCAAATAAACTCCTTTTGCGTACGCAATTGGTTACACTTAAGCATCTGCGATACCTATCCAGGGTTAAAACTATCTAAGTCAAGAGTAGGCGAGCACGGACTCTTTATTTACACTAATTTTAACTTTTTCTTACTCATAATTTTCAACAGTGCAGTCGTGGTCAGGAGTACTTGAACACATCGTAATGATAACAAAATAGACGGTGAACGGTGAACGGTAATTAGTGAGTCCTAGTCATTCATTTGTTGGAGCTCAAGCAATCTACCAAATTAATTTGTCTGTTAATTATAATTGTACTAAAAACAAAATAACAATAATAATAATCAGATATTCCTGCCTCGGCTGTACATCCTTTGCAATTGGCTCCGAGGATAATTTGCAATTCTCTGTTGATTGCATGATGGACAGATGTGAGTTGGGTTTTTTGTGTAATAAATTTTTAATTATATACAGTATAGGACTGCATATCATTTAATATACTGGATATATGTCAATATACAGTATATAAACCAGGTGCAAGTTAGGCTAATAGAACACTAGTATATATTAGGTGAAAATGTGCTTATATAAATGAGCATATTATTGTCTCATTATTCAAAAGTATGGTAAAGCGGCATCTTGAGTATGGTGTACACAACTTTGGTCCCATTACATATATAAAGCCACCATGATTCACAAGACTCAAGTTGCTACTACGTAGATCGACAAAGCTAATCCTGGCACTGAGATTATGGAACACCCCGTTCTTAATATTAAACCATAAATGGCAATCTTCATCAATAGAGGTTTTTCTGGTGCACTGCGACCATCCACAATAGATCCAGAGCATAAACAAACATTAGAAAACACCCCAGTGGCACTCAAAACAAAGCAATTTGTGATTAGGTTTGATTAGGTTTAATAATGAACCTTGACATACCTAAGTCTAAACCCTCACTGTAATCATTGTTACCATTACGAACTAGGAAAAAAACTTAAAGGATTTCATAGAGAGTGGGATCCCTGGTAGAATGAGTTTGAAAGGAGACTGGAGTTGGGTCACGGGTTGTCTTGCTTTTGACTACAGGGGCACCGAGGTGGTCACACTTCCCAGCTAAGTTCAGGCCCAAACAATTCCAAGATATGTTCTGCTTGGCTCTTTCGCAAACTCATCTTAGTGCAACTCACGATACCACTATCCACGCTGAACCTGGGGGTGAAACTAAAGGATCCCCTGCACTCGGTAAACATAAAGTCTTCCCGGGCGTAGGTGGACAGTTAGAATTATTACTGTTCTGAATCTTGATAGAGTACGTTGATACAAATGCAGGCTTAGGGGGCTTGGGCAGACTTGCACTACTAGTACTAAGTTCTTGGTCTAGGTCGAAATTATCATCAAATGACAACGAAGCTAGTGACTCAATCTCCGTTCCATTTTTGTTGATGCGGTCGCAGATTGATGTATAATCACGGCCAATCTTGCCTTTGATTGCGTGACTCGATCTTGGTCTCACTTATGTTGGAGTAGACCCCAATTGAGCTATTCTCTGTCCCATTTTTGGCTATGCAGTCAGAGAATAATGAAGTTACTTCTTCACAACAATCAATGTCATTCTTTTTCCTTTCTAACCTTTGGAGTATCGAATTCAGAACCAAAAATGTCGGCCGCGTTTTCCTTGGTGTCTTCTCCATTTTGGTTTTCTTTGTCTTTTGTCCTGTTGCTGTTGAATGTTTTTATGCAATCCTGGTTGGTTGGTTTTGCAGGTTGATTGTTGGTGTTAATTCGTTGGTGCTTTCTTCTAATTCTTTCTCCTCTGTCATCTCAGGCATAGTGACTTTTTTTGGTATAATAATTCATATATTATTTATTTTTTAGCTTCCTCTCTAGACCTCCATCAAGCTTAACCCTTAAAGATCGGGGTCGGACATAAGTCCGGTTCCAATTTGCAGCAAGTTAGGAGCATTATTAAGGCTTTTAAAGGGTTAAAATCGAGTGCAAATGACCGGGAGCACAGCGGGCCAGACAGCCGACTCCCAGGGCTTACCGCCGCCCATTAACTCATGTTCCCTGTGTTCTCGAGAGGCCGGCAGTGTAGCCAGTAGTGAGCATAGCTGGGAAAAATATGCCGCTATACGCTAAACTCCCATGTTACTGGTATCACTGTATGAGAACCACGAGTGCTACGTAGCTCGTTCTGGTCTCATTTTGAAGCTTTTAGCGCCTAGTTTTTTGCTAAATAATTTTGTTTTCATGCAGATACTTGATTTATCATGCAGGAGGGCCTGAATATGCCCAAATAAGCCCAAAACCCCCCGCTAGACAAGGGTTAAAATAACGCCCCCTAGAATCCTCTTCAAGATAAATTTGTACATCGGCCAAAGGCTGGTTCCTCTTAAAATTATAGGCTTGCTAACGCTCGACAGTAAAACATCGACACCTAAATGACACAAAAGTCTTAACATTGACAAAGAAATAGGGAGAAAAGCCTTAAAATCGCTAAACTAATGAGTCGAACGTCATCAAATCTGAAAACTAATGGGGCTAAAGATGGCGAAGAAGCGGGACCAAAAAAAACGACCCAGCTACCCTTTAACCCTTAATATTTGGTTGAGAATTATGGAGGGTTGTTAAATCCATAATATCTGGTAAATAAATAGAAAGGCGGGTCATTTCAGCCCGAGACAGCTTCGAAAATAGGTGTATCAGAATTAATGACCACGACTGTACCACTGTTAGCCGGCGCCCCTTCTCCCTACAAAGACCACTTTTACTCATATACCTCTCCACTCCATCCTTCCACCTACCTCTCGGTCTACATATCCCTTATTGTCCTTCTTTATGTCAACATAACTCAGAAAATTAAGGTAAAAATATATTACTCAATACCATAGCATATAGTCTTCTCTCTTATAATCTTATAAATAGGAATGATTAAACTGCAATGCAGGAAGTAAGTCTTTATTCAATAGATGGTAGTGCAGTGAATAATGATGCTCGTTAAGATAATTTTAACCCTCTCAGTATTATATGAGGCACTCTTTAATTTAATGTTGGCTATTATTGTATGATTGTATGCAGCTTAGGAAGGGTATGTGGGGTTCAAATTTGACTAAGATAGCTTTCACCCCTTTGATTCATAGAAGGCCTTTCAATGCTGAGAAAAATCGCCTAATTATAGCCAGATCATAGTGAAAAAGCCTCATAATTCTGAAAGAACAAGAACCATACTATTCCATACAATGTCCATAGTCGTTGTTATGGTGGTGGTGGTGGTGGTGGTTATGGTGGTATATATATAACAATCAACATCACAAACAATATCCATCATATTCCTCTCTGTTGTGGTCATGTCCAAAGTCGTTGGTGGTGGTTATGGTGGTGGTGGTGGTGGTGGTTGTAGCGATGGTGGTTTATATATAGCAATCACCATCACTAACAATATCCATCTATTCCTCTCTGTTGTGGTCATGTCCAAAGTCGTTGTTATAGTGATGGTGTTGTTGTTGGTGGTGGTGGTAGCGATGGTGGTTTATATAATTATAGCAATCACCATCACTAACAATATCCATCCTATTCCTCTCTGCGTTTGTCATGTCCAAAGTCGTTGTTATGGTGTCGGTTGTGGTGGTGATGCTGGTGCATGCCTTCTTGAAGCTCCTATCACCACCTCCATTATGAAACATCCAGCCGCTAACTCCACCCCTGCGGGATTTAACTCTTTTAGTATACAAAGTCAAATATTTTGGGCTTAAGGAAAGTATGGGAAGGGTAATTAAAGTGTCCAAAATAATATACCCTTATAAAGGTACAGTCGCAGTCAACAATTATTTTACATTTTGAAGCTTCAAACATAAACAAATAAACCTCCTAAATACAAATATCAGGTAAATAGTTAAAAAACTATAAGGAGTTTCAATTCAACCTGCAACAGCTTTGACTATGTATGTTTCAGCATTAACCCAGCAAGTGCAGATCTCATCATAAAGAGTTTTACCGCTGCGCTGCGGAACTCCTCATATAATCCAAGGCCTAAAAAAAAAACATTTAAATCAGCCCAGTATAATTTTATTTTTATTAATTTTTATTTTTGATTGCCCCTTGGCCATGCCAAATATCACTCCTCCACATCCCCTCCTTCCACCCCCCCCCCCTTTCAATTATCACCTATTCTCCCTGTTATTCCCTTATTCTTAGGTATATTTTCGTGCTAACATTAGCGAGTTGCTAGCAGGGCGTGGTCATCTGTGTTACCAAGCGTGGGAAAGAGCGAGAGAGAGACTACCACGCAACAGTACGATGGCTGGCTGGCTGGCAGGCTGCCTCAGCCATAAGTTATGTAACTCCCGGCCTCTATCACCGATTTTGACCATCCAAACGCTGTTTCCACTTGTTTTATTGTTGTAACAGGTTAATACCTTTATAATCAACGTAAAATAGGGCGCATATGGATAAGTATTAATGATATTTATGGTACGATGACGATTTGAGTTTAGGAAACAGTCTAAATACCTCCTCACAGGGAGGGGTGGCCAATACCCCACCTACTCAGCGGAGAGGTTAATGACCATGACTGTTCATTGATGATAGTAAACTCATCTGTAATCCAAGGATGTTACAACACAGTGAAAAGTGAAGTATCCAGAGAAGTGAAGTCTTCCAAGTATAACTATGAGAGGAAAGTTGCTTTGGGCTCGACAACCAACTTTTGGGCCTATGCTAGATCTAGACCAACTGGCAAGGAAATAGTCACCAAGATAATGACCACCAACGGAAACCTCACTGAAGATGACCAGGAAAGTGCTCCTGTAATAAACAAAGCATTCAACTTAATATTTGTACAGAAGGATGCAAGCGGAGCAACACCAATGCCGGACACCATAATTCAGGGGCTCAGAGCACAGGACATTACCATAACCAGGGATGAAGTAAGGAAACAACTCCAAGAACTAAACGTCAGCAAGGCAGCAGGGCTGGATTGTGTGTCTCCAGTGATTCTCAAAGAGTTCTTGAATATTTTGTGTGACCTGTTGCAGGACATCTTCAACACAAGACATCCCAAGCAAGTGGAGTAGGGTTATTATCTTACCCATTTTAAAGAAAGGTAGCAAGACTGAAACCCTAAATTACAGGCCAGTGTCGCTAGCATGCATAGTGCCCAAAGTATTAAAAGTTATCGTACGGCAAATAATCGTGAGATATCATGCTGAGAAAAATCTTATCACCAATATACAATACAGTTTAGAAGCAACAGGAACTGCCTCAAAAAGATGCTGTGTTACCTCAACGGCCTAGTGAATGATGCTGATAGTGGTAACTGTGTGGACATAAACTATCTGGACAATGAAAAGGCCTTTGTTCGAATTAACCCTGAGCTGGAGGCAATGGAAATAGGTAAAAAAAATCCTGAGGTGGATTAAGAGTTTGCCTTCAGGTAGGTCCCAAAGGGATACCATAAGGATCTGTGTGTCAAATTGACTACTGATGAAGAGTAGCATTCCTCAGGGATCAGTGCTAGGCCCAGTTCTCTTCAACGACCTTGCTACCTACATCGAATCAGCAGCTAGGCTTTTTGCAGACAACGCTATGATCTATATAACCATCAGGACAGGTATACATTGAGACCCTTCATGGGGAGAGATTGACGAGTGGAATATGATATGGATCTTGATTTTCAAAGCCGACAAATGCAAAACGATGCACATTGACAACAATAACCTGAAGGAGTAGTATCATTTATGTTGGCTAACCCTCAAGAAATCAACCGAAGAAAAAGACTTGGGCATCTATATCGCCCGCCTAAATTTTCAGCATACATAACTAAAGCCATTGCAAAAGCAAATAGTCATTTGGGAATCATCAAGAGGAACTTTACCATATTGGAAAAGGAAATCCTTGTACGCCTCTAGTTTTCACTGGTGTCCCCGAGCCTCGACTTTGTTGTCTAATGCTGGTCACCTTATCTAATCAAGAACATACAGACTCTAAAAGAGGGTGCAGCAAAGAGCAAGAAAGTTGGTCCCAACATTGGAAGAGCTGCCCCATGAAATATGTTACAAACGTCTTTGCCTTAGTGATCGCAGAAGAAAAAAAAATAATAATAGAGACATGCAAATTATTCCATGGCTTTGAGGACATCCCTTACAACAGGTTTTTCTACAAAAACACCAATAATTTACGGTACCACTTGCGGAAGTGTTCAATACCAGACCATTGGGGAACATCATCAAAAGGGATTTGGTTCCCATCAGAATTATAGACGAGTGGAACACACTCCCGGAGAGTGTTGTTACAGTGCCAATGAGAGCCACTTTTAAGGCTAGATATGATAAACCATAGACTACATTAGATCTGGATTTGACACGAAAATGGAACTTTGCAGTAAGGAACCCAAAATCGGAAAACAAGCCCCATCGCGAAAATTTCACATTTTCGCGGTTTCGAGGTTCGAACTTGGGAATTCGTTTTCCGACCCTTTACTGCAAAGTTCCATTTTCGTATCAAATCCAGATCTATTGTAGTCTATGAATAAACATATTATAATAAGCTAGGTACAGTCTACGACAGAACTTGCGTCATCTCCTAAGGCAATGTTGTTAGTTCACCTAGCTTTTAATAGATGGCATTTTAATCGCTTCTGAAAAAGGGGGCGGGGTTGATACGGTGGTGTGAAGTAGGAGGAGTCAAGCGTGTGTGTGTGTGTGTATGTTCGAGACCAGGAACCAGTTAATTAATATATTGTATATGTTAATTGTTATAAAAAGACACTGAATATATAACAAGTACATCCCATTCTGGAAACCTAAATCGCAAATAAGTAATGTGTGACGTCTACAAGCTTGGGCAGAATCGCCTCTCGTTAGCCACTAGCGCTCGCCAGGGACATCGAAATTGGCTACAGTTATCCGAGAATGTTGTTCTTTCTTTCCTTGTGCTCGCATTGTCACAGACAGTCCAGTGGTGGTCTTTGTTTTCGTCTGTGACAACAGGAAGTATTTTATATCATTAATAGAATATAAGATAAATTGTGTAGAGTTAAGGAGAGAGAGAGAGAGGCGAGAGCGTGGTGGTAATATGTGCGTGTGTATGTATGTGCTGCATCGCTCGGAGGAGTTTTCCCTCCCCTTTGATTGGCTGGCGGTTCCTGGCGCGTCCTAGGGGCCTGCTGCCTTGTGAGCCTTGTGACGTATCGGCCCGTGATTGGCCGACCATCGCGCCTTTGTGGGCTCCTGTGTGACATGCCTCCTGTGTGAGGGTCCACCGGAGCTGTTCTCCTCAGGACAGGCTTGGCGCGCATGCTTCTAACATCCCTTTGCATACTCTCTCCCGTTCACCCCCTTTACCACTGTCTCTCTCTCTGACCTTCTTCTTTTCCATTGCTTCTCACCTTTATTCAATTACTTGTCCCCTTGGGTTCTGCATACAGTTTCCATAGCCGGCCC
Organism: Paralithodes platypus; assembly: GCA_032716605.1. Classification (NCBI taxonomy): domain Eukaryota; kingdom Metazoa; phylum Arthropoda; class Malacostraca; order Decapoda; family Lithodidae; genus Paralithodes; species Paralithodes platypus. The sequence continues at coordinate 12,133,538 of CM064547.1, read as the reverse complement.
ATTGTATTGTATACGCCGTCCTCTGAGATATTTACATGTACTTAGAATAGGTTTTGAGGGTTCTTAGTTAGTAGAGGTTGGGAACTTAGTGTGTCTCCATTATTGATTTAGTGTTTCTGCTCTTTTATTTAATGTTAGACTGGGATAAGGTAACTGTAGTCGTTGTCCCCGATGTGTGTATGGTTTGCTTATACCTGCACGACTTCGACCGATCCTGTGGTAGCCTGTGTTGTCTTTTCGCTTGCGTTCTTTACGAGTGCAGCATTGTGTTGACTGAGGGTTTTAGCCTGTTCCAGTTCCACACTTTGCTGCCTCTTTGCTTGTCTTTAGAGGGTCGCCAGGATAGAACCAGATACTTGTGATCTGGATCTATCAAGAGAGCACCCTAGTCAATTAACGTAACTTAAAGGATGCAGTCTTAAGGACATCGCTAGGCTACGAGCCTGTCTTGCTCAACCACAGTTCCTTACCTAGAGTATTCCAGCTAGACATTATTAATCGAGGAGACACTTATTAGTATTTAATATAAGCTCTTTGATATATTATGTATGCATTATTATTCACAGCATTTATTAGTCTAGGTTGTTGTTGAGTTGCACAACCATAGCAGACTGTTTCGTTGATGAGGAAGTACTTCTTTTAGTGTCGAGCATTGCTACCGTTGCGCATTTATAGTATTCTCGTGTCAGTTAACATTATATGTCCTATCTTTTAGTTTATTCCATTTACACGTGTGGTGTCCTGCCTCCTGCCTTTATATAATTTAAGATACAAGCATCTTATGAGCATCAGACTTTCTTCAGAAGTTTCCAGGTCTATGCTGTAGGACTATACTTCACTTTCTTTCAGGTAGGAGTGAAGAGTTTATTGTTGTTTAGAGTAACTATATTGAAGCATCTTTTTATTGTATTAAATCTTGCAGTGATTTAATTGATCTTTCCATAGATTCCTTTTTTATGCATTTTAACGTAACTTGCATCTTGTTTGTTATCAGGCTATACCAGTGTAGGTTAGTCTGAAGTAGAGTACATTTATGCCCAGTTAAGGATACCCCGTTATCGCAGATTAACTCTGGAGGGGATAGGTGTTTTTGTTCGCCGGCATATAAGTTCGAGGGTTTGGATCTAGCGTACCGTTGTTGCATAGTGCCCTATTACTAGTCCAATCATTAAGTGCCCTTGTTTTATTCATAGCCCCGGTCGTAACAAATGGCGACCTTGCCTAAGATAAACTAAACGACTAAGATAACAAATGGCGACCTTGCCTAGTATCTTATCTTATGCATCATACCAAAATTATGAACTAAGAAATAATTGCAGGATTTTTGGACATTTGTTTTTGAGGAATATTTTGGACACAGATTTTTTTTTTGGCAACGTAGTATAGCACTTGAGTTGTCTTCAAGCATTTTTTGAGTGAATAGTGCTACATGAGAGTTTAGGTACTTTTTGTTTTGTTTATATAAACGTTGAGAATTTTCGGTGGACACTATATCGAACGACGGATCAGTGCACAGTGAGGACACAGTATGGGAAGCAGGCTCTGAGGTGCAGAAGCAGGGTTTGTTAGAAGGCATTAGTGTAGTAACTAGTGAGGAGGATGCAAGGAAGTTTCTGGAGATGCCTATTGCTGTTGACCGGGTGTCGGGGATTGATCGGTATGGTCTCCAGTGTTTGGCCACGGTCATGGGGCATGTTGGCACTAGCAGCATGACGAGAAGTGACCTGGTGGCCTGTGTGCTCGGTGGGGTGTGTGGGGCTTCGGGGGGAGCGGGTGCTGGGGCACCTTCGGCCCAGCCCCCATTCTACTCGACTCCTACCATGGCGCCCCCTCGGGCTCCGGAGCCCGGTACGTTCCCGCAGGACGATAGTCACTGGCAGCGTGGTTTGCCCCTGGGTGGGTCTCCAATTGTTGCATCTCCTGCTCCTCACGGTTTAACTCCAGATATGATCTTCCAGATTGAGATGGCTAAGATTCAGGCTGAGGAGAGAAAGGCCATATGTGAGGCTGAGCTTCAGGTTGAGGATACGAAATACTGTGCAGACAGGGAGCTTGAGAAGTCTCGAGTGGAGTCGACAGGGCAGCGTCTCGGTTCTGGGAATCGAGGTCTTGATCAGTCTTTATCGCACCTTCTTAAGTTAGTCTCTGCATTTGACGAGTCGGGTGTCACCGAGTTTTTCCTGCGTTTTGAGAAGAAGTACCGGGAGCACCAATGGCCCGAGGTTAAGTGGGCAGCCCTTGTTTCCTCTAGGTTGGTTGGCAAAGGACTCAAGGCATATGATGCGTTGACCTTGGAGTCTTGCATCGATTATGAGGTATTGAAGGAAGCTGTTCTGCGGGCGTACGAGTTACAACCAGAGACATATAGGTTGAAGTTTTGGGGTGTTACGAAGGGTCGTGAGTGCACTTTTCTAGAACATGCCCGGGAACTGTCTGATGCTTTGATAAATTGGCTGAGGTCAGAGAAGGTGACAACGTTCGAAGAGCTTGAGCAGTTAGTCCTTCTAGAGCATTTTTTTAAGTGCACAGGTGGCGACCTGACTTTGAACCTCAAAGAGAAACAGCCTAAAACTCTACAAAAGGCAGCTGAGATGGCTGACCTGAGAATGTCGCTGATTCGTGGGTGCGGGTCTGCACAACGGACCGATGCAGTCAACAAGGGGCGCAACACTCCACCCCCCCCGAGTCAGTGATGCAACATTTAATAACGAAAGTAAGAGCAATGATACCAATTTTGATCACAAACCTAAAACCGTCCCATTTAAGAAAGGTCAGTGCCCTTCCCCACCTCAGGGGAAGTCCAAGGGTGAAGTAGAGTGTTTTAAGTGTCATAACAAGGGGCATTTTGCACGTTCCTGCCCTAGTAACCAACCTACAGCAGTCGTGTCTTTGGCTAGCAACATTGGGGTGTCTCTGAGGTCTTCTGCATTTACCCGGGGTGATATGTCAGATGCGGGGGCACAGCCAGTGAAGGAGTGTCCGGAAGGCTTGAAACCTGTCCGCGATGCTTTTTGCGACCATAGAGGGTGTGGCTGCGTGAGTTGGGCTGGTTGCAAGCATGGGTTGGAATTGTTGCGTGATACAGGTGCATCCCAGACTCTGATGAAAAACTTTACAGGCAAACCTATAAACGCGGCACGGGTAGTTGTGGTGCAGGGTATTAATGCTACACGGTCATACCCGTTGGTTCGAGTGGAGCTGGAGGTTGATGGTGTGACATGAGAGTTGGATGTTGGAATCGTGGAGAAACTGCCAGTAGAGGGCGTCGACCTTCTTCTCGGCAACGACTTTGCGGTACCTGCTTCTGAGGTTCCACCCTTAGTCGGTGCCGAGAGGGCGGCCGACGTGAGTAGGGAGGGGCAGGAGTTGGTCGAGAGGTGTAAATCACAGCAGAGGGCGTGTGTTGGCACCCGATCTCGTGCATCTAAGGTGTCACAGCCTATTCCTCAGTCTCTAGACCAGCGGAGGAACGGTCGGAAGGAGAAACCTAAAGTTGGGAGTTTTGTGAGTTTTGTTCCAGCGGCTCTTCGTAGCGACTTAGTACTTGACCCAGAGATGAGCTCCGGAGTGGCCCCAGAACCTGTCCCCCCTAGGGACATGGTAGGGCGTCATGGCACTCCGCGACAGAGTAGTTCCCAGGTGGAGGAGAGTTGTGGGAACGGGGCTATTGAACACGAGGACGGGGAAACATGTCATGTGAACCTGTTAAAGGAGTTTGTGAGGCAACCACCTGAGCAGCCTACTGTCCCTGCGTTGGTCTGCAGCGGCCAAGGTGGAGAAGGAGAGGGGGGCAGTGGGGCACAGGTGGAGGAGAGTTGGGATTGTCATGTCTCGGCGGAGCAGTGGGCGGGGGACTCGAGTCTGGTGGCTGTGGAAGCGCTAGAGCACCTGCCTGAGCAGCAGTGTGCAGCGCTCCAGCACCAGCTCGGTTCATACCCCACTGGTCGTGCCGAGCACCCAGGCCTCACAACTCATGTGGTGCACGAGGTTCCGCTGGCAGGTCACTTGAGTGTGGGCAGACCGTTGGCCTCGTTGTTTCAGTGGTTCAAGGTGGGCGACGAAGATTTGGCATGGGTGTCAGGTCAGGGTCGACCCATGGCTGCCAAGGGTGGTTGTCAGAATGAGGACATTGAGCAGATTGGTGAGGTTGGCTGTGGAGTGGATGTGCCTGGTCGTCGCATAGCCTCCCAATGCTGCTCTCGTCGAATGCAACAGCCCTACCATAGACCGACTGTATCTGGCCATGTCGCTGAAGGCGCTGATGCTGCGCAGGCAGATGCAGTCGTAAGGAATGCGGGGGTGCGCATGTACGGTATCGGCGGGGAAGCCTTAGCAATTATGAACTATGGGAGGGACTGCACAGGTGGTACTGATTGTCCCTCTCATGACCTGGCTGTTCTAGGGACGAAGGTGGAGAAGGAGGGAGACTATAGTTTAGAAGCTGCGGTCTCGGCTGGGTTGTGGGAGGGCACTAGGCATGTTGTTCTTCGAGATAAGTTGCAAGCTCTTGATCCTGAGAGCCAGGAGAAGTTGTTTACTAGGCTGTGGCAGTACGTCCGTATGTTTTTTGCTTCTCCAGGCCTGATGTACAGGGTAGAATCCGACATAGAGTCTGGAGACAGTGCAAGGCTCAAGTTAGTTCCCTACCGTATAAATCCTGCTCGACAGCCTGTTGTGAAAGCAGAGCTTGACTACATATGGAAAAAGGGTCTGAGGGATAAGGGATATCGTGAGTGGTCGTTGCCAGTGAGTTTTCAACCTGAGTTGAGTGGCAAGATCAGTGTGTGTGTTGATTGCAAGAGTGTGTGTGCATTATCCCTGACAGACGCCTATCCATTACCTAGAGTTGACGACACCATAGACCGCATCGGGGCTGCCTCATTTATCACTAAGGTAGAACTAGTGAAAGGTTATTGGCAGGTCCCGTTGCCGGAAAGAGCGAAGAGAAGTGCCAGTCTTGTGATGAACTGGGCAGTTTATCAGTGCCAGGTGTTGTTTTGCTGCCGGAACACAAGTTGGATGTGTGGCATGTTAAGGGCACTGATTATGTTTTGGCTGATTGTTTGTCACGGGAGGGTATGTTTGCAGGAGACCCCTCGCTGTTCAGTCAGTGTGTGTTGAGAGTGGAGAAAAATCAGGCTTGCCCCTGTAGAGCAGCCGTCAAAAACAACATTAAAATTAAATAAAAAAATCACATAAAAACTCTTTCTTTTTCATAGTTAATTGTAAGTTGCCAATGTTATAGCTAAAGTCCTAAGTTGAACCTGTCTTTCACTAAGTAGGCTGGGCTCTGTGAATCTCGCTCAGGGAGCATAGCAGGCTAAATTATACTATTATGTTTGGGAGGGGTTATAAGATTTTATTTATGCTAATATGTTGTTTTATGTAAGAATTGAGCTTTGCATTTCATTCTGGTGGAGTGGCTAGGCGTGGCTGGTCTTGTCGGCATTCTGCCTTGTCAGATATGGTGCTCGCCTAATGTTCAGCATCTTATATCTGGGGGGGGGGGGGGGAGGGGGGTGAGACGCCTACCATCGTGGGCAGAATCGCCTCTCGTTAGCCACTAGCGCTCGCCAGGGACATCGAAATGGGCTACAGTTATCCGAGAATGTTGTTCTTTCTTTCCTTGTGCTCGCATTGTCACAGACAGCCCAGTGGTGGTCTTTGTTTTCTGTCTGTGACAACGGGAAGTATTGTATATCATTAATAGAATATAAGATGCATTGTGTAGAGTTAAGGAGAGAGAGAGAGAGGCGAGAGCGTGGTGGTAATATGTGCGTGTGTATGTATGTGCTGCCTCGCTCGGAGTTTTCCCGCTCGCGCGGGCTTTCCCTCGCCTTTGATTGGCTGGCGGTTCCTTGCGCGTCCTAGGGGCCTGCTGCCTTGTGACGTATCGGCCCATGATTGGTCGACCATCGCGCCTTTGTGGGCTCCTGTGTGACTTGCCTCCTGTTTGAGGGTCCACCGGAGCTGTTCTCCTCAGGACAGGCTTGGCGCGCATGCTTCTAACATCCCTTTGCATACTCTCTCCCGATCACCCCCTTTACCACTGTCTCTCTCTCTGACCTTCTTTTCCATTGCTTCTCACCTTTATTCAATTACTTGTCCCCTTGCGGTTACGGTTTCCATAGCCGGCCCATTGTATTGTATGCGCCGGCCTCTGAGATATTTACATGTACTTAAAATAGGTTTTGAAGGTTCTTAGTTAGTAGAGGTTGGGAACTTAGTGTGTCTCCATTATTGATTTAGTGTTTCTGCTCTTTTATTTAATGCTAGACTGGGATAAGGTAACTGTAGTCATTGTCCTCGATGTGTGTATGGTTTGCTTATACCTGCACGACTTCGACCGGTCCTGTGGTAGCCTGTGTTGTCTTTTCGCTTGCGTTCTTTACGAGTGCAGCATTGTGTTGACTGAGGGTTTTAGCCTGTTCCAGTTCCACACTTTGCTGCCTCTTTGCTTGTCTATAGAGGGTCGCCAGGATAGAACCAGATACTTGTGATCTGGATCTATCAAGAGAGCACCCTAGTCAATTAACGTAACTTAATGGATGCAGTCTTAAGGACATCGCTAGGCTACGAGCCTGTCTTGCTCAACCACAGTTCCTTACCTAGAGTATTCCAGCTAGACATTATTAATCGAGTAGACACTTATTAGTATTTAATATAAGCTCTTTGATATGTACGAATTATTATTCACAGCATTTATTAGTCTAGGTTGTTGTTGAGTTGCACAACCATAGCAGACTGTTTCGTTGATGAGGAAGTACTTCTTTTAGTGTCGAGCATTGCTACCGTTGCGCATTTATAGTATTCTCGTGTTAGTTAACATTATATGTCCTATCTTTTAGTGTATTCCATTTACACGTATGGTGTCCTGCCTCCTGCCTTTATATAATTTAAGATACGAGCATCTTATGAGCATCAGACTTTCTTCAGAAGTTTCCAGGTCTATGCTTTAGGACTATATTTCACTTTCTTTCAGATAGGAGTGAAGAGTTTATTGTTATTTAGAGTACTATATTGAAGCATCTTTTTATTGTATTAAATCTTGCAGTGATTTCATTGATCTTTCCATAGATTCCTTTTTTATGCATTTTAACGTAACTTGCATCTTGTTTGTTATCAGGCTATACCAGTGTAGGTTAGCCTGAAGTAGAGTACATTTATGCCCAGTTAAGGATACCCCGTTATCGCAGATTAACTCTGGAGGGAATAGGTGTTTTTGTTCGCCGGCATATAAGTTCGAGGGTTTGGATCTAGCGTACCGTTGTTGCATAGTTCCCTATTACTAGTCCAATCATTAAGTGCCCTTGTTTTATTCGTAGCCCCGGTCGTAACAAATGCTCATCATGTGTTACGTTATTTAAGGAGTTAAATATACCGACGATCAAGTATTTTTCCTTTTCCCTTCTTATTCCCCCCTCCTCCACTCACCCCCAACCTCCTTCTCCACTCACTTGCTCTACCCCTAGAGTACATATGACCTAGAGGCAAAAGAAGACGCCACAAATCTGTAAATAGGGATGCGCGCGTTCGAGAGATGGCAGCACGATCACAAAGGACAATGGGAGGGGAGGGTCCCCACAGACATTATATTGACTATCCTTGGTCCCATTAATTTGTAATGATCCCTACCTTGTACTAATAACGCTATTAACCCTTAAAGAGCGGCTCGCAACATAAGTCGAGTTGAAAAAACTGGCAAAAAACGGGTGAAAAAAGGGTTGAAATCGAGTTAAAATGGGTGGGATAGTAATGATCCATACGTCCGACATCTGTGGCCTCCCGGCCCACACTAACTCTAGTTCCCCCACCGCGCGTGAGGATGACAGTGTAACCAATAGTTCGCTAAAAGTGAGCAAGGTAGCAAAATCAGCTAAACTTCCATCTTCGAGGTAACACTGTCAGTGCTCCACGAGTGCTACGTAGCTGTATGTGGCGTCATTGTGTAGCGATTTCCACCTAGTTTTCGGCGCAATACAGTTCCTTTCATACTGATGGTTGATATAGCAGTCAGAACGGCCCGGAAAGGCCCAAAACGGCCACAGAGCACCTGCTAGAGGAGGGTTAATAATCAATTGCACGTTATCCAGAGACTCTGCAGACATGACATAGTTAAATAGATATAAGTAGAGGCTACTGTAAAGGCCAGTCATTGTGTAATTGTCGTCATTATGAGGTGCACAAGCAGACCTCCTCCAACACCCGCCTTTGTTATGTGAGATTCGGGAGTTGCCAACGTTAATGGTGGGACAAAATATCCCTAGATGTCATAAGTATAAAGGTCCAGTTTTAGTGCTACTTTACAAAGTAACATCTACTGTACATAACATGTAACATAATAATATATATTCAAAATTACATTTTAATGTAGTTGTGTTGCTTGAAGGTATACAGCTTGCATCATATATGAGTATGTTTTATAGTGTATATGTATACTTAATGTTTTCATCTTGCTTATATATATCTAATTTATATTAAATAATATACAAGTGTTTTTACCAACATTAATTAACTCTTAAATACGTTCCCTCTTTAATCTAATGCTCCCTCGTTTTGCGGATATGCCCTTAACTTTGGTAACACTGCATCATGCCAGCTGGCAGGTGCGCGTGGCGCACAGACTATCTATAATAAGGACAAGCCACTGAGGTGCTTTGGTTGTTATACCATACAACAGTGCTGCCACCAAATCCCTAGGACGCGCGGCAAAATAACCGTGTGACGTCACGCTTTTGCCTCTAGGTCATATGTACTCTATGGCTCTACCCTTCTCTCTCTCTCTTTCATGTAAAACGTGGTATTGTAAACAAATAAATCAAAAAATCTAAAAATCAAAACTAACAGAATGCATATGAAGTCGTTTCCGCACAAACACACCGTTCTTCTCAAAGCCTCATTAATTTCATATCATGAAATCCGGAACTTTCCTCTGACTGCCAGCAATGCTGAATTGTGCAGTAAGCCGTCTCCTACACTGTATCCAGTACAGTGTTCATTAGTCTGGTAAAAAGGACAACTTATAGCATTATATGGTTAGTAACCTATTTTTGTATTTATGTTTTTGTTTTCTAAACTTCAGCCTTAATTGCTTTAACCTGTGTTTCACAGTATGTCCAAAGAAAGTTGAAATATGCTGCTTTGGGGTTGGCCAATCATGAAAGTAAATAATAGACTAAAATAAATAGATGAATGTTATGTGATTATATTAAATCTACTTAAACATCATCAATGTTAGTGATGACAAAATATATATACTGTGTTAAGTAGGGACATGCTAACCAGGGAGGCAGCGAACAACATCAGTTGTTCGCTGCCTCGCTGGTTATCCTGTTCCTACTTAACCCTTTGAATATTATGACGCATTTTGACAGTTTATTCTGGCTATAAATAGACGACTTTAATACAATTTAGACAGGACCTGTGGGAATCATGAAGATAAAGACTATATCAATCAACCCTCTGAATTCCAAGTTCTCTTCCAAATTTGAATAAGATCATCTAATAATAACCAGAACACAGACCATAAAGGTGTCATCGTATCTTCTAAGAGTTAAGCTACGATTGCCTAAGAACACACCTACAGTATATCTAATAATATGTATTAATTGTAACGAAGATTTGTGTGAGGTATTCAGTTTGAGGCACTGGTTTATGTTATGCATAACTCGCCAATGATTTAAGTTCTTAATTTTGCATATTTAGTTTTAATATTATATATATTATATTATTATTTTTTTTTTTTTTTTTTTTTTTTTTTATGAATGCGTTAGTAAGTGCAATTATGACCATGTAATGTTTGGAGATACGACGCCTCAACCTTTCTCATCCACCCACACACACGAACACATTAACACACTCACATACACACACACACACATGATTACATATAATGCACAACTCCCAAAAATTCTAAAAGCAAACACACGCACACGAATACACACGCAAGGATACATAAAACGAACAGCACACAACATCAAAACATCGAAAACAAACTAACACCGCAAAATATTCACTGATATAAATTCAAATGTGTTCACCAACACACCATTAACTTACAAATATACCTAATTAATGAAATGAATGAAATCAATGAAACTAATGAATATACACAAACAGAGAGACACGCAAACCAAAGCATAGTATTTCAAAACAATTGTAAAGAGGACATAATATTATATTATGAACGTCAAGGTTAGTTCTATTATTTTTCACAGATGTCATGGCTGCCAGGAAAGATAATGATCCAGCTATCATAACCGAACAAGCTCGTATGGTAGGGATGTGGCAAGTGGGAGCGCCTATCTCCAGAATTGCAGAGGAAACCGGGAAGTGTGAGAGGACGGTGACACGGTGGATCGAACGTTGGCAGCGGGAAGGGTCAGTGAAGACGCGGGCAAGAAGTGGGAGGCTCCGGGCAACAACCAGAGAGGAAGACGCCCAGATAGGTACTGCAATGAGGACGAGGCCGCTCACGTCATCCGTCCAGCTGACCCGACAACTTCGATTTACCATCAATCCCCACACCGTTCAGCGTCACCTTCACACTCACGTCCCTGCCCACAAGCAGGCTCTGACCGAGGCCAACAAGGAGGCCCGTCTTGGTTTTGCCTTGCAACACCTGACCATGGGAGAAGAGGATTGGAGGAATGTCATCTTCACGGATGAGAAACTTTTTTCCTCCGTCGAGGCAGGTGCAAGGCAGTGCTGGCAGGAGCCTAACACCAGATATGCTGTAGCAAACATCAGCGAGTAACACAGAAGTGGCAGAGTTGGAGTTTGCTTCTGGGGTTGGATGTCAGCATATGGTCAAGGAACTAGTGAAGGTAGAGAATCGGCTCGCTAGTGATCAATATATCAACATTTTGGAGGAAGTGCTGCTGCCCTCAGTGCGCGCCGTGGCCATTCCTGTGCCTTACCCCATCAGGCTGGTCCAAGACAACTCGCCCATCCACACCAGCCGAGCTGTGAAGAATTGGCTTAAGGAACACACACAAATCCATGCGTTTGACTGGCCCACGAGGGGATGTGACATGAACCCCATTGAGAATTTGTGGGCCATCATGTCCATGGACTGGAATGTGGGCCACGTGAGGACCATTGAAGCAGTAGAGAGGACAGCGCGGGAGGAGTGGGAGGGTATCCTTCGCCGGCCTAATATTTGTTGGAATTTAGTTACCTCACTTCCGACAAGAAAACAGGAAGTAGTTGATGCTGCTGGTGGATGGAGTTCCTATTGATGTAATACATATAAGTTGAAAATATTGTGTTTACATATTCAAACCTTTACTTATATTTAATGTGTGTGTGTGTGTGTGTGTGTGTGTGTGTTTCCAATGTTACCGTAAACAAAACAATGGTTAAATATTAAAATATTCAATACATAAAAATCATGGTAACCTACATAAACCTTTTTAACATTTAAAAATAGTTGGATAGCAATTCGAAAGTTTAGAAGCAAATGTAGAAAAACTTGAACAACTGATATCAACTTTAACCCTTAAAGATCGGGGCCCGACTTAAGTCCGAATCGAGAAAATTGGACTAAATGGTGGGGTCCGACTAAAGTCCGTGGGTGTATTCCCGCCCTAATTTAGGCGGAAAGCGAAACTTGGTGGTCAGGCGGTGTACTACAAGGTCCCACCCACACATCCTCACTACATGACCGTGACTCAGTAACCCTCAAGCAGCCGTAATGGAAGGTCAAGATTTGCCCGTGTCCGATTCGGTGGCCCCTAGTGTGTCGCGCCACCCAACTCATCACGCCCGGCTCATCACTCATCATGGCCCACTCATCACGCCCGGCTCACTGCCCAGGAACTAGATATCATGCTGAACTCTTCAGAACTTTCTAATAGGCTGTTGAATGAAACCGTGGAAGGTCTGGGTGAGAGTTTTGATAGTGTGGATGACTCGGAAGATGAAAATATGCCGATCATAGGCTTTCACCCCAAGCATAATTTGCGTGTCTCAAATGTTGTGGTTGATGTTGCACAGACCATTGAGCAAAATGGAGACGTTCCAGACGAAGAACATACTGGTGTGGGTGTTGGTAACTACAATTTACATTTTATAATTGCTTGAAAGTTTGATTGCAAGCATTTTATCACCTTACGAGCGTGTGGTTGACTATATTTCACTGTGCCGCCCAGCGTTTTTTTTTTTACCCTAAATGGGGTTGTTTCCGTGCTCTTTTTCATGCATAAACAAGACCCAGACCGTAATACAAGTATGTATCCCTGAAAGGGCGTAAATTGAGCTTTCCAATGACACCCGAACCATCCTTCTACGATCACTAGTTGTCTTGCAACGATCGTGCAACACGAGTGCAAAAACCCTAAAATACGGTAATTTCCTTATATAATTCCCTGTGTGGCGAGGGAGGGAGGGTAGATGTAAGTGGAGTAAAGCTCAGTAGGTCCACGGGCCACGGCGGCCGTGGCGAGCGGTCAGGAGGTAATTTATGCTCCTAATCACCGCTCCGCTCTCTCTCAGAGCGCATTACGACTTCAAAATTGCACTCTACAAGAAATTTCCTTTGCATTTTATAGCGTATTATTTGCAGGCGTTCGGTAAATTTCTCACAATAACCAGGGTGTACGGGTACATTTCTCACGATAATACAAGCAACAACGAAGCTTGGCGAAGATTGTGGTCTACAATATACCTTTTTATAATTGCATGTGACCTTGTAATTGCTTGAAAGTTTGATTGCAAGCATTTTATAGCGTATTATTTGCAGGCGTTCGGTAAATTTCTCACGATAACCAGGGTGTACGGTACATTTCTCACGATAATACAAGCAACAAGAAGCTTGGCGAAGATTGTGGTCTACAATATACCTTTTTATAATTGCATGTGACCTTGTAATTGCTTGAAAGGTTGATTGCAAGCATTTTATAGCGTATTATGTTCAGGCGTTCAGTAAATTTCTTACGGTAATATAAACAACGAAAGATTAAATATTTGTGCTTGGCATTACAAGTGATCACTCCCATAATAGAATTATATGGGCCATGGCCAGTTCGGACACAGGGAGTATTCGGATACACAGAGTAAATTATTTATTTGTCATTATTATTAGGTTATTAGTCCTTTTTACTATTTATTTGTCTCTATTATTATATTGGGAACATACCTTCATACCAGGGGTCATAAATATATCAAAATAAGTCCTGTGGGATTATGAAATAGCTATTATTGGCCAAGGAAAATATTTTGTTCATCCCTCCACTGGAACATCAACAACAATGTCAACAACGTATCGCCGTCAGCAGTGTGCAGTACTGCCAATACGTTTAGCGACTTCCGCTAGATTTAGAGACCTTTACTTCGATCTAGCAGCAATGACTTACACTAGCGGTTTTGATTTGAAATTTCAGATCAAATTCGAAGTGATATTATATGGATTTTGCTAATTCATATTTCTAGTGGTATTTATCATGTCTTACATCTAACAATATATGCTAGCGGATTTAACTTCAATTGGTAACCCTCCCGCTCGAGTCGGCTCGAAGAAAATCGATAATGGTGGCACTTTAGTACACAGGTGATAAACAAAACCGCATGCGTATCGGTTTGGTGTATCGGTATTATGGTAAGTTGGCTACCTACTATTGTTTATAAGATATAGTAAGTAATGATAAGTATATTATTATATATCGGCGATTTCGGTCACTTTTTTTTTTTTTTTTTTTTCCTAGATAGCGGGAAGAGGAGATACCTGCAGGACCGTGTCACAGGCAACAGGACTGTAGTTGTTATCTCCAAACCTGACGCTGTCCTGGAGTATAATGTGAACATGCGGTTGGTGGACAAAAGTGATATGCAGATTACTGCTGTTGACTGCCTGAGGAAGACCTATAAATGGTACAAGAAGGTCGTACTCCATCTTCTAGATGTCACTGTCCTCATCGCATCCAACCTGTGGATGGCGCACACAGGAAAGAAGACCTCTGTAAGGCTGTTCTCCAAGGACATTATAGAGGCCATCCTCCGTAAGCACGGAACCACACGTGCGGCACCAGTTCCGAGGGCGATCGTGGATTTGCCCAGCCGCCTTGAGTGCTGGGACTACCTCTTGACCCACAGGCTTGTGACTGTACCTCCCAACCCTAACCAACTTGCTGCTGGCCGGGTGGCCGGAAAGAAGGTGTGCCGCACACGTCTGCAGTCATACGACAAGGAGGCCCCGACATAGGAGGGAAGTCGCGTCCAAGTGTAGTCGGTGTGATGTGGGACTCTGTCCTATTCCTTGCTACACCGAGTACCACACACTGGAACACTTCTAGCCTCCTCCCTTCTTGCCAATCATTCATAACTTCATTCAATCATTCATTCATCTATTTCAAAGTACCTCATTAATTCATGTCATTCAATCATTAATATGGTGGAATAGCACACTACCCAAACACAAGTGCATTCATCATCATCAGCAACATCACCCATTACATCTATAAGTTTCGAATCTCAGTCATCCATCTGGTTCTTGGTCCACCTCATACATCCATGTCATTCATTCATACATACATTCATACACTCGCTATAGGCAGTTCTGCCTTTTGTCTACCTCAATCACATTCATACACTCGCTATAGGCAGTTGTGCCTTTTCCCTACCTCAATCACATAACTGCCTTTTGCCTACCTCAATCACATGTGGATTACACCTCCTGGGAACACCACAAAACAAAAATAGTCATCAACACTACCCCATAGGGTGATTTGGAAATGTGTTGAAATAATATTATATATAAAAAAAAAAAATCCTGCAAAGCAAGCGAAACAGAGAGAGAGAGAATGCAGAAACTGAACGGAAGAAAGAGTGAAAAGGATATAATAATACAGAAATATTACAAGCAAATAAAGAAACAGGGATTAGAGAAAATAATAATGAGAATTACATATACGGATGAGGAAGAGAGAGAGATAGAGAAAGAGAGAGAATACAGAAACTGAACTGAAGAAAGAGAGTGAAAAAGATATAATAATACAGAAATATTACAAGCAAATAAATGAAATAGAGGGATTAGTTAGAGAAAATAATAATGAGAATTACATATACGGATGAGGAAGAGAGAACGGGAGAGAGAAAGAGACAGAGCTCGCGAGAGAGAGAAAGCGAGCGAGCCAGAGAGAGAGAGAGACAGACAGACGGGAGGAGTGAGAGAGATTAGAGAAAATAATAATGAGAATTATATATACGGATGAGGGAGAGAGAGAGAGAGAGACAGAGCGCGCGAGAGAGGGAAAGCGAGTGAGCCAGAGAGAGAGCGCGGGAGGCCGAAGTCAGGGCAAAGCGAACGCATCCAAACGCGCCCGGGAAATAGACCAATAAGTACCTCCTCTTCCTCACCTCTTCCCACCCTCCACACTCGCTCATAACATCCATAGTAGACTTATATGGGGATACGAAGAGTTGCTCTTTCCAAAAATGATAGTTTCGTTCGCATTGGAGCTATATTAACGGCGCTAGGGCGAGTGAAAGTGAGCGAATATTTCGGGATTATGCCCGCTGGGCAGCACGGTGTAAAATACCTTACCACCCGCTAAATAAGGGTTAAAACATTAAAACCAGAGTGCTTACATTAACGAAAAAAGAAAAAAGGTTTAATACGATGGCATATTTAACACTCCACGAGCGGCTAGGTCGGTAACTTCTACTACCTGCCAAGCGGGTGGTTTTACCCTAAACGAGCTTATTTCTGTGCTCTTTTTCATGCATAAACAAGAGTCAGAGCATAATACAATTATGTATCTGTGAAAGGGTGATAATTGAGCTTTCCAATGACACCAGAACCATCCTTCTACGACCACTGGTTCTCTTGCAACGATCGTGCAACACAAAGGAAAAATCGCTAAAATACGGTAATTTCCTTACATAATTCCCTGTCTAGCGAGGTAGTGAGTGTGGATCTGTGTGGAGGTGGGCTCAGTGCTGGCGCGGGAGCCGTGCCGAACGGTCAGAGTCAACCTATGCTCCTCCCACCGCTCGGACTCTCTCTCAGAGCCAATTATGTGCTCAAAATTGCTACCGAATTAAGGTGGTCCCCGCCACATTGTCCTTTCTTCTCTAGACCGCCTTAAGTTGAGCCCCTCCAATAAGGGGTTAAATTTAATTGCTACAATGTCTAGCGCCGAACTTATTACTGATCATAGTTGGGAGCCACAGTAATGAAGCGGCTAATTAAGAATCCGCCGAAAAAGGAAAATGTAATAATTATACAGTAGTATGTCATAACACATATCAAGCTATCCAACTTGTCTTCACGCATGAGCTGTAACATCCCGTCACAATTAGTTATATTTTTATACGATTATTCACACTAAGCAGGACGTCAAGCTTTGGCGATTTTGAGATGTGTTGGAACGGCGCTTATCTATATATTTTCTCTAACCAATTGTAGGAGGATATGCACATAATATGAGTTAATATTTGACAATCCATATAGGAAAAGAATAATACTAGTAAAACCCCATTGTAATTATTATTGATAGCTTTGAACACGATAGTGAGGAAAATTGTCTACACAGGGAGAGGGAGAGAAAATAGAGACTGAGGAAGGAGGAGGGGGGAATATAAAGGGAGAAGGACAAATATTTGATCGTCGGTATATTTAACTTCTTAAATAACGTAACACATGATGTGCATTACTTATTTGTGATCTAGGATTCCAGAATGTGATATACTTGTTATATATTCAGTGTCTTTTTATAACAATTAACATATACAATATATTAATTAACTGGTTGCTGGTCTCGAACACACACACACGCTTGACTCCTCCTACTTCACACCACCGTATCAACCCCGCCCCGTTTATTAGAAGCGATTAAAGTGCCATCTATTAAAAACTAGGTGAACTAACAACATTGCCTTAGGCCATGACACAAGTTCTGTCGTAGACTGTACAATATCGGCTGACCAGTCTTTGGAGCTGAGGTTCACACAAAAAGCTTACTTTTTTACTTCCCACCATTATTCAATAGGTAATCATTCAAAAGGTAAGCATTCGATAGCAAGGCAAATCACCATCATATTAAATACCATTAATTATTTACAATATGTTGATTATGGGATTGTAGTGTTGTCATTCTGGAGGCAATACATCACCACCTTCATAATGAAACATCCAACCGCTAACACCATATGCAATGCCCGAAAAACCCCGAGCCACATACCTGCTCCGAGTTGGCGGCGAAGAAGTCCCAGACAATAGGCCTACCTAGGCCTGACTTCCCTTCAATATGTCCTTGCTTAGCTCAGTCGACAGAGGGCAAGTTTGATACACCAGAGACCCGGGTTCAATTCCTGGCTAGTGCCGGATTTTCCGGGGGCAAAAATCCTTAACCATCCAGCATAATACCATACTTGAGGAAATTTAACCCTTTCAGTAGAGAATTGACCATTTCATTATACAAGGGCTCGTTCTTCTTTTCATTCTGGCTATGGTTGAATGATTTTGTATAAGCTTAGGAATGTGTTAATTGAGAATGCTTATACCCCTTTGATTCCTGGCAATCCGGCCTAAACTGCATACAATCGTCATATAATAGCCAAATAATAAGAAATACGTTCTCAAATAGTGAAGGGGTTAACAGAAAGACTCAAGTAAGTCCGGGATAGTTTTGAAAACAATGCACAGCATTTAATATCTTAACACTAGCCCATCCAACATTTTTGGGATTATTATGTGTGTGTGTGTATGTGTGTGTGTATGTTTTGTTTTTGTTTTATTGTAAATGAGGGTTATGATTGTTTTTGCCATTTTTGAGCGATATATTTTTTTATTTCGCCCTCTAAACTAAAACAAACGCCTCCCGAGACTTTTAACCCTTAACTGGCGGCGCGCAACATAAGTCGAGTTAAATCAATTTGGATTATGTGGCGGCGCGCGACATAGGTCGTGTGGCAATTTCAGCACGTAATGTTGCTGAGAGAGAGAGACAAGTGGTGGCAGGAGAGTAGCGAGCGTATGACTGCTCCAGACCACCGCGGTGGACCAACTGACATGAATCCCACCCTCCTCCACCCTCTCACACTCGCTACATAGTGAAATGTATTGGGAAAGTACCGAATTACATGGTTTTTGCACTCGTGTTGCGTGGTTGTTTCAAGAAAACTAGCGGTCATACAAGGATCGTTGTGGTGTCATTGTAAAGTTCTGTTTATTCCCTTTCAGGGATAGATACTTGTTTTATGCTCTGGGTCTTATTTAGGCATGAAAATGATCACGTAAACAGTCCTATTTTGGGTAAAAACACCCCGCTGGTGGCTACATATTATTTACACCGCCTAGGCCGCCGCTCTTTAGGTGTTAATGACAACGTGAACTTCTCCAATGCACCCACGAAATGCAAGATGTGTTTTGTATTTGAAGCTGATGAAATATGGTGCAAAACAATCCCTCTAAACATATGCCTAAAACAGTGTTTTCTCTCTATTCATAATATAAGAGTGTACCAGGTAGGCTAGTTGATATTTGTGTGGGCTGTTATACTATCAAGCACACAAGTTTGTTACCCTAACCAGCTACAGTTTGAATCCGAAACATCTTGAAGTTGACAAACGAAGCATCGGAAATGAATGCTTAGTTTTTCGACCGTCAGGTGATTTGGATTCACACAGTGGTAGGCTGGAGGAACGAACATTTGTCGTTGATAATGCATAATTTGAATACTAAACTGACCTGCTGCAAAGATGGAGAATACCCCATAGAAATCGCCTATCTCCAGGGCCCTCATGCTAGTCTTCTGTTCGGTCTTCTGGCAGTGGGTGGCGTTGATTGTAGCATGCTTGTAAAGGTAGTCCAGTATACCAAAGTCACGGAAACTGCTGATTCTGAAAGGGGTTCAGGAGAAAGGGGTTAACTTCATTGCAAATACAAATTATAGTTTGTAGATCTCCTGCAGGAACAGTGTGTGAAAGACGGAATCTGAAGGTAAATGCGGGGAAGAGCAAGGTTATGGTCTTTGAAAGGGATGCAGCCACAGAGTGTGAGGTGAGGTTGAACGGTCCGGCTATGGAGAATGTCAGCTCATTTAAGTATCTGGGCAGTGTGTCGAGTAAAGATGGGAGTATGGATGAAGAAGTGCGGGAGAGGGTGCAACAGGGGAATAGGGTTGTAGGAATGCTGAAATAACTAACAAGAAATAGGGTGGTCAGCATGAAAGTAAAGAAGTCCTTCCATGACAGTGTGGTAATCCCGACATTGACTTATGGATGCGAAGCTAGGTTTGCCTTTTTGGTTTTTAATTTCATTCCATTTCCGCGAGTTTGATTAGTATTGTTTAATGTGAAATGGACGATGGTGGAGAGACTCAGACCAAGAGTGAGAGGAGTGGAAATGAGTTACTTGAGAAGTACATGCAGAGTTACATTGAGGGATAGACAGACGAATGAGGAAGTAAGACGGAGGTGTGGTGTGGAGGTAGATGTGCTGAATAGTGTGAAAAGGAACACCTTGAGATGGTTCGGCAATATGGAATGTATGGTAATCGAGAAAATGACTAAGAGGGTGTACAAGAGCGAGGTGGAAGGACAGAGAGCGAAATGTAAAATGAGAGAGAGGTGGAAGGATGGAGTGAAGTTAGTATATGAATGAAGGCGGTGCTGGTTGGGAGGAGGGGTGTCGACTGATTGGGGACAGAGGTGCATGGGGGCATTTCGTTCGTGGCCACCCCTTCGGGGATCACGGCGTCAGGCAATAGATAGATAGATTTGCCTCCAAAACTCAATTTCTCCTATACTCATCGCAATATTTCACAAGACTATCAATTACTCTTCAACAATACACAAATCAACCATGCATCATCTCTAAATATTCTTGGTGTATCTTTTTCATCAGACTTTTCTTGGTGAGATCATATTACCGCACTTGCTAAAACAGCTTTCCAGATGTTAGGTGTGCTCAACCATCTCCATTCCTTTCACAGCTGCTTGCTCTGCATAGGGGCACAGTATTTCATTCTATATTCCAACTACTACCTTTCGGGCATAGGCTGAGAGCCTGTACATTCTACCGCTCAACACAGTGAAGCCTGTGAGGTCTCGTTTAAGTCTAGGGAGTGAGACATACAAAGCACCCACTCATGGCCTGAAGCAGCCCCATCTCTGAAGCTGCTTCGTCTCCGTGCTTCACCATCTCATCCCCCAGACTCGGACCCTCACTCCCAGAACGCCACCTATTGAGCAATAAACTCACTAGGAACTGACCCCCTGTAGCATATTATGAATATGGGAATACTCATACAGTGCTATTTTATCAGGGAACAATGAGGGTATTTTTTGTGCATTTCGGTGGGCTTTGTGGTAATGCACTGATACTAGGTACAGCACAAATTCAATCCCAATACCGCACTTCTAGGAAGAGTAGAGTCAAAAGCATTTTGCCTCAACTCACTTCTTCTTACTAGTTCCCTACAATCTTTTACTACACGCCACAATGTTACATCTCTGTCACTCTTCTATCACTATTACAACAGTCAGTGTTCTTCAGAGCTCTCCCTTGTGGCGAGTGTGAGGCACCCACCTTTCAACACAGTCCCACTGTTATTTAGTCCAGTACTTTAACACAAGAATCTGCAAATTTTCTCAGTCTTTCTTTTACTCAACAAGTGAACTCTGGAACTCTCTCCCTCAATTAATTTGTGTTTCATCCTATGCCTTAGACTTATTTATACTTTGTGTGTTCAAGCATTTTGACCCCAACATCCCTTGAATTTGTCTCTCTGTCACGCTTTTGGCTTTGAGGGAGACACTTGTTACAGGCAGCCTGACTTTTGTCTCCTTCACACACATAACAAAATATATCTTTTGAATGACATCACGATCAAAGATGCAACGCCCCTACCACGAATAGACGAGTACCTTGATTCTCTCTATGGTGTAAATATCTGTCCATACTCTATCTACAAGCTGGCTATTGGCATATACCTATGCAGACCGACCACCACCAAAACAAATCTTTTTCAACTACTACAATCTATATCCCCTACACTGCATCTATATTATAGCTGCCTAAGAACATCTCCCACTACAACCAATACCCCATACACTACATCTGTAATATAGCTACCTAAGAACTTCTGATGATCCAAGTAGGTAAAACCTGGACATTAAATCCAGAAACTAAAACCAGAGATTAAATCCAGAAGTGAGTCACATGTGCGGCATGACTACCCCTAAAATTTAAATTTGAGCAGGGTGTCCAAGGGTGTCCAAGGGTTTCGCCCTGCACTCATAAGAAGAGTCTAGTTTGGTGGGCTGGGCCAGCCAAAACAGACTAGTGAGCTTGATTTAATGGACCAAACTGCCCAATGGAAACGGACCCCCACCGCAATATTCAGACAGAGTACTTTTCTTGACCTGTTTCCCTTATTATTTAGTGACACTATTATTTTCAACAGAGCAGAGATGCAACCAAATAGCTTTACCGCATGTTATTGGAAGCCACGAGAGGAGATTTCTTGTTCTAGCTTTAGACAAGTTGCCTGCCAATTTAGGCTGTGAGTCACAACCACCCACTCTATCTTTGTTACCTTTTACGACATGCAGTTGGGTTACGGAGGCAATATTCTTATTGCACTTTGCTAAGGCAAAGGACCCTATTTATCAAAGGAAGGAGATACTCATCCACTGCGGAACACAGTTGAGATATTCAAATCTTAATCTGTTGTCAGCACCATTGGTATTCTCCCAAGGGACTCACATAATCATGACATGGACACCACCCCCTCAGATGGTTAAATAACAAACCACTACCCATTTTCATAACAATTTTAGCATTGATGTCAATGTTAACTTACACAAAGTTGTACTCGGCCTTGTATGGTGAGTTAAATGGCAGTACAAAACAAGCGTAGAGGTTTTTAAGGAAGGTCTCCTTCATAATGTAGGTGCTACACTTCCGGGTCTGTAACAAGAACAAATACATTATTATGAAACAGTGGCATTTAACAGGATAATCAGTAGCATAAATTACAACAATTTAAATAATCTCTAGTATTTTATTAAGCTCAAGTTCTTCCAAAGGAATTCACAAGTTCTAACAACCCCTTTTTACAGTTTATTATGCCAGATAATATGTCTTGAATGTCTGCTAAATCCATATTCCTATTTACTGTTAGGTAAAGATAATCATTGGGTGTTAGGAGACATGCACAATTGCACATCAGTCTCGTCTTGCCTGAGAATCAAACCCAGGTCTTCCAATGGGGAGGTGATTGTTCTATCAAGGCATCAAGTAATATTAGTAGTACTAAAATAGCGAAGTAACTCAAGTTAGTAGCAATTCAGATAACTGGACATTGTCGTGGACACTGTCAAGCTGAGTGCTCTCAAGATGGGATAAAGCTAAAATATTGTTGAAGTCCTGGTAAATATTAAGGTGTGGTCTCCCTGACCATTTTTTCTCCATGAACATACAACAGTGGTAGTGGCAGAATAAAGTTGACGTCACACAAGGGCATTTATCCAGTAGTAGGCACCGAGTCACTTTATCAGATTCAGAATTTACTGAAGAAGAGACTGTTATGGATCAATGCTACTTGCATTTTTATGTTATTTTTAATGTGTAGCTAAAATAAGAGAAAAAAAAACCCTTAAAGCACTAAAAACAATCAAGTACTAAAAACATAGACTATTAAATTATCGCAGATACCAGACTGCGGTACAAATGATTGAATACAGGTGCTTGTGTGACAATAATTTTAATATGGACAGAGCTGGCATTATTGGAGTATTAAGCACACACACACACGAGCATAAGCACCTGTAGTTTCGCTTTAATTTTATCACTTATCACTTTAACCAAGGATGTGGTTAGGTATCAAAAGTATCACTGATAAGATGCGTACAAGCAGGCTTGGATGGTTTAGGTAAGTAGAGAAGATGGATGTACTAAACTGGGTGAAAAGATGCAAGTCTGTGTACGTAGAGAGGTAGATCTAGAAAGATGTGGTGTCATACTATACGCTCTGATCTTGAATTTATAATGTAAAACTTGCAAAACAAACAAACTAAAACTGGAACGACACAAGATAAATGCAAAAGAACTGATCAAAATCGCTATGTGGAAACAACGCTTAATAAAATAAAATTTTGAAATTTAAGAACACAATCCACCACATAGGGTGTACACAACTACATGAGAAAGTCAATTTGTTTCCCAAGTAAACTGATCGCACATATAGCAATGCACCTCGTCATGTTGAAGGAATTAGTCAATTTGGGAAGTCCGGGACGTTCTGGTAAATTTTACTAAATTCTGTATGAATAAAAAACTACAATTTATATAAAATTTTATATTAAGCTAAATTTGCAATTTGACAAGATATCAACAACAGTACAACAAACATAGTCACTCAGTAACGATAGTGCTATCGGGTAGGTACCTGTAAGCATAGCATGCTTCAAGTGACCCCTAACAATTACTATCCTACTAATAACCTACATTGATTGTACAAATAAACTAAGGAAATCGCAAAAGCAAGCAATTGATCCTATCGACAATGAATAGATACAGTATAATAAATACAAATATTTGAAAATATGAAGAAGGCACAACAAATTTAAACAAAAGAGTAAGTACTCTTTTAACAAGAACAGTTAATTATAAAGAATAATAATAATAACAATAGAAACAAAAAATATTAATACATACAGACAAAAAGTATGCAGAGGTTATAATAGAAACTTCAACTTAATAATGCTTGATTAAAATTATTGATATCAAATTTTAAAGTACAGTCACAATAATTGACCTTAAAAAGATTAAATTTATGAAACAATTTACTTGCAACAAAACCTCTGTCTACTAAGAGTCTGTATAGTAACCTAGTTTTATCCCAAAAGTCTTCTACTCTGGTGCAAATTTTGCAAAATCTTATTAGCTGGGGATAAAAACAATTATATGGTATTTAACTATCGATATTACTATTAGGGAAAGGAAAGTTTATTACGTTAAAATTAAAATCGTCAACTTTGTGGTATATTTTAAGTGTGCACTGTTCATTAACCCTTCTTTGGCGGGGGTGGACTTAAGTCGGGCTAGAGTACCATGGACTATGTGGCGGGGCCCGACTTAAGAGGACCGACCTGTTAATTACAAACTTCCAGGTCTTACTTTCAATTTAAATTAAATTTGGCACAGGCGTATATTACCATAAAACTAGATAAAAAAAAAAAAAAAAAAAAAAAAAAAAATGTTTAGCTTTTTTCTTACAATTTAGGTAAAAAAAAAACGTTGAAAATCATAGCACTGCAGACAATTATAAACTCCTACAGAAATCCCCATAGCACATGTTTTATGTGATCAAACAACTCACAAAAGGTGTATCTGTAGTTTCTATAAAACACATTTTATATATTTTGTGTATTTGTTCGATTTAGGTGATTACGGATTCAGGCGAATATATTTATAGAAAATTACAACTTTGACGACATATTGTGAAAAAAAAAAAATTATTAGAGTAAATTAGCTTGATAGGCCTTTTAGTGTTTTTAATTACCTTTCCAATGGTATATAAACCATTCCTATAGGTCCAATAATAACTGTAGAATAACATCCGATAGTGCGGCAATATAGGTTCTGAGAAAAACAGGTGAAAGTCTAAGGTAATTAGGTGAAATTTTTTACTTTTGTTTTTTAGATTTACTATATTTTACGCAGGAACATGGGAAAGTAGAAGATAAAGCGTATGGGAGGTTGTAGAGTAGCTTACGCTCTTTCGATTTATATAGGTATGCTCCTCGTACGACCAGTAGTTACTGAGCATGTTAATTTCAAAGTTCGCTATATAACGTTTTTAGAATTACAGGAAAAGTTTGGAAAACATAAAAAAAACGATTTCCAATGGGTTTTCACTAATAACATTTCACTGGCTTATGAAGGGATGTTGACTCTTGTTGAGTAAATACCTATTGGTATTTTCAGGATTTAAAGTTTTTTTAAGCCTAAATTAACCGGTCGTTCCCCATAAGTCTGTGTGCAATTTTGGCTCAATATTGGCTCTGAGAGAGAGACGAGCGACGGGAGGAGTGTAGGTTGCCTCATGACCCCTCGCCACGGTTGCCGTGGGCCTACTGACATATACTACACACCCATCCACCCTCCCTCCCTCGCTACACACGTAATTATGTAGCGAAATGACCGTATTTTAGCGATTTTCCCCTTCGGTTGCACGATCGTTGCAAGACAACCAGTGATCGTAGAAGGATGGTTCAGGTGTCATTGGAAAGCTCAATTAACGCCCTTTCAGGTATACACAATTGTATTATGCTCTGGCTCTTGTTTATGCATGAAAAAGAGCACAGAAACAAGGCCATTTACGGTAAAACCACCCGCTGGGCGGTACATAGAAGTTACCGCCTAGGCCGCTCGTAAGGTGTTAACAATCTGTATATTTATATCAAGAACATTTTCAACTTCATCATTTACGTTACCTTGTGTGAGGGGGATGGAATTTGGATAAATTTGTTTATCGACTTAATTGAAATTTAACATATTACAAACAAGAATATCATCAATATATCTACTATTATTACTTAACAATTTAGCAAGTGCTAATTTGTCTGGGATGTTATTTTTCTTGCTACTGTCAACTAAGTTTTTCATAAATTAAAATTCTAAAGCAAGTGTGGTAAACTATCAATGGAAGTTAAATATTACTAAGCTATAATGAATCAAATAAAATCAATCTAAATGAATACTCTATATCTAAATTGAATTCAATCTGAAACAAGCTAATTTATATCCAAAGGTCTCACATAATAAATGTATATAATTATAGGGTAAGGTTATAAGGGTTAATATTAGCCAGGAATTAACTCACCAATAGTTCCACGTGGCAATGAGGCAAGGGAGAACGTTTTACCCAATATGGTGGTGGACAATGGGGAACGAGACTTCGGTCCCGAGACACGAGTCAAGTTAAAGAAAGAATAAATGATTACATGGGAATGGACATGAATATTATGCTTATCTATCAGTCAGTCATGATGTCGATGAGAGCGTCGTGATGGTGTAGCTGTGTGTATTGCTGTATGTGTATTGTGATTAGAGGCACAAAAGCACGATCAACTGAGGGCGGAAAATTAGATGTTAACTGGTTGGTGTTCGTGAAGGCTCTGACGTACCTCAAAAGCACACCTTGCTGCCTTGGCAAACCGCCAGGAGCCCAAATTATCGTACCGCATTTAGGTTGCTCTATACGATAAATTATATTAATATATACGATAAATTCATATATACTACATAAGACCATGGCAATATTGCTTAATAGCATATTAGGCCTTTTATAACTTAACTTATTTACAATCTTATAATATACGATCTACTCGTCCTACATCGTGCTGTAGGAGAGATCGTGACGTCACAGAGACATACAAGATCACAAAAGAGTCATAGTCTATCGTATTTATACGATACACTCCCCCCACAAAAAAGACCTGAACCCCACCTTAAACCTAAAGTTGCCCAGAGGCTATCTTCTGACGCCACAAGTCGACAGCGCCAGCAGCAGCGCGTCTGGGACGCGTCCCGGTCCGAGAATGATCACCATCAGTATGAGGTGAGTCGTTCCTTCGAGAATCCTCGGACCCAGCAATAACAGGTGGAGCCTCAGATTGCAATGCGGAATCTAGCTCCAAAGCGTACAAACGTGCGATAGGACGAACAGTAGTTCCAGTGGCTGTCTTTAAAAGCGCCACCCGCTCTACAGAGTCTGCCCCCTTGTATACCTCCAATACGCGGCCTAATTTCCAGTATAAACGAGGACTATCTTCTTTAATTAAAACAACGTCACCAACTGTAGGGGCCGTTGGTCTACCAGAGGGAGTAACACTCCTTTCCCTCAATGCTAGCAGATATTCACTAATCCACCGTTTCCTAAAATCCTCGATTATCCTGGATATATACTGGTATCTCTTAGACACCGCTACCGCAGAGTACAACGAGGGATCCTCTAACTCTACTATGGACTGAAAATCAGATGGAAACGCAGTCAATGGTTTTCCATATAGCAAGTGAGCTGGCATTAATGGTAGTGGTTCTTGCAGGTCGGTGTACACATATGTAAGCGGGCGATCATTCACGACTGCCTCTATCTCTGTGAGGACTGTCGTCAACTCACTCTTCTTTAATAGAGCACGTCCTACAACCGCTCTTAGTCCTGACTTTACTATGCCGACACACCGTTCCCACATTCCACCAAACCAAGGTGCCTTAACTGGAATGAACCTCCATTCGCACTTCTTCTCTCCCAAAAAAGTGATGATAGTAGGATCACTACTCATATCCTTTAGATATTTTGATGCTTGGACATAAGTGGGAGCATTGTCGCTAAGAATGAGTTGAGGGAATGAACGACGGGCACAAAACCGTCTGAACGCCAGCATAAATTCTTCGCTAGACATATTATCACATAGTTCTAGGTGTACCGCTCGAGACGTCGCACAGGTAAACAATAATATATAAACCTTCTCATGCTCCCTCGTCTTCAATGCCCCTGTGTAATCTAATCCTACCGCTTGGAAAGGTTCTACGTGCTTTACACGGCATTCAGGTAGAGGTGGAGCTGGGCCAGTTGCATATGGTTTACCCTTTAGTCTCTGGCATATTACACACTTTCTCACTACGCGTCGAGCTACTTGTCGAACTCTGGGTATCCACCATGTGAGACGTAAATTTGATATAATATGACATACCCCGTAGTGTTTTTACTTCCCTATGTGCACGTATGATCAATAGATCAGTAACGTGATGTCTTGTTGGCATAAGTATAGGTCGGTTTGTGCCGTCTGGTACACCCGACCACTTCAGGCGACCCTCACACCTGATGAGGCCATTGTCTAGGTGCAACCTTAGTTGACGCACTATATTAGGCATTAATGTCTTATTCGAGCCTTTCAAGGATTCTAATTCATTGGAAAAGGTTTCTACTTGAACCCATTTGATCAAAGTTACTTCAGCTGCTTTAAATTCACGAGCATCAATGTTGTGACCCCTGTTGCAGAGTTGGCCCGTTACTTTAAGCTTAAGATTGGATACATATCGCAACACCCAAGCTACAACTCTGACTAGTTTATTATAGTCACCGAATCTTGCCCACTTTATGATAGGACCCGGTGGCTCATTTGGTTGGGCTGTAACTGCCACTGTTTCCAGTGGCAGAAGTCCCTCACCAACAGCATGCCATATCGTCCATTCACTTTCATGGAGCAGCCACTTTGGACCATGCCACCACAATTCGGACTTCATTAACTGGCTAGCCGTTATACCCCTAGTTATGAGATCACTAGGGTTTTCCTTTGTATTTACATAATGATAAGCAACGTCTGGCAAAAGGGCTCTAATCTCATCTACCCTATTCCGCACATAAACTGGCAGAGACTTCTTGCTATGTATCCAGTTGAGTGCGACCTGACTATCGCACCATACGTGAACGATTTCAATATTTAATTCGCTCTCGTATGCTGCGCGTACATGTTGCACCAGACGTGCTAATAGCAGCATGGCAGTCAATTCCATTTTAGGGATAGTTACCTTTTTAACCGGGGCTACTTTGGCCCGGGCTGTAACTAAATGTGCCCCAAATGAAGTAACAACATATATGGCTACCCCGTATGCCGTGGCGCTAGCATCGCAAAACGTGTGTAACGTAACGTCACCGAACGCCGCCACTTTACGAGGTATAGGTTTAGTACATAGGATGGCATATTCATTCAACAACAATGTCCCTTGGTCATTCAGGTCCTCGGGCAAACTGTCATCCCATCCTATTTTACGTCTCCAAACTTCCTGCATTAGAATCCTAGCTCTTATGGTAACAGGTAATGCTAGACCCACAGGATCAAAAAATTGCGCAACTTTGCTCAACAGACTTCTTTTTGTGTGCGCTCCTGTCTGCTGAGCAAAAGACCTTGTTTGAAAAGTTAGTATGTCATGTTTAGGTTGCCAGATCATCCCCAAATTTCTGGACTTTTCCTGGTTAAGAGATGCCGTACTATCCACCTGTATTAAACTCTGAAGATCTTCACTATTAGTAACCCACTCGCGGAGAAATAGATGTGCATCCGCAAACAATCTGCGTGCTTGCCAGTATGCATACAACAAATCATCTTGACTATCGCTAGTACCCTGCAAATTGTCAATGTATAATCCGCGAGATAGTTTACTTGTGTCCTCATGAGTGTCAGCTAGATGTTTTCTGATTGTGGCATTTAACAAAAACTGCGAGCAAGTGGCCCCAAAGAGTACAACCCGAAAACGGTATATTATGATGGGACTTCCAGAGTCGCTAATGTCGCTGAACCAAAGAAAGCGGGTAACATCTCTATCTTCCTCCTTTAGCTTGACCATCAAGAATGCTTTCTCGATGTCACTGGTATAGGCGTACTTTCCCAGCCTAAACCGCAATAGATGTTGGGACAGGTCCGACACCATGGACGGACCTGTCAACAGGCAGTCATTCAGACTGGGCTGTTGACCTTGGTGGGCAGAACAGTCATACACCACCCGTATTGGTGTGGTGACGCTGTCTTTCTTTACCCCATGATGGGCCAGATAGTGAACCCTACCCTTCTTACACGGTTCCTTGACATCGACTCTCTCAATAAAACCCCTATCCTCATAACTCCGAAATACATCGTCATACGCCTGGCGCGTGCTCGGTTCGTTAGACAATTTCCGCTGCAATGCGCGCAAGCGACCTAATGCCAAACCATAGTTGGTAGGTAGGCTTATCTCACTGTTCTTCCAAGGTAAACTAACTTTATATTGCTTGTCTGAGGCACAGTAGCACACAGACTCGTCAAACCTTTGTAGCGCAACTTCCGAGTCATAATCAGTCTCCATAGGATTAATGCCTATGTGATCCAATCTCCACAGTCGTTCCAGGTCGAACTCGGCAGCCATCTTAGGGTCACTAGGTTGGGAATCCTCCCTTCCCAACTCCTCTGCCGCGGTTACATTGACTCTATATATCGAGACCGTGTCGACCAGGACCTTTGACTGTGTAGTATGCACCTTTCCGCTCATGCAGTATCCAAATTTTGTGGGGATTAAAATTACACCACACATCTTTTTAAATCCAGGGTATACTACTTCATAATAATGATCCACACCAAGTAGAACATGCACCTCACTCTGATTTCCCATGGGATCTGACAAGTTAACCCCTTTGCTACGTAATGCGTGTTCCACCTTCTTCACACCCACAGATACATATTCTGGTAGGGTGTCTACTACGATACAAGTCATAAAGTACCGGTTTTTACGATAGAAATATGAAATCTCCGCTATCTCGTAGTCTTGTTTATCAGTTACCCCTGTGAAGCCCTGTAATCGAAGAGTCTCAGCCCCTACGATTCGGTGCTTCAGTCCCACTAGTACGGACCTCTTTATAAAGGAACGTTGAGACCCTTGATCTAGAAGTACCCGACAAACTTTGTTACTGTCATTACCTTCCATGGGAATCTGTATTGTGGGCAATATAGTGGTGTCTTGCGTGCTACCTAGTGCCACAGTTGTAGTACCCTCATTTTTGACGTCTTTGACCTTATCTGCAGTAGGACACAACTTATCAAAGTGATGTCCTTTGCAGTGCCGACAGGGCCTTAAGTATGTAGCAGTACATTGTCCCTGCTTACCATGTTCCCCACTTAGACAACCTACACATAGCTTCAATCTTCTCGCCTGTGCTAGTTTTGTCTCATTTGTCGGGTATTTTACACAGAAACTCCATTTATGTTTGTTGTTACATAGCTTACATAGAATCTGAGCAGGTTTCTTATACACACCCTCTTTCTTTACTTTAGTCCCCACTGTCATGCTTACTGTTCCCCTCTTCTCCACATTCTCACTCCCTCCCGACACATACATTCTCCCTTTGTTCAACTGTAGATTATTGATCTCCTTACTGAACTGAGTTTTGAATTCCCCCAGCTCAAATGATCTTACCTTATCAAGTATTGCCATAGGAAGCTTCTGACGCAAGATAATGACTATCATTTCCTGCGTGGTAAGCCCTAGGGTATCTAGCGATCGAGTATGGCACTCCATATTTGCCCTGAAGTTTGTCAACTCATCAACCTTATACTGTGGTTCTGCGAGCCCCAACAAGGCAACGACATGGGCCATCTTCAACTGCTCTCTATCCCCGTATGTGGACTCTAATAAGTGTACCGCTTCAAGATAACTACCACCTACTACTGCAAAACCCTCTATTAAATGTAAGGCCTCTCCTTCCATTTGTCCCTTCAGATAGTGAAACTTGCGGACATTATCCAAAGAGGATTCATGAACCGTAGATCGAAATACGTCCCAAAAAGCTAACCACTCGGTTAACTTGCCCCCAAATGTAGGAAGATTGAGCTTTGGGAGGTGTACAGTATGTTTTGGGTCAGCCCTTCTATGGGCCTCATTATCGCCTCCCTTCTTACTTGCGACAGCACGCTGTAATAGGCGCTTCGCTCTAAAGACAGGTTCGTCATAGAGGGCGCGATTATCACACTCTGTAACTATCTCTTCCTCCTCTATCATGTCAGCCACAATCACCTCACTCAGAGCCGTAATACGACCGTGGGTAGCCTGGACGTTATCTAATCTAGCCTCCAATTCCTCTAGATCAGCAGTAGTGATGAAAGTGTTTAAGTCCACAATTAGCCTATTTAACACTCCCCGAAGTCCCGCCCTTTGATTTTTAGGGGCTTTGCTTAGCACCCCACTAGACGGTGTCTCTTTCTGGTCTTTATCCATTTTGCATGTGAGCCTATAGGCTATGTATCTAAATGTTACGTTACAAGGACAACGGCCAAATAATAGGCTACATAAGAGACGCCAACCG
Source organism: Paralithodes platypus (assembly GCA_032716605.1). Classification (NCBI taxonomy): domain Eukaryota; kingdom Metazoa; phylum Arthropoda; class Malacostraca; order Decapoda; family Lithodidae; genus Paralithodes; species Paralithodes platypus. The sequence goes on along the minus strand of CM064547.1, from coordinate 12,101,694 downwards.
GCGGACTTCTATGTTATGGAGAAAAAATAGTACACTAAATAGCAATACCTACTAATGGATCATATTGAACAAGAAAAAATGTTAGGTCAGGTCATATGTCACAGGAAGAAAAGAAAATTATTGGGGAAAGACGATGGGTGGGAAGCAGGACTTGGGCAGGTGCAACGATGTTACCCTGCATTCCGGCTCTAACCATCGCTTGGCTAGCCTTGCCAGTTTACCATAGAGTTGTTCCTGCATCCTGTTATATGTCCCCTTGTTCATTGCCTTAAAATCCCTTACTGGTAGCTAATTCCCGGGTCTGGGCACCAATGTGGTAAACTATCAATGGAAGTTAAATATTACTAAGCTATAATGAATCAAATAAAATCAATCTAAATGAATACTCTATATCTAAATTGAATTCAATCTGAAACAAGCTAATTTATATCCAAAGGTCTCACATAATAAATGCATATAATTATAGGGTAAGGTTATAAGGGTTAATATTAGCCAGGAATTAACTCACCAATAGTTCCACGTGGCAATGAGGCAAGGGAGAACGTTTTACCCAATATGGTGGTGGACAATGGGGAACGAGACTTCGGTCCCGAGACACGAGTCAAGTTAAAGAAAGAATAAATGATTACATGGGAATGGACATGAATATTATGCTTATCTATCAGTCAGTCATGATGTCGATGAGAGCGTCGTGATGGTGTAGCTGTGTGTATTGCTGTATGTGTATTGTGATTAGAGGCACAAAAGCACGATCAACTGAGGGCGGAAAATTAGATGTTAACTGGTTGGTGTTCGTGAAGGCTCTGACGTACCTCAAAAGCACACCTTGCTGCCTTGGCAAACCGCCAGGAGCCCAAATTATCGTACCGCATTTAGGTTGCTCTATACGATAAATTATATTAATATATACGATAAATTCATATATACTACATAAGACCATGGCAATATTGCTTAATAGCATATTAGGCCTTTTATAACTTAACTTATTTACAATCTTATAATATACGATCTACTCGTCCTACATCGTGCTGTAGGAGAGATCGTGACGTCACAGAGACATACAAGATCACAAAAGAGTCATAGTCTATCGTATTTATACGATAGCAAGCAAGAATAAGTCTGCAATTAAAGGGCTAGCATTTCCACCCATAGGAATTCCTAATATTTGTTTGTAGGGCCCGAATCTAACATAAGTATTGAAAAGGAGGAATGTAAGGGCATCTTTAAGTTTAGTTCTATAATAATATACTGAACTAGTGTGATCAAAGCTAAGTGACGCATTATTACAATATGAATTAACATTTATGTAACAATTACGACTACTTACAAATCTGTCAAAATGCAAATCTATAATAAAGCAAAGTTCTGAAAATACTAAATCTAAAGGCAAATTGGTATACAAAGTTGAAAAGTCGAAGCTAGGTACTAAGGTAACTTTCCGCATGGTATTGAGTTTATCAATAACTTCTACTGAATTGTCAACACTCCAATAATAGTTAATGCCAGTTCTATTCTTGATGGTATCACAATATCTTTGATGAGTACTTTTAATGTATTTCAAGCAATGTATGACTTGTTTTGACAAAGTTTTAGCGGTAGCAAATTTTGCTGCGGCAATAAAGCGATATCTATAAGGTCTTTTATTAAATTTGGGTAACATGTATAATTTAGCAATGCATTTTTTTGTATAAGAAAGTTTAACACTCAAAGAGCGGGTGGTGTAGTATATTTGACTGTGCCGCCCAGCGTTTTTTTTTACCGTAAACGAGCTTGTTTCCGTGCTCGTTTTCATGCATAAACAAGAGCCAGAGCGTAATACAAGTATGTATCCCTGAAAGGGCGTTAAATGAGCTTTCCAATGATACCAGAACCATCCTTCTACGATCACTGGTTGTCTTGCAACAATCGTGCAACCGAAGGGCAAAATCGGTAAAATACGGTCATTTCCTTACATTATTACGTGTGAAACGAGTGAGGGAGGGTGACTAGGGCGAAGTACATCTCAGTAGGTCCACGGCCACCGTGGCGAGCGGTCATGAGGTAACCTACGCTCCTCCCACCGCTCCGCTCTCTCTCAGAGCACATTACGTGCTCAAAATTGCATGCGACTATAGCCGGGCCCCGCCACATAGGCCACATTTATTTCACTCGACTATAGCCGGGCGCCGCCAAAGAAGGGTTAATATCAAAGGTTATATTTTGATTAGTATACTCATTAATTAAGTTATCAATTAAATTTTCATGCATTTGATAAACAGAATTACCGCAAATATTTTTATGAAATTTATTACCTTTAATGCCTAGTTCTTTTTTTATGTTTTCTTGATAACATTTCTTACATATGAAGCTATAATTATTACTGGCTTTATCTACTGTAGTGATTACAAAATGTTTATACATATTGTTTAACTAAATTTTAAGCGTATTGTAATTATAGTTGAAAAAAAACAGAGAGATTAAATTCATTTTTTAAGGAGAACAATTTATTTCTTATTAATTTCATCAATAATTTTGACCATACTTCTAGCTCCCTCGCATCGCATCTCTTAGTTTTTAACAATTTCTCTTTAAATCTATGAACTGTAAAAACAACATCTTTTAAAATGTTGTCAAATGTTACTTTTTCATTTCCTATTCTATATTTAAATCCTTTTTGACATAGCTCCGCTAATTTGTCGTTTGCAAATTCTTTAACTATTTCTACAGCACCTGTTAATATATGACTTATCTGACTATAAATTAACTTCTTTATTAATGCATTACGTCTGTTAGCTGGCATATCCACGACTCTTTTATATAGCATTTATTATTATTAAAAATATCATTTTTTGAAAGATTATCTAAAACTGTATTATAATTACAAATAATAGATCCAACTGGTAGCTCATATGAATAAACTATTATTGGATTGAAATATTGCTATCCATCCGTCAACTTGGACGTAACTTTCTTTGAATTTATTAGACTGTTAACATTAATTTTGTCTATAATTGTAGAGGAGTACTTCAAAGTGGATATAACTGTATCCTTAATAAGGTTATCTATGGATTTCTTAGAATTGGCTCTAATACATCCCATAAAAGCAAAGACAGTATTTTTACATTTATTAGTGAAATTATTTTTATTATTTATAATTTTTCTGTCAAAGGAGGAAAACTTTTCTTTTGTAGGCCTTTCAATGAATCTTTTAATTTTTAAATTCCGCAATTTATATAATTATAATGAATACAAATTATTGACAATCGGATTAATATCTGACCTGTTTTTCTTTATATTTAATGAATTTAGTCTTCTATTACCATGGTCTTCTGTTTTTAACGGGGAAATTAAAGTAAGGGTTTTTAACACCTTACGAGCGGCCTATGCGGTTTATTTATGTGTACCGCCCAGCGGGGTGTTTTTAGCCAAAATAGGGCTGTTTACGTGATCATTTTCATGCCTAAATAAGACCCAGAACGTAAAACAAGTACCTATCCCTGAAAGGGCATAAACAGAGCTTTCGAATGACACCATAACGATCCTTGTATGATGGATAGTTTTCTTGCAATAACCGTGCAACGCGAGTGCAAAAAGCAGGTAATTCGGTACTTTCGGTACATAATTGAGTATGTAGCGAGTGAGAGAGGGAGGAGGGAGCTGAGATTTGTGTCAGTAGGTTCGCCGCGGTGGTCTGGAGCAGTCATACGCTCGCTAGTCTCCTGCCACCACTTGTCTCTCTCTCTCAGCCACATTACGTACTGAAATTGCCACTCGAGTTATGTCGAGCGCCGCCACATAGTCCAGCTTTATTTAACTCGACTTATGTTGCTCGCCGCTAATTAAGGGTTAAAATCATATTTTAAACATTCTTTATACATTATGTTGCGTACACATTTAATTTGATTATTAAGTCCAAGTGGATATATAGTCATTAATTTTCCAATCCAATCATTTTCTCTATCTAAAAGATCTTTTTCTTCTTTAAACTTCAAAGAGCGGCTGACGACTTAAGTAACATTAGAGAACTAAGGCCCAAAGAGCGGCTGACAACTTAAGTAGCAAGGGATGTTGCGCACATTATCGGCATTATGAGAGTCCACGGGGTGGGAGGACCGCAGGCGGGCTCTGACCGTTCAGCGTGGACCTAGTCCCGCCACTGATATCACCACAACATGTGTACATATCCCTCGTCTCGCTATATAGGGTAAAATATCGGGAAATTACCGTACTTTAGGGTTTTTGTACTCGCGTTGCAACATCGTTGCAAGCGAACCCGCTGTCGTACAAGGATGATTCAGGTGTCATTGGAAAGCTCTATTATCGCCCTTTCACACATACATAATTGTATTACGCTCTGGCTCTTGTTTATGCATGAAAAAGAGCATCGTAAAATTTACAAACATCCCCGTTGGACAGGGGTTAACAATTTCAATAATTTTGTATTTATAGTCTAATTTGGTACAATCCGTGTTGAAATGCTTGTATAAAAGAATCATGAAGTCAATGCCGTTCTTTACTCCAGCTCTATGTCCATAGGCTCTTTCTCTTAACCTACGAAGTGCGCACCGTATGTAGTGAACACCATGCCCTGGTGCGGACCTATTTCACTGTTTCCATCACTAAAATCGTTATTTGACCATAAATATCATTAATACTTATCCATATGCGTCTATTTTACGTTTAATATGAAGATATTAACCTGTTACGACAATAAAACAAGTGGAAACAGTGTTTGGCTGGTCAAAATCGCGAAATGAGAGTGATAGTTTCATTCATCAAGTGTGAGCCAGCCTGGCCTACATCTTCCCCTCACGATGCCTGGAGAGACACTGACGTCTCTCTCTTTATCTCTCGCTCTTTCCTACGCTTGGTAACACATATGACCACGCCCTGCTAGCAACTCGCTATTGTTAGCACAAAAATAGACCACAGAATAAGGGAATAACAGGGAAAATAGGTGATAATTGAATGGGGAGGGGGGGGGGGGGGAGGGGATGTGGAGGAGTGATATGTGGCATGGCCGAGGGGCTAAAAACAAAACAAAAAACAAACAAGTTTCAAGTGCTACTGGGGTGTTTTAAATGTTTTTTTTTAGGCCTAGGATCATAAGACTCTTCCCGCAGTCGCCCAGTAAAATTCATAAGAGTCTTCCAACACTTGCCGGGTTAACTCCTTCGTCTGTCCAACGTATTGTATACCACATTTATCACATGTTATCAAATATATAACTATCTTTACTTTGCATGGAGAAGTTACATTATCTAAAGAATTTAAGAACAAACATTTTGTATTAGTAATGTAACTTTTAATTTGTTTTTATGATGTTTGAAATCAAATTCATTCACACAGAATTTACATTTACAGTTGTCAACTAAAGACAGTCTGGTATTTTTTATTAGAGTTTATTTTATTTATTTTTTTTATTGATATCGGGTGCAATGGTACTTTAACAATTATCATTATCATAGTTTGTAGCAGTCCGGGTTCGTCATCAATACAAGTAAAGGAAGGGACAGTACGTGGGGCACAGGTCATGTACCGATGTTTCCACCGGTACAGACCGGCCTCGCATTTATACTGTCCATGAACCTAATGAAATTATAATGTAAAACTTTCAAAATAAACAAACTAAAACTGGGACAACACAAGATAAATGCCAAAGAACTGATCAAAATCGCTATGTGGAAACAACGCTTAATATAATACAATTTTGAAATAAAAGAACACAATCCACCACATAGGGTGTACACAACTACATGAGCAAGTCAATTTGTTTCCCAAATAAACTGATCGCACATATACCAAATGCACCTCGTCATGTTCAAGGAATTAGTCAATTTGGGAAGTAACCTAAAAACTGGCAAATGGAGCCGCTCTGAACAGGGCTGCCTGGAAAGCTGACATTAGGATATAAATATGAAACCGCACTTGATGTGGAACACTCAGTCTTCAGGTTTATGTAAATATATGTAATAATATTTTGTTGTTATTAACTCATAAACAACGAAGCTATGGTAGTTCAAACCCTCCCGCCAAGCGAAGGTATTTGTTTCTATTCTGACCAAAATTGTCATAGTACCATATATATAATTATTACTTATCCATATGTGCCTATTTTGCGTTTATTATGAACACATGAGCATTTGAGAGCAATAATACAAGTGGGAATATCATTTGGGTGGTGCAAGAGACGTATTATTGCCGCAAGGTCGTATCATGAGGCGAGAGCTGGGGAGACGTATATTCTCCCTCTCTGAGCTGAAGAGACACACTGAGGAATTGTACTAGAAGTCTCTCTGGTGCAAGGATCTCTAGCTGAGAGACCGGGTGAGGGAATTTTGCGTCAAAAATTACCCGATAAAAGGGGGAATAAGAGGAAAAATAGATGATAATTGAGGAAAGGGGAAAAGGGGGGATGGTTGGGACACATAATATTATGTAGGAGTGGCAGCAAGTAATGGAGGGGAATTATCTCACCTAAACACAAATTGCTTGTTTTGAATGCCACTGGGATGTTTTCTAATTTTTGTTTTATGCTCTGGATCTATTGAAGACGGTCGCAGTGCACCAAAAAAATCTCTATTGAAGACGGTTGCCATTTGTGGGTTAATAACACTGGCTGAAGTGAAACCTCTCTCTCTCTCTCTCTCTTGTCTATTGTAACCTATCCCAATAGCCTATACTCAATCCTAATATACCTTAACTTAACCTATAAAATCCTTACCATAATTACTCTAACCTAACTTTACCTGGCACAGCCTAACATAACAGCTAGTCTAGCATTACCTGTCCTAATCTGTCATAACCTAACCTCATATAATGTACAGTTGTACACTGCAGTAGTGGTGGAGAAGGAGTTCAACCATTGCTGAGAGAGGGATAATGATGACATGTTTCCATATATAGAACTAATACCAAAACCTTCCAACTGGTTAAAGGGCTTATTCAGGTTGTAGAATGATGGTGCGGTTAAAATCCCCAATACTACTGCCTCAACTACCCCATCACCTAACCTTATCTAACACTTGGCCCAACATAACCTATCATAAACTAAATCTTATGTAATGTAGTCTAACCTAGCCTACCTTAACCTTGCCTAGCCTATCAAAACTTAACATAGCATTTAATGATTCTTACCCTGGAGTAGTGATCATGGAGGAAATGAATCAATGCCGAATGAGGGAGACAAATGACATGTTTCCCTGAATATAAGCCAGTTATTGCTTCTGTTACATTCAAGGGCCTGTCCAGGTTGTAGATGGTGCGGTTAAAGTCGGCCAGTAGGCTGCCTTTTGACGCTGCCTGAAAGATAATCAAGCAATAGTCGAGGTCACAGATATTATTTTTTGCGAACATCGTGTTTGAGTCATGTGATAAATGGCCTGAAATTGGACAATGGTGCAAATTAATTCCTTTCAAATGCTCAATGAAGCTATAAAATATCAACAGCTATGAAACAGGATGGAATATAAATGACATCAAAGGACACCAACACTATTTAGATGAACAGTTCTAGAAAGATAAAGTAGAGACAGGTGTTGCGGAAGCCTACTTTTACTCAGCCACCTTCAAGAGTTAGTTTATAGTTTTATGATCAATTAACCTTCCTAACAGCACTACAGTAAATGTGTTAACTCTTTCACTTACCTAAAGGCATTAAACAATCTATCGGGTCACCTTCCCACACACTGTACCCAATATCTGATTTGTCTATAACTGTACACTGTACCCAATATATATCTACAAAACTATACCCTGTACCCAATATCTGTCTACAACTGTTCACTGTACCCAATATCTGTATACAACTGTACACTGTACCCAATACCTGTCTACAACTGTACACTGTACCCAATATCTGTCTACAACTGTACACTGTACCCAATATCTGTCTACAACTGTATAATGTACCCAATATATGTCTACAACTGTACACTGTACCCAATATCTGTCTACAACTTTACACTGTACCCAATATCTGTCTGCAACTGTACATGATACACACTCTCTGTCTACAACTGTATATGGTACCCAATATCTAGCCATCAATCAAATGAATCGGACAACAAATATTGGTCATGTACTTTCTGTGGATAAACTAAAGCCTCGGTCACACACAGAACTTTTTCACCACGTCCATAACCGTCCTTGGCCAGCTTTACACATTTTTGGATCAGAGACCAAATATGGGAGACCTTACAAGACCATGGTGTTTAGCGTCAATACACCCGTCATTGACTCGACCTTGCTCCTGCAAGACGTTGGCAAGTTGAGTGGAAAACGGGACAACAGCCTAATTTGGCATATCATGACGTAATTTGTTTCCGTCCTTGTCCCATCCTTGTTTTATGACGTCATAAAGTTCAAACAAGGGCAGTTGATGGACGGGAAACTCACGTTTGGACACCCCCAGCATGACCTCCTACCCCTCCAGATGTACACACACCCTTCCCCATCCATCCACCTGGACCTGCAACCATCTTTATCGCGGCCGACCCACGCCCTACGGCCATCTAATGAAGATGCTGACCTAGGCCCGACCTTTAAGCGGCTCGCTGGTGTAGTGACTAGCGTTTTGGACTTCCACCCAGAAGGCCCAGGATCGCACCCACGCTCGGCGCATTAAAGGTTTTTCACAAGCACTGAGTCGTTACCGTCCCTCATGAGCAAGGGGATGGGGTAGTAGTACAGGACCCCAATGGAAATACGCCTAATCGGCCTTATTGGGTCATCCATAGCTGGCGCATGCGCTAGCTTTAACACCTTACGAGCGGCCTAGGCGGTAATTTATATGTACCGCCCAGCGGGGTGTTTTTACCCTAAATAGGGTTGTTTACGTGATCATTTTCATGCCTAAATAAGACCCAGAGCGTAAAACACGTATCTATCTCTGAAAGGGCAAAAACAGAGCTTTCCAATGACACCCCAACCATCCTTGTACGACCGCTGGTTTTTCTGCAACGATCGCGCAACACGAGTGCAAAAACCATGTAATTAGGTAGTTTCCCTACATAATTCCCTGTGTAGCGAGTGTGTGAGGGTGGGGGAGGGTGGGATTCATGTCAGTAGGTCCGCCGCGGTGGTCTGGAGCAGTCATACGCTTGCTACTCTCTTCCCAGCGCTTATCTCTCCCTCTCAGCAACATTACGTGGTGAAAATGGCACACGACATAAGTTGTGAACTGCCACTTAGTCCATATTTATTTCACACGACATAAGTTGCGCCCCGCCAAAGAAGAGTTAAGGACTATTATTATTCTACCTGTTTTGGACACATTAAAAAAAGATGGGAGTATCCAAGCCTTGATGCGTCCTTTTCATGACTCTGTTGACTTTACTTTAACCTTGCAGAACTTTTCACCAGACTTTGTAAAACACACGGTCACTTCACACGGTCAAAGAGTGGTTGGGACGGCAGGGTGATAGGCCCTTAAGATTACTTTGTAATATGCAATGAAACGCCAGCTCTGTCAGCAGACTATTTCCATCACGAATTCCATTTATTATAAATAAGCCAGAATATGTGACTCTTATGTTGCCCCTGTACTTTAATAAAAGGGTTAGAATAAATAGGCTGTGAAAGTCCACACCTATTCATTGGCTGACTCTCTCCATATGGTAACTATAATTAATAGACAATATATCTCATACTGAGCCAACTCAACTATCCACTTGAGGACGATGGCATTTTCTTTGTGACAAGTTTTTTTCTGGATATCATTAACATACTTCAATTTAGGAATAACTAGTGGGACCAAGAGATTCAATGGAGACAGTTTTTACTCTTTTGATTCCTGGAGATCTTTCCTGAATCATATAAAATCATCTATTGATAACCAAAATAAAGTGTAAAAATGCGTCCTCAAATAATGAAAGATTAACTCGTAAATTGTGAAGCTATGGTAGCTCAAACCCTCCCGCCAAGCGAAGGTATTTGGTTCTATTCTGACGAAAATTGTCATATGTAACCTATAATTGCCCTCAGCAACAAGTTCATCACCTTAGATGACGAATGTGATGGTGAGGCTGCGAGTGCTTCCTTCGGCGAGGAAACCAGGAGAAAGGTAAGTAAGTTGACTCCAAACACAGGGAATGCTGTGACTGCTGCCCCCCCAGGAGTATCTTCAACTGCTGCCCCAGGAGTTCCTGCCGCTGCCGCAGCTGCTACCAAGTCATCGACAAGGAGAGGCAAGTCCTTCTCAATTGTTGGGGACTCCATGGTCAGACACTTAGCTAGGTCCACCTGTACTGATATTAGGAAGCTTGTTTGTCTGCCTGGTGCCGGGATTGGGAAGGTGTTAGAGGAAATTGATTACATCATGAAAGATATTGGAGATAGCCCCATTATCTGTCTCAGTACAGGGAGCAATGATGTTGGTAAAGGTAGGACGGAAGTACTGCTTTGGCAGTACAGGGAGGTGTAAGATAAAGTTAGGAGGAAGGGAGGCATACCTGTAGTACACAGTATCTTGCCACGGAGAGGGGTCAGCAAGGAATGGTCATCTAGGGCAATTGGTATCAATTGTCGGCTGGAAAAATACTGCAATGCAAATGCAATACCATTCCTTGATAACTGGACCCGTTTCTATGGTAAAAATCAGTTGTACGCACAGGACGGGGTTCATCTTTCTCAGCTAGGGGTGGCAAATTTAGCTAGGTCAATAGATAGGATTGTCGCGGGGTTTCGCTGAAAATAAAGCCTGAGAATATGAGTAAGAATAATTGTCTAGATAGGGTAAATTGCCGTACTGGTACATCAGATAGGAATAGAAAATTTCAGTCACAGGATTTTAATTGTAATGCTTGTAGAAATAATGAAGGTGTAACAGAAGATGGGAATTCAGTTAGAAATAAAGGTAAATCCGATACCAGTAAAATAAATTCATTGCGATTATATTATTCAAACTGTAAGAGTTTATGTAACAAAATGGATGAACTTAGAGCACTTGTTAGCAACGAAAATATAGACATTATAGCACTGACTGAAACATGGATTAATACAGAATCAAGATTTTTTTAGCAGAATTCCATATACCAGGATATAGTTTGTTTAAACGCGACCGAACAAGTAGGAGGGGCGGCGGAATAGCAGTGTTTGTCAGGAGTTCTTTAAAAAGCTGTATTAAATCAGGTATTAGACTAAATACTGATAACGAAAGTGTTTGGGTAGAGGTTAGCGAAGGTAGTGAGACCACAATTATTGGAGTTATTTATAGACCACCAAATATGAGTAGAAACGAAGGTACAGCTATATGGCAGGAAGTGAAAATAGCATCAAGGTTTAGCAATGTGTGTATTATGGGGGATTTTAATTTTCCGAATATTTATTGGCAGCATCAAATCGGCGACTCAGATTCAAAAGAGTTTATTGAGGCGGTACAGGATAGTTTTTTATTTCAATTCATAGACTCGCCTACTAGAGGTAATAATATCCTCGATTTAGTTCTCAGTAATAATGAACAAATTATAAATAATGCAGAGATAGGAGACCAACTAGGAAATAGTGATCATAAATCAATTTATTTTAACATACAATGGACAGGAAAGGCTAAAGAGAATACGACACTTATCCCAGATTTCAGAAAAGCCAATTATGGTGGATTAACCCGTCAAGCGCGATAGGCCTAACGGAAGGCTTACCATAGGGAACGCGATAGGCCTCACGGAAGCAAGACCATAAAAAAAGCCTTCCAAAACATACCAGGGGCTATCAAAACAAAGGAATTTGTCTCTAGGTGAGATAATTCTCCTCTAGTACTTATCCATGTGTTTCTCACCCCTCCCCCCCCCTCCCCTCCTTCCCAACCTTATTCCCCCCTCCCCCCTCTCATCAATTATCACCTATTTTTCCTCTTATTTTCATCATTTATCGGTTATTTTTCTCTCCTGTGATAATGTAGCACAAGTGGGATGCATAAAAGATCGTTATATAACACCCAGACACCGCCCACTCGCCTCAGTTGACTCACAGACAGCGAGAGGGGAGGGTTGCCTGTGGCTCTCTCTCGCCTGAGATTATGACCGGGTGGCCAATATCTTCGTTTTTCACCCCCCAAATACTTTTCCAACTTATTTTAGCACTCTTGAAGGTTCATATATACATCATATATATAAAATAAAAGCATACTGAAAACAAATAATGCTCTATATTGTAAATATAACGAATTCTGTCAGTATCCAAGGCTAGAAATGCACAAATAAGTACCCTTGCCCCTAGGGTCTTTTCGTGTTTAACAGGTTAAGAAGAGCCTTAACACCTTACGAGCGGCCTATGCGGTTTATTTATGTGTACCGCACAGCGGGGTGTTTTTAGCCAAAATAGGGCTGTTTACGTTATCATTTTCATGCCTAAATAAGACCCAGAACGTAAAACTAGTACCTATCCCTGAAAGGGCATAAACAGAGCTTTCGAATGACACCATAACGATCCTTGTATGATGGATAGTTTTCTTGCAATAACCGTGCAACGCGAGTGCAAAAAGCAGGTAATTCGGTACTTTCAGTACATAATTGAGTATGTAGCGAGTGAGAGAGGGAGGAGGGAGCTGAGATTTGTGTCAGTAGGTTCGCCGCGGTGGTCTGGAGCAGTCATACGCTCGCTAGTCTCCTGCCACCACTTGTCTCTCTCTCTCAGCCACATTACGTGCTGAAATTGCCACTCGAGTTATGTCGAGCGCCGCCACATAGTCCAGCTTTATTTAACTCGTCTTATGTTGCTCGCCGCTAAATAAGGGTTAAGAGTCGATCTTATGGTTAAACAATTAAGTGGACCCTGGTGCGCTAATGAACATACTCTCTCTCAGATACCTGTCTTAACTCAGGATAATTTGACAGCTACATATAATCATTTTATTTCTTCACTCCACAATGCGCAAAATAAATATATACCCAAAAGAAAATTTAGATCAACACAGAACCAACCCAAATGGATGAATATATAGAAAAATGAAGAAAGGCGAAATTCACCTAATTGCTTACTATCAAAATCTATCAAGAGAGGTTAAAAAAGGTTTAAGGACAGACAAAAGAAATTATGAAATGAGGATAGCCAATGACTCAAAAAATAACCCTAAGGCTTTTTACCAGCTATATAAATCTAAAGTTAGAGATAAAATAGGCCCCCTTAACCCTTAACTGGCGGCGCGCAACATATGTCGAGTGAAAGAAATTTGGACTATGGGGCGGCTCACAACATAAGTCGTGTGCCATTTTCAGCAAGTAATGTTGCTGAGAGAGAGAGATAAGTGGTGGCAGGAGAGTAGCGAGCGTATGACTGCTCCAGACCACCGCGGTGGACCAACTGACATGAATCCCACCCTCCTCCACCCTCTCACACTCGCTACACAGGGAATTATGTAGGGAAAGTACCGAATTACATGGTTTTTGCACTCGAGTTGCGCGATTGTTGCAAGAAAACTAGCGGTCGTACAAGGATTGTTGGGGTGTCATTGGAAAGCTCTGTTTATGCCCTTTCAGAGATAGATACTTATTTTGCGCTCTGGGTCTTATTTAGGCATGAAAATTATCACATAAAGAACCCTATTTTGTGTAAAAAACACCCCGCTGGGCGGTACATATTAATTACCGCCTAGGCCGCTCGTTAGGTGTTAAAACTTCGATAGGAGAAATGACTGAAAATGATTTAGAAATGTGCAGTACATTAAATAGTCAGTTTCTATCCGTTTTCACTAATGAAAACTTGGCACAGATTCCAGAAGTCCGTAAGGTATATAGCGATAGTATAGAAAATAGGTTAAGTACGGTTACTATAAGTAGAAATTATGTGCTTAAAGAAATTGACAGACTGAAACCTCAGAAATCGCCTGGTCCCGATGAGGTATATGCTAGAGTATTAAAAGAATGCAGATATAAGTTAAGTTACCCATTAACATTTCTTTTTAACAATTCATTAGAAACAGGTATAGTTCCAGAAGCTTGGAAGCTTGCAAATGTAGTTCCGATTTTCAAAAAAGGTGATAAACCAATAGCATCCAATTACCGTCCCATTAGTCTCACTTCAATCATAGGAAAGCTACTAGAGTCAATTATTGCTAGGAAAATGAGAAACCACTTAGAAACATTTAGCTTAATCAATTCTTCTCAGCATGGATTCACTCAGGGACGTTCTTGCCTTACTAATTGCCTTAGTTTTTTCTCAGAGGTATATGAAGCAGTAGATAATGACAAGTCATATGGTATTATATATTTAAATTTCAGTAAAGATTTCGACAGAGTCCCTCATGAGAGATTGATGAAAAAGGTTGAGGCACATGGAATAGGTGGGGCATTGTTAGGATGGATTAGGTCATGGCTAATTGGTAGGAAGCAGAGAGTCAGCATAAATGGTACTAAGTCAGAATGGGGATCAGTCAAGAGTGGTGTCCCCCAGGGATCTGTATTAGGTCCTCTGTTGTTTATTATATACATAAATGACCTTGATTTAGGTATAACTAGTAGGATAAGTAAATTTGCAGACGATACCAAAATGGGGAGAACAATTTATTCAGATAGAGATATAGAGTGTCTGCAAAGGGATCTAGATACCTTACACGAATGGTCAGTAAAATGGCAGATGAAGTTTAACATTGACAAATGCAAGGTATTAAAGATAGGGAAGATGCATACAAATTTTATATATAAATTAGCTAATATGGAATTAGAAAACTCAGACTGTGAGAAAGATCTAGGTGTGTTTGTTAGCAATGATTTGAAGCCTAGAAAACAATGTATAAGCGTTCGTAACAAGGCAAACAGGATTCTCGGGTTCATATCTAGGAGTGTGAGTAACAGAACTGCTGATGTTATCTTAAAACTTTACTTGTCATTAGTGAGACCCCATATGGATTATGTATTTCAATTTTGGTGTCCTTATTACAGAATGGACATAGATTCATTGGAGAGAGTACAACGTAGAATGACAAAAATGATCCATAATATTATAAATCTTCCGTATGAAGAAAGGTTGAAGAAATTAGGCTTACATTCATTAGAGAGACGCAGAGTTAGAGGTTGACATGATAGAGGTATTCAAGTGGGTTAGTGGAATTAATAAAGGAGACATGAAAAATGTACTAAAGCTCAGTGATAGCGAAATAACTCGTACAAATGGTTTCAAATTAGATCAATTTCGTTTCAGAAAAGATATAGGCAAATATTGGTTTGGTAACCAGAATTGTAGATGGGTGGAATAGGCTACCAAGTGATATAGTGGGATCAAGAACGATAGGGAGCTTTAAGATAAAATTAGATAGGCATATGGACGAGATGGGTTGGGTGTGATGGGGATCTACCAGAAGTGGGCCAATCGGCGCTAAGCAGACCCCCGTAATCGTGTGTTAACTCTTAACTGTCGGCGCGCGACATATGTCTAGTGAAATAAATTTGGACTATGTGTCGGTGCACGACATCTGTTGAGCACCATTTTCAGCACGTAATGTTGCTGAGAGAGAGAGCTGAGCGGTGGGACGAGCGTAGTAACCTTATGACCGCTTCCCATGACCACTGCGTGTGTACTGAACTGTATTCTAACTTCCTCCCACTCTTCTGCTTCACTGCACAGGGAATTATGTAAGGAAATTGCCTTATTTCAGGGTTTTTGCACTCGTGTTGCACGATCGTTGCAAGAGAACCAGTGGTCGTACAAGGATGGTTCGGGTGTCATTGGAAAGCTCTGTTTACGCCCTTTCAGGGATCGATACTTGTTTTACGCTCTGGGTCTTATTTAGACATGAAAATGAGCACGGAAACAACCCTATTTAGGGTTAAAAAAAATGCTGGGCGCTACGGTCAAATAGACCAACTAGCCTGCTAAATAAAGGTTAATCTCTGACCGTTTTGGTGGGGTCAGTACTCAAGGTATAAGTGAGATGGGTCTATAATTGGGCCTTGTAATTGGGGTTGGGTGTGACAGGGATCTGCCTTGTATGGGCCGATCGGCTTTTTGCAGACTCCCATGTTCTTATGTTCTTATGTTCTTAATTATATAATTATTACTTATCCATATGTGCCTATTTTGCTTTTAATATGAACATAATTATGAACATATAAGAGCAATAAGAGAAGTGGGGATAGCCTTTGGGGGTGAAAAAGATGTATTATTGCCGCAAGGTCATATTATCATGAGGATAAAGCAGGGGGGACGTATATCCTCCCTCTCCAAGCTCTCAAGCGACACTGGCAAGTCTGAGTAGAAGTCTCTGTTTTGCAAAGATCTCTTGCTGCCTTACCCGTGTTAAAGAGACCATGAAGGGGATATTCACGCCAAAAATTACCCGATTAAATGGGGAATAAGAGGAAAAATAGCTGATAATTGAGGAAGGGGGAAAAGGTGGGGAAGGGGGGTTGGGAGTGGTAGCAGGTAATGGAGGGGAATTATCTAACCTAATCACAAATTACTTTGTTTTGAGTGCGACTGGGGTGTTTTCTAGGGGATTTTTTATGCTCTGGATCTATTGAGGACGGTCGCCGTGCACCAGATAAACCTCTATTGAGGACGGTTGCCGTTTTTGGGTTAAATACTGTTAGATTAGATTATTTTATGTAATTTTGGATTAGTTGGTCCTGGTTAACACTGTCTGGTGCCATGCATATATATATATATATATATATATATATATATATATATATATATATTTTTTTTTTTTTTATGATATATTATGATATGATATATATTTATTATGACCGTGAGCTCATGGATGGTCGAGTGGGTATGGTACCTAACTCTCACAAGCATACCTAAGTGAGTGGGTTCGAATCCTGGTCAGGATACCTCTCTACCAACCTGTCTGACATTATCATTAGATATATCTCAGTCTGATGCCAAACAATCTTGGTTTACTCACGCTTCCTCTACTGCTATTTGCAATAAGGTGAAAGCATTCAAACGGTACCGTCGCCTTCAAACTCAAGAACCTCATACTTTCCATGTTACTGTCAAGAATCAAGGTAAATCTGTTCTTGAACTCTCCAAAAACTCTTTTATCAAAACCCTCTCCAACAAATTCTCGTCTTTCCCTCCTCTTTTTTACTCTGCTGGCACTACTGTCACTTTTTCCTCGAACAAAGCTGAACTCTTCAATCAAACTTTTGCAAAACAAAAATCCACCTGTATTATTCCGGTGCTGTACGAAATAATCTACTGGTTGAGTTGTCTGGTAACCACAATACACACATAAGTATAGACATGAGCTTTAAAATGTATAAACTCATTTTATTAATTTTATTTTTTTAATAGAACCTCATTGGCTAGTAATGGTTAAACATCCTTTAGGATTATTAAGCAAACATAAGTCAGGGAGAAAATTAAACCTGGAGCCTCTTTTCTAAGACTTCAGTTTCTGTTAACCCTATTTCATTATCTGAACTTTATAGATACGGTAACACATTAGTTATTTAGTGTGATAGTTAGTTAGTTAGTGTATTATACAGTTGATTGCTTAGTCACTGTGCATTAGGTAGTCATTCAGTAAGTTGTGCCTTTCCTACACACAAAGTACTTTTCTTACATAGGCCATGACTTGCATAGTTGATCCCGGATAGATCCACACAGGCAGGCCAGCCTTAGAGAGCTCCTCCAAGTTGTTGAAGGGTAGGCTGATGAAAGGCAGGATCAACATGGCCTTCAGGTTACAACGGTACACTAGGGCCAGGGTCATGGAGAGCAGTAGCCACATTCCTATTAAAACCTTCGTCACCCCTGCAGGAGGCTTCAGATTGACGGCTGGGGGATGAAAGGTTAGTTAGTGTGTTACTTAGATAGTATATTACTTATTACTTTAGTAAGTTTACTAATCCCCTAACCACCTTTGTCAACCCTGAAGGAGCTCTAGACGGAACCTGAAAGATGATAGGATAGTTAGTGTGGTAATTGAAAAATATATTAGTTATTGGTTTAGTAGATTAGTTTGTCCCATCAGCACTTTCGTCACTCCTGCAGGACTCAGGAGGCTTTAGACTGCTGAGGGTCCATAAATTAATAATCAGTTTTATTTCGTCAGACGGTAAACTGAATCCCTTTGCTACTGATTTCTTGATAGTGGAAAAATCTTAAACTATTATGTGTTTGCATTATATTAAAATAATTAACAACATATAACAGTACAACATCTTCCGAGTAGCTGGGTAATTACGAGAGTGACATCAAAATTTACCGTCAGGTGGAAGCAGACTATAGTTAGTTAACCCCTAAAGGATGAGAGAGACTAAATTAAGGATATTAAGGGCAGGCTGCAAAAGCGAGTGAGACAAAGTGTTTGCCAGATCGAAATGGTGCGAAAAATGTGTGTGCAGTTTTAGACATGCATATATGATTCAGACAACACCTGGAAATCTCCTTCTTTGCTACCACACTCACACACACAACTACCTCTTCACTTGGCCATAATACAGAGAGGTCCTTTCCGCATACCTCCATACAGTGACTTACAGTTTGCTTATAGTGCAAGGTGAATAGTGTCAAGAATGGTGATGTTTGGAGATTGTGATGTTTGAAGTTAGTGAAAAGGGGAAAGTGCAGTCCAAGCATTGATCTTGAATGAGAGAGAGAGAGATTTCAACTCGGAGGTGGACTGAGTCTACATATACAGTATAGCATACCAACAACATACCGTATGATGCACACACACATAAAGGCATGCATGATGCAACCCTGCAGGAATGTCTCTCCCGAGACAAACCCTCTTCGTGACTTTGGCTCATCTCTAATGTATTCAGCAGCTACTGTACGAGCCTCATATTTCAAGCTGTCCCATAGTTAAACAAGGGCACCCAGACCACTAAGCACCTCAAACCAAACTTAAGCCCCATACACACAATCATTCATCATTGAGAGTCCTTTTTCAAAGGTGACATTCGTCATATAAAATTCAGGTTCATGGTCGCGCTGTATCATTCAAATGTATGAATGATGACGCGCGATCTCAATGGTCCCATGAACTAGCTTCATATCGAATGGGAACTGTCAGTGTCTCACATGAAGTACCAGATTGAGGGTAGATGCAGGAGTGTATTCTTTTAATTTAGGATCATATATGTTGGGAGCGACACACGTTTGCGTATTTAAATAGTCCGATTCAATATATTTGTATGTGCTTAGGACTATATTGTACCATAAACTACTGGATTGATAAGCCTACAGAGGAAGAGATGAAAAACATGGTTGCAATGCAAAATTAGCTGTATGTAATTTTTGATGAATCTTTAATAGATCAATTAAAGTATAGTACAGTACCTCTTAAGCTCCCTAGGTTCGTACCATACTATCGATTTGACTATTTAGTTCCAGATTATCTGTGGTTCTGGATGAATGATAGATAACATTTAGTTAATGAAACGAGGGAAATGGGAAGAAGGGATGATGGGCAGGAGGGTGGTGGTTGTATCTTGTCTCCCGCCTATTTTGTCTGATAATATATCTCTTGAACTCTCTATTTACTTCATGATCAATTTGACAGGATTGTCCAAGTACATGATGCTATAATTAGTTCTGACAACAAAAGGCTGTCATAATGATATATAGGATTACACACTTTCGGACATATCACTGACATACTATCAGCCGCCTACTTGCAATGTGGACATAACGTCAATGCTGAATGCCTAGTATCATTCAAGCTGTGGTTCAAGACTGCCAGTGATGAATGATAGTGTGTATGGGGCTTAAAACTGTCACTGAATATTCCCCTGCATACACTTCATCATTAAGCCTCCCTTGATGAAATATCTAGGGTGACATCATTATATTTTCTAAGTGTCTTGATGGTGTAATGGTTAGAGTATTTAAGGTCTGTGTGTAGTAACCAGGTTCGAATCCCATTGGATAACATGCTTTCAATAATTTCATTGGGAGGAGTTTGGTGTGAGGAGTGAATTTGATAAATTCGATTATTTATTTATTCGCACATTAAGTAAGTGGTCAGTAGGAATGGACTCAGCACTCCAATAGACCCTGCAGTACTGAATGGTTCTCCAATAAATATATATACATTTTTTGTCTATATTTCCACTACTCCCTCTCGGGCATAGGCTGAGAGCCTGTACATTCTACTGCTCAATACAGTGAAGGCTGTGAGGTCTCATTCCAGTCTAGGGAGTGAGCCATGTGAAGCACCCATTCACGGCTCTAAGCAGCCCTATCTCTGAAGCTGCTCCACCTCCGTGCTTCACTGTCATATCCCCTAGACTCGGACCCTCACTCTCAGAATGCCACCTATTGAGCAATTAACCCACTAGGTATTGCACCCCTATAGCATATTTTGAATATGGGAATATTCATACAATGCTTATTTATCAGGAAACAATGAGGGTATTTGTTTGGTGTTTCGGTGGGCTTTGTGGTAATGCACTCATATAGTGGATGCCCTTGTGTAATTTTGTGTAAAATGTTTGCTAAAAGTGAACTAACACTTGATTTTGCATTATTATATGAAAATGATTAAACAAAATTAGGGTGGAAATTTTTTCTCAAATTTTAACAGTGGGTTCATTAACCAAATCCAAGATGGTCACCACACAAATCATAAAATATACTTTTTGCCAGATCATTACAACCAGTTCAGAGAAAAACACGAATGAAAGGTTGTTTTATATGTTTTTATACACGTGGAATCTGTTTTTGCCATCTATAGATCAACGTATTGAAATTAAACCAAGATGGAAGCCCTATATGTGCAAACAATTATGGTCGTTGGCATACAATTTTGTACTATAGACTGTACTATATGTTTTGCATGCAATATGTTTTGTACTATATACTTTCCAATTTGCTGTTATCTTTTGTTGCTGGCAGTAATTTTGTTTTATAATTGTATCTTTTCTATCTTTGCAGGGACCTAGAGACTACATAATATAAACTATATTGAAAACCCATCAGTTCAAGCCATTGACAAACTGATCACAACGACCAGTGAACGTTGTGGGTATGGTGAATCAGAATTGGAGCCCCTGAACAGTCGACTACATGCCTCTTCAGCCAATGAACTGTTAAAAAATAGTATTTCTTATCATAAATACTGTTACAAAAATGTCACCCATAAACATGCTGTTGACCATGCATGGGCTAGATTTGAGAAAGGGACAAATTCAGGAGATGTCACGACGGACGATACGTAAGAAGAAGAGAGGACGACCTTCTGCCTGTGATTCAACAATGGCTGCATGTAGTACAGCTTCCCAGAGGAATGTCAGAGAATACTGCTACCAACAACACAAATGTCTATTCTTCCAGGAAGATACAGGGAGTAAACTTCATGATGTAACATCTAAAAATATGGATGCCCAAATAAAAAAACATTGGACTAGAAACAAATAATGAAAGCCTACGTGTCAGATTAAGCAGTCTTGTATGTTCGTCTGATCCATTACAAGCAGTTGCTGAGGACATGAAATATAATTTGCCATGTTTAGTTAAGGCTAAGCGAGATATTGATAGAGCTAAACAACCACAAACAGCCACTGTTAAGTTTGATCAGTTCTTATCAGACCTTCAGATCCTTGACATTGTCGACACCGAGTTAAATGATGACAGTAAGGATGACGTAATGAATATGAACGATATTCACCAAATGTACAGTTGCGGAAGTAAAACACGAGTCGGAGGTTTGTGGTGGTACCTGGCAACATGTGTTAGTAAACAATGTATTAAAGCACTTTTTATGAATGAACTAGAGGTGTTGCCTGCCTTATGTAAGGAGAGGGTTGATTGGTTGGCAAGTTGTCAGTTGTCTTTTTGTGAAAAGTGTCTAATACTGTCTATAGCTCATATTTGTTTATAATTTTGTACCAAATTTGCCTTATCACAATAATACATTGTGCAGATTTATGTGATACAGTTGATACAAATACAAATATTATTTAACATCTATGAATAACTTGATATAATCAAAGGACACGAGCTATATGGGTATCACGGCTTCAACAGGGTGAGGTAAGATCATACCAACAGCACGGAAATAGTAGATATACAATTTCAGACAATGCATATATATGTTATTATATTATATTTACAGTTAATAAACTGCCGATTTAATATGATAGTGTAATAAGTAGATTGTGTGTTAAATGTAAAGCATGATAACCTGCTGGAGAATTCCTAAGGGATCGGTTTGCGCAACTTTAGAATGCGTCCGAAACACACTGAAATTAAGCACACCCCCCCCCCCTCTCTCTCTCTCTTCTCTTTCACACACACAAACAAACAACCAGCACCCAAGCTCCTCCTCACTTGCACAATGTGGCTTGTCTTAACACCTTATTAGCGGGCTAGGCGGTCTAGCGGACCGTAGCGTCCAGCGGGCTGTTTTTACCCAAAATAGGGTTGTTTATTGTTTACGTGATAATTTTCATGCCTAAATAAGACCCAGAGCGTAAAACAAGTATCTATCCCTGAAAAGGCGTAAACAGGGCTTTCCAATGACACCCGAACCATCCTTGTACGACTGCTGGTTCTCTTGCAACGATCGTGCAACACGAGTGCAAAAACCCTGTAATTAGGTAATTTCCCTACATAATTCCCTGTGTAGCGAGTGAGAGAGGGGAGGGAAGGGTGGGAGGCACCTCAGTTGGTCCACTGCGGTGGTCGTGAGTGGTCATAGGGTTGCTAGGCTCCTCACACCGCTCAGCTCTCTCTCTCAGCAACATTACGTGCTGAAAATGGCGCACAACATAAGTTGTGAACCGCCAGTTAGTCCAAATTTATTTCACACGACATAAGTTGCACGCAGCCAATTAAGGGTTAATAAGCATATAAAGTCTGCGAATTCAAGATGCAAGGAATTTGGGTGTAGGCCTAATATTGTTAAACGAGAAGCATTGCACGCAATTAAATTATTGGTATCTCAGGCCAAACCACCCAAGCCATTCCAAACCCTCTTCCATTTTCCCTTCGACCCTCACGTCGTCCACCTCCACACCCACCAGCTATAGATGATTATACCCATCGGTAATAATCATATATCTGCTGCGAGCGACGGAGACGACAGAGTCTCCTATCTGTTTTGTTTATTAGACCTCTGATTAGTGATTACCGCATTTAGATCAACATAGCGGATGTAAGGCTTAGTTGATCTTATTGTCAACTCTTTGGTTATTTCAATTTGATCACGTTATAAAGTCTTTAATTCATACACACTCTTTCTTTCCCCAAGTCTGTTAACACATACACACTCACATTCATCAGGTCACCTTTTCTCTCTCTCTCTCTCTCTCTCTCTCTCTCTCTCTCTCTCTCTCTCTCTCTCTCTCTCTCTCTCTCTCTCTCTCTCTCTCCAAGTGTCATAATAGCACTATGATAAAAAAAATAAAAACATAAATGTGGTATCCTCAATAATTATGGATTCGTCAACCTCCACAATGTGCCCGTAAGCTTAGTAATGGTTGTGGTATGGAGTCTAGATTGATAAGAATGATGACCAATAATGGTAATGGTGACTTTTGAGACACTTTGTTTATTAACACCTTCAATTAGGTGACGTGTTATATTTATTATATTGTTCAGTTACATCCATAGTGTCTGATTTACCTGGAGCACTGGTTTCTTGTAGTCGCAAGATTAATAACAGTGAATCAGTTTGTTAACCCTTTGATTCCTCAAGGATCTTTCAAATCAATATAGAATCATATTGAGGTAGTTAGAATATAATGTAATAGGTGTTATCTGATTGAATGTATTCAAACAAACAACTATAATAACTTCCGTAACATCACATATTATAATATTATACTGTGATTTCAAATAGTATACACTATATTCTATATACAGTACAGTACAGTATATACAGCAAGTTGCATTAAGTGATCAGGTTGTACAGTATAATTATCTAATGCTCTTACTTATTGATTGAGCAAGCACAAATATTTTATTATTTTCGTAATTCCACTAGTTAATTATTTTTCTATCAGTAAACTACAAACGAACACGATTGATTGTGTACTTATATAGCCTAATAATCGAACTTGAGCCAATGTTTCTGGCCTAATTTCTACTGCTACACCACTAGCTTTCAACCAAAGCATCTCTTATGACACATAGTTTTGCACTTAGGCCGAGGGCAACTGGATACAGGAGTTTTATTTAGTTCTTCTAGCAAGCAAGTTCCATTTCAGGTTAAATCCCAAACATATACAGTAGAGAAGACATACCTTTGTATACATCACCTGTAGCCTTACTACGCCGTTGCTTATCGTCTGTCTGCACCCAGTGTGCTGGTGATATGCTTGTGAGAAAAATTAAATGACACCAAATGCCCTCGGCCTAAGCTAAACATAAAAATCATCAGGTTTAAGGGAGGTTTAGGTTTTGAAGGGTGGTATTGCAGCCAATAGAATAGAGGCTACGGTAAACACTCCCGTTGGTCCAGGTTCGATCCCAAACATCAAGAGAACAAATAGTGTTCCTTTGTAAAACCTATCGGCTTCCCGAGCCATTCACCACATATTTTCCTTACACAAAGACATCATAAATTAACGATTGATATAGATTAATACATAGCATTCGCGTCCTAATAGCATGATTATTAAGTCACCTTGAACCAGTCATTTACTAGAAATCGTAATTTATTATGGAAAATAATTAGAACACAAAACTGTATTTAATTAACAACGTCGGTTTGTGTTCTATGATAAAGAAAGAGATGAATATTTACAAATTTTAAAGCCGTCTCTGTAAGCCAGACGCGCTTTGTTTTGTGTATGCATATGTAATTTCAGCAGACACATATACTTAACTTTAGCAATGCCGTAGCAAAAGCATTGCTGCAAGGTCTCTGTATTTCTTTTCCGAATCAAACTAGGAATGGTTCACCATATGACAACATCATAATTATACCGTACACACATTAGTAGGAGAAGAGTAGATGAGGAATTTGGAAGGAATCTGAGTGTAAAATGGAGGGAGAGTAAGAAACTGTTCTGGAAAGAAGTCAAGAAAGTTAGGGAAGGTAGAAAGGGAAACAGTAAGGGTGTGAAAGATAAGAATGGGAGAATGCTAGCCGAGAAGCAAGAGAGTCGAAAGATGGAGGGAGTACTTCAATGAGTTGCTAAATGTAAGGAATGAAGAGCCAGCAAACATAGCTGGATATGGTATGGGAGGGAGAAGAAGAGAAGTAGTGGAGGAGGAGGTGGGGATCAGGTCAGAAGTGTGGGAAGCCATGCAAAGAGTGAAGTTGGGGAAAGCACCAGGAACAGATGGAGTGTGTGGGGAAATGTTGAGGTATGGTGGTGCGATAGTGATCGAATGGGTATGGAAAATGTGCAAACTAGCATGGGAGAAGGGGAGTGCACCCGATGACTGGAAGTCTGGCATAATAGTCCCCTATATAAGGGCAAAAGGGAAAGAGGAGTGTGTGGTAACCACCGAGGAATATGTCTTCTAAGCGTAGTAGGGAAGGTATACAGTAGGATAGTGATTGAGAGAGTGAGAGTGAGAACGGAGAAATGGATAGGCGACGATCAGGGAGGTTTTAGGAAGGGAAGAGGATGTGTAGATCAGATTGTTACCCTGAATTGTGTTATGGAGAAATATCTGGAGAAGAAACAAAAGGTGTATGTTGCCTTTATGGACTTGGAGAAGGCCTATGACAGAGTGGATAGAGAAGGTTTGTGGAAAGTACTTAGAATATACGGAGTAGATGGCAAGTTGCTGAAAGCAGTGAAGAGCATGTATGAGGGTGCAAAGGCGTCAGTATGTGTGGAGAGTGAGCAGAGCGAGTTCTTTGATTTGAATGTTGGTTTGAAACAGGGGTGTGTGATGTCCCCGTGGTTGTTTACTGTATACTATATATGGATGGAGTCATGAAAGAAATACCATCAAGAGCAGTGGATGTTGGTGTATCGCTGAAAAGGGAGGGAATTGAGTGGAAGCTACCTATACTGTTGTTTGCGGATGATACAGTTCTGATGAGTGATAATGAATGGGAGTTGCAGGGTCTGGTAAATGAGTTTGGAACAGTGTGCGAAAAACGGAATTTGAAGGTAAATGCGGGGAAGAGCAAGGTTATGGTCTTCGAAAGGGGTGAAGTCACAGAGTGTGAGGTGAAGCTGAACGGTCAGGCTATGGAGATCGTCAACTCTTTTAAGTATCTGGGCAGTGTGTTGAGTAAAGATGGGACTATGCATGAAGAAGTGCAGGAGAGGGTACAACAGGGGAAGAGGGTTGTAGGAACGCTGAAAGCAGTAACAAGAAATAGGGTGGTCAGTATGGAAGTGAAGAAGTCCTTGCATGACAGTGTGGTAATCCCGACACTGACTTACGGAAGCGAAGCAAGGACGTTGGTTGAGAGACTCAGACCAAGAGTGAGAGCAGTGGAAATGAATTACTTAAGAAGTGCGTGCGGAGTTACATGGAGGGATAGACAGACTAATGAGGAAGTAAGAAGGAGGTGTGGTGTGGAGGTAGATGTGCTGGAAAGTGTGAAAAGGAACAACTTGAGATGGTTGGGCCATATGGAACGTATGGAAAGCGAGAAAATTACTAAGAGGGTGTACGAGAGCGAGGTGGAGGGACAGAGAGGGAGAGGTAGACCGAATGAGAGGTGGAAGGATGGAGTGAGGAAGTACATGAACGAAGGCGGTGCTGGTTGGGGGGAGGGGCGTCGACTGACTTGGGACAGAGGTGCATGGGGGCGTTTCGTTCGTGACCCCCCTTCGGGGATCACGGCGTCAGGCAATAGATAGATAGATAGACACACATTAGGTTTTCAGTCGATATACTGTATATGTTACTTACTCAACATAATTAAGCCTGCATACCGTAGGGGTATCGTGCATGATTCGCACGTGGGAGGACCCAGGATCGATCCCTGCTGTGTACTAGGTTTATGGTCAGTTCCATGGCCTCCTAACTCTTGTCTGCAATGGTGGACATCAGAGGTGCCGTATACTAATGTTGTATGTAAATGCTTGCACCTTATTAGCTTGACTTATGTGATTACACAAATATGCTTTGAGAGGTTAAGTAATTATCACAACAAATTGTGTTTTTGAATAGCCTCAATGAGCCACTTTGCCACCTTCGTTTTATATTTCAACGATATGTGTTGGACAATATGTCCGCCTAGTGTCAAAACCTTTGTCGGGAAACATATTTTCCTCTACCCACTTCCCACACCCATTTTGTAAACCGTGCCATATCATCCTGAGTTGGAGATGGTAACAAGCTACTAACACCTTGGAAACTTAATGTGAGCCTCTTATAGTAATATACCTTCAACAGGTTTGCCTCAAAAGGTGGCATACAACCTTCCATAGGGTATACCTACAATATTAACATGTCAAGTGTCAGCTCGGTATCTCAACCTCGTATAAGTGATGTATGGAAAAAGGTCAAATGTCTATGTTATGGTAAATGATAACTGGACAGTATATTTATTGATTTGGCAGTGCAATATTGAATTGCAATATGGATACAGTATGCATTACAATATTATAATGCAGTACTTAACTATTTGTAAACTCTCTCTCTCTCTCTCTCTCTCTCTCTCTCTGAAGAAGGCTATTATCCAGTTTGCTTGGATCTCCAGACATACCAACATAAATGTATATATTGTATAATTTTGTAATTCTTGTGTTTAGTGTTTTCAAGTTTCCTAATATGAATTATTAGCCCTTATATTTAGGGCAAGTTAATCAGAAATAATTGTATTGGTATGATATCTGAACCATTAAGGTCATTATTGTTACCGGAATCTTATTGGCAGCCCTGAAGAACTATGTTTGTGCCTTTTGCTGCAGTGGAGAAGCTGATGTTTAAGGGGTCTTTATAAAGAAACATACAGACATCAACCTAGTGTCACAGAGCAATAGAGGCTAACATCGTCTCTAAATATGCACTGGGGGGAGGAGGGGGGTGGGGTAGGGGGATGAAAGTGGGTAATTTGCCAGGGGAAACAGAAATGTTGACTTTATAATACCGTCAATAGAGAGGAATATGGTATGAAATTAGGTAACAGTTGCTAGTTGCTTTAAATTCTGTAAAATTAGTAGAGTATAATAGATATTATACTAACCGTAATGTAGAAACAATAAGCCATAGTTTTACCTATAAAATCAGACATAATTAGCTTCACGTCCTTTATAGTTATTAAATAGTTGGGAGTGGGGAGGGAATGTGAACGATTGGTGAGGGTAAAGGGATATTAGAGATCTAGAGCTGAAGAAATAGAAGATCTGAAGAAAAGTTGGAGATGAAAGATATAGTGGGTTTTCCGCTGTTTCTATTACGTAACATAATCACTCGCTCGTGTGGTATTCAATGTATTGTTGTAGTGGTTGTGGTTTTGGAAGTAGTCTGTGACCAGTGTCATGAGATCGGTCATGCTGATCAGGTCCTAACATTTACATACAAAATAGGTCTATGACACCTCTGATGTCCGCCATTGCAGACAGGGGTTGGGAGGCCGTGGATTATGAAATATACTTTGTATACGGAGAGGACTAATGTCAGGTCCTCCCGCGTGTGAATGACGCATGTTACACCTGTGGCACACATAATATGCTGGATAAGTAACATAAATTATACAGTATAGCGACTGTGAACCTAATGTGTGTATTATGAGGTTGACACTTGGTGAACCATTCATTATCCGAATCTGAAGAAATAAAGCTACTTTACAGAAATGTCATTATTTAATAAGTGTTCTATCGGTCATGGGGCTTATTTAGTAAATGTAAATGGAACTCTGACCAAATTACATAATCATAAAACAACGGAACCCGTCTGGCTTTAATAGACTTTATGTCAATGGGAAGATATTATTGAGATTGAATTTGTGCTGTACCTAGTATCAGTGCATTACCACAAAGCCCACCGATATGCCAACAAAATACCCTCATTGTTCCCTGATTAAATAGCACTGTATGAATATTCACATATTCAAAATATGCTACAGGGGGACAATGCCTAGTGAGTTCACTACTCAATAGGTGGCATTCTGAGAGTGAGGGTCTGAGTCTGGAGGGTGAGACAGTGAAGCACTTGAACGAAGCAACCAGCCGCTTCAGAGATGGACTTGCTTCCCATGAATGGATGCTTCACATGTCTCACTCCCCAGACTGGAACGAGACCTCACAGGCTTCACCGTGTTGATCGGTGGAATGTACAGGCTCTCAGCATATGCCCGAGAGGGAGTAGTTGGAATATAAAAAACAAAGAAAAAATAAGAAAATACAAATTTGTTTTTCTTTTGATCATAAAACACAAGCCGACTGTGAGAAATAAATTGACTACACCGGTATCTGGGGACTGATGGCAACAACCTTCCGATAGGGTAACCTCACTAGAGTGAACAATTTCCTACCAGAGCCTGGTGATTGTATATATTGTAAAGAGTAATTAATATTAAGTAATTTAGTACTGTATAAGATTACCTTGGCCAAGTTAATTTAGTTATAAAACCCTGTAGAAATAAGTTTAGAAGAACTGTATAGGGGATCAGTTTAAATATTCCCGCGACCGCATACGCAATCCACCGTTTGCTTTAGGTTCATTAATTTCTTGATATTATGTTTACTAAATCGTTTTGAAACGATGTTTACTTTGATAATTATATAATTTAAATGCTGATTATTATTTATATGATTTCGTGAAGAGGGAATGAACCCTCGGTAACAAATTTGTATATAGTTAACTTAAGGATCGGAATTAAAATCCCGAGCAGATCTCTTTAAAACCTTGAACCGCCAACAAGGGTCTCATGACCTCTCGCTTCGCTCCCAGTGTCCGGCCCGGAGTTTAGGATCCTTTAACTCCCTGCCTACCTACCTACCATAGTCGGGATCCTCTGAACAACGCCAGGACCCCAGTGATAGCTAAGTCGATTGATATATATGGCCATTTATACAATGTCTAGCTAGGGGTTTCTGAGAAGATAGGCAATACCATCTTTATATAACATCCAGGTAACCTATCTATGTATTTAAGTTTATTCCTTTATTAGTGTGGTAAGGGACAGAATTATTCATAAAAATCCCCCACATGTTGGTGCCCCGAGTGAGGATCCCGCTTGACTGTAGGCTAGGCTAGGTTAGGGTAAGTTAGGATTTAATTAATACAACAGCGGGGATGTACAAGGTAGCTTTCGTGGGACATAGTCTGATCCCACAACATTTCGAGGTCCCCAGTTGTGAGGTGAGGTGCTATCGGGCTTCAGGAGGTAGGGCCCGTGATTTCCTCACTGACAGACAGTTGAATCGCGTGCTGGACTGGCCTCACTAATTAACAATTTTGTATTTGGGTGGCAACGATGTGCACGAGTCAGTACGGGTGTCAGATATCACGGACAACATCGCACCCATCATCCGATTAATCGAGCAGCGCTGTGTCTCGAAAGTGGCTGTTGTGCTCCTGGAGCCATAAGAGCTGCCTCCCATCCCTGAGGGCGAGCCCGGAATCACCCGCGGTCATTACAGAACCATATATCAGGCCGTGAATCGGCGGATACAAAGGCTCCTGCGCGGCTACAAGACATTCCAGTTTGGAGCCGGACTCTATCGCCAAAACCTTCAACAGGACGGTATCCACTGGAATCGTCGGGCTCAAGCCGTGCAGGTAGCTCGATATCATGAGTATATCGTCGATTCACGGCTCGGCTGGGTAGTTTACCAGACAATGACCGTGGGTCATTGGCATTATCACTCTTAAGCCCAAGGGGATGGTGGTTCAATCCTGTGGTAGAGGACTATTAGGAGGTTCTGCAACGTTGCGTCCTCTGGCGTTTGTGAAACTAGGAGCTTGAGCAGCGTTGCAGTCCCTAAATTTCCCCATTTATTTTCAATTTAGATCATTTTATGTTTCCGTCCTTAATGTCACCCGCGTCTGGCAGACTAGGTCGACCTGCTATATGCTCGGACCGGAGCATATTCAAAATTTAATAAACAACAAATATGATCCCTCCCCCTTAGAAAATGCTACTACCACAGGTTCCAACTCACAGCTAAATTAATAAATTACTAAATTAATTAATAACTAAAATGTCTTCTTTTGAACACAATTCCGGTCTATAAATTTCCCTATTTTTTATATTTTTGACCATTTTTATGTTTGCGTCCTTAACACCTGCGTCTGTGAGACTAGGTCGACCGGCTAATTGCTCAGGACGGAGCATATCTTAACTTTAATAATTAATAATTTATTCCCTCCCCCTACTACTGTGAATTCCCACGGATTAGGGCAGTAATACTGAATAGTTTAATAATTTCCAAGTAGCTTAATTTGTCATTTACGTTTGTAGCAAGTATTGGTAGGTCTACGTGTATAATGCTAAAGATTAACAGCTAAATTAGGTATGTGTTAGGCTATATGTAGATTTGATTGTTGAAAATTAGTCCTCAGTATAAACATTAATAATAGTCCAAAAATAATTACCCATTTTCCAAAATGACTGATATACTCTTGAAAAAATCTATGGTGGGGAAATTAGGCTGGGTAACTAGAGCATTAAATAATTGCCAGGAGGTAAAAAGACGTGACCCCTGTCCAAGGGAGCTGTTAAGGTCTCAAATCCAAGATCTGAAAACCCGGTGGATAATTATGAAGTGTCTTTCAATAAATTGGAGGACTTTTGCATCAAACAAGAACAATCTGAAAGGTTTGAAGAAATACAGCGAGCTTATACAGATGCTAGTGAAAATTATTTGGATCAACTAGCCGGGTTCGTAATCCTTGGCGACAGAGACAGTTACCGGGACAGGGAGTAATGGTACCAGTAATGGTATTACGGCTCCGGGACAACAAAGCTTTAAGTTGCCACCTATAACCTTACCTGAATTTGATGGGCAATCTGATTGGAATACCTTTTGGGACAAATTTAAGGGTTTAGTTCATGACAGGTTAGATATTTCTGCAGCAAATAAATGTTCATACTTATTGGGTCAACTTAAGGGTTTTGCATTGGATCTTATTAAGGAACTTCCCATAACAGATGCCAATTATACAGCAGCTCTAGAAGTACTCAAAGAGAATTTTGAAGATACGGAGTTGACTCTACAGCGCCTAGTTTACAAATTGCTGGATTTATGAGGACCAAAGCATACGTACCAGGATCTTCAATAATTCCGGTTCAGCTTGAATTGCGTTTTAAAATCACTTAGTACCCAGAAAGATCTTGACTCAGCTTCTTGGCTCTTGAACCATATTGTAAAATAAAAGCTCTCTCAGAAAACCTGTGACGAATTGTACCACAGGTATAAGAAAAACTACTTCACGTATCAACAGATAGAAGAGGGTTTAAGAGAGCTGTGTAAACACATGCAAGTTTCCAAGAAGGATACCGGTATCAAGGAAGGAGACAAGGTTAAATACACAAAAGCATCTACAGCAGGTACTAAAGAAAAAGCAAAACCATTCAAGAAAGAAGAGGATGGTACCTATGTGACATCCGTCCAGCAGAATAATCAAACTAGTAACAAACAAAAGGTGTTTGGGAGACAACAAATTCTCGTCTCAATTTTCCAGTGACCCAAGAAGTAACCAGAGATATTAACCCCACATCAGTGGTAAACCAAGAAACCCTGAAGATGTGTATGTTATGTTCAGAACAACATTCCACAGTGTATTGTAGGACTTACCCAGATCTAAAGGCTAGACTTCCACGACTCATCGAACTAGGTAAGTGTATTGTTTGCCTTAGCACAAGACATACTACTGAGGAATGTGCTACTAAATTAAATGTATGTTTTCGGTGCAAGACGGTGTACATCATACCGCGTTGTCCCAAAATCAGTGAAGTACAACCCAAAACTACAAGTGTAAATATGACCTTGACCACGGGAAACCCAATGCATACGCCGGCAGCTACTCCTACACCCGAGGTTCAACTGATCAGAGAGAAAAAGGTTATGCCAGTCAAAGCACTCTTTGATACTGGAGCAAAAAAGACTTTCATTGCCGGAAATTTTGTCAGAGCCATGAATTTGCCAACAGTGGGAAGAGTGAACATGGCAATAACTGGATTTTTGTCAAATAAGGAAACACAAACATTTGACTTGGTTAAACCCCTGATTAGATTAGGCAAATCTAAATGTAAGGTGACTGCGGTGGTTAAGGAAGACATGAACACTTCTGTGGTAAATAAGGGTTTAAAGGAAGCATCTGACTTCTTAACCCGGGAACTGCCGGGAGACTCTTAAGAGTGAGTGAAAACAAAAATCAACTTTTGACATCGAAAAAAAAAAAAAAAAAAAAACCTGACCGTCACAAACCTGAAGTGGGAGACATAGTCTTGTTGAAAATGGACCAAACCTCACTCTAAATGGCCCTTAGCAAGGATCCAAGAAGTCTATCCTGATCCCGAAGGAGTTATCAGGACTGTTAAGGTTGTATCTCGAGGACAAACCACTCTCCGAACTGTAGGTCGGTTCATACCTATGGAACTCGCCATCTCACCGGAGGAAGAACAGCAACCCAGAGTAATAGGGAGCCCAAGACCACAACGAGCAGCTGCTGCGGGGTCTAGAAGAAATTGGCGTGATTTGTTAGCCGCAGGTGATATAACATGATGCAACACATCATACTTCACCGGGCCCCAATCTGTGAGAAATAAATTGACTACACCGGTATCTGGGGACTGTTGGCAACAACCTTCCGATAGGGTAACCTCACTAGAGTGAACAATTTCCTACCAGAACCTGGTGATTGTATACATTGTAAAGAGTAATTAATATTAAGTAATTTAGTACTGTATAAGATTACCTTGGCCAAGTTAATTTAGTTATAAAACCCTGTAGAAATAAGTTTAGAAGAACTGTATAGGGGATGAGTTTAAATATTCCGGCGACCGCATACGCGATCCACCGTTTGCTTTAGGGTCGTTAATTTCTTGATATTATGTTTACTAAATCATTTTGAAACGATGTTTACTTTGATAATTATATAATTTAAATGCTAATTATTATTTATATGATTTCGTGAAGAGGGAATGAACCCTCGGTAACAAATTTGTATATAGTTAACTTAAGGATCGGAATTAAAATCCTGAGCAGATCTCTTTAAAACCTTGAACTGCCAACAAGGGTCTAATGACCTCTCGCTTCGCTCCCAGTGTCCGTCCCGGAGTTTAGGATCCTTTAACTCTCTGCCTACCTACCTACCATAGTCGGGATCCTCTGAACAACGCCAGGACCCCAGTGATAGGTAAGTCATTTGATATATATGGCCATTTATACAATGTCTAGCTAGGGATTTCTGAGAAGATAGGCAATACCATCTTTATATAACATCCAGGTAACCTATCTATTTATTTAAGTTTATTCCTTCCATTTTCTTTATTTAATTTTGATTAGTGTGGTAAGGGACAGAATTATTCATAAAAATCCCCCACACCGACGTTGTTATTTAAGTATTGTATTGTGTTCTAGGTAATTTCCTTAGCAAATGACCATTTCGAATACATCAATGGTTTCAAGTGACTATATTATGTTATTAATATGCGAAGCTTATGGATTATTAAACATTATTCATACATATGTGATGACTTAGTGCAAGGAAAAAATGTGATCCATGGCTTGGAAAGCCGACCGGGTAATATAGTAATATTAGGGCTATGTGTTCTCTACAGTATATTGCTGCGATCCAACTTGGGCCAAAGTGTATATAAAGCGACAAGTTGATAAAGGAACTCTGTGTTCTCTTGATGTTTGGGATCGAACCTGGACCAATGGGAGTGTTTGCCCTAGGTTTTGTTTTATATTTGCTACACCACCACCCTTCAAAACCTAAGCATCCCTTAAAACGTATATTATTATTTAACTTAGGCCGAGGTCATTTGGGTACAGGTCTTTCATATAATTCTTCTCGCAAGCATATATTCATAAATCTGTGTGCAGACAGATTATAAGAAACGGCTTAGTAAGCCGACAGGTTTTTAATGTAAGTATGTGCTATCTGCTGTATATGCTTGGGATCAAACTTGAGGTGGAACCTGTTTGATAAGAAAATTAAATAACACTCCTGTACCCAGATGCCCTCGGCCTGGGTGTTGGTTGTTTGTTATTGTGTGAGAGAGAGAGAGAGGGGAGAGGGAGGGTGGCTTATTTCCAGTGGCTAATGATAATGTAATTTTTAGTGTGTTTCTGACGCATTCTACAGTTGCGCAAACCGCAAACCGATCCTTTATGAATTCTCCAGAAGGTTGTCATATTTTACATTTATCACACAATCTACTTATTACACTATCAGAATAAATCGGCAGTTTATTAACTGTAAATATAATATAATACAAAATATATGTAATGTCTGAAATTGTATATCTACTATTTCCGTGCTGTTGGTATGATCTTACCTCACCCTGTAGAAGCCGTGATACCCATATAGCTCGTGTCCTTTGATTACATCAAGTTTTTCATAGGTGTTAACTAATGTTTGTATTTGTATTAACTGTATCACATATATCTGCACAATGTATTATTGTAATAAGAAGGCAAAATTGGTATAAAATTATATGAAAATAAGAGATATAGACACTTTTCACAAAAAGACAACTGAAAACTTGCCAACCAATCAACTCTCTCCTTACATAAGGCAGGCAACACATCTAGTTCATTCATAAAAAATGCTTTACTACATTGTATACTAACTCATGTTGCCAGGTACCACCACAAACCTCCGACTCGTTTTTTAATTCCGCAACTCTACATCCAGCTGCTTGATGATAATGAGCTCTCAGTACCAGACAATCCTCGATACAAGCCATATCTTAAACAACTGATCATAGATAACATTCCAGATGTTCATTTCAGCAGACCTCCAGATAAAACAAAACCTGAACAGATTATTTCAACCAGAAGTAAAGATCGTCTGATGGCAAGTGCAGTAACAGAAGATGATCTGAAGGACGATCTGACAGTGCTATTGAGAGCAGCCAAGATACTGAGAAGGGATATCGCAACCTCCTGCCCATGGAAGTTTCATGGAACATTTGCTGATTATGAACCACCCACATTTCTCAAGACCTTGTGTAAGTATGCTGTTCAAGGTGTAGGAAGAGTCAAATCTACAGTCAAAGAGCAATCTGTCAATCAAAGTGCAACTTTGCTGGCACAACACTTTGTCGGGGCTTACCTATCT
The DNA here is from genome assembly GCA_032716605.1 of Paralithodes platypus. NCBI lineage: Eukaryota > Metazoa > Arthropoda > Malacostraca > Decapoda > Lithodidae > Paralithodes > Paralithodes platypus. Next base: position 12,065,664 of record CM064547.1, on the reverse strand, counting down.
GATCAACTGATGTCATACAGCACCAAAAATACTGATGAAGCTTTCAGACAACACTTTGAAACTCCACTCAGTGTTGGTTTAGCTCTTGACATACACAAAAAGACAAGATCCAAGGTCCTGGCAGAGGAACTTGGAGGGTTAGACTTTGCCATCTCCTATAAAAAGGTCATGGAAATAAAAACTGGCATTGCAAATACTGTCCTGGAGAAGATGAACTCATTGGGAGGAGTGTGCCTACCACCAAGGCTGGTGAAGAACACAATTGTCTGGTTTGCATTGGACAACATTGATTTTCTTGAATCAACCCCTTGTGGCATGGACACCCTCAATGGTACGGCAATAGCAGTGTATCAATCTGTAACACATGACGAGTCACCAATGATGACACCAATAGAAAATTACCACTCAGGAAAGGGCCAAACCTTAGATGACATTGTTTCCTGCAAAATGCTGACATGTAAAAAACCAAAGCCTAAAAAACAGAAGCGGGAATGCAAACTGAATACAGAAAGTCCTATGACAGACCTCAATTGGAAGACAGATCTAGCATGGGTAATTGGCTGCTTGGAATTCAATGAAGAAGATGAAATAGACACGAGACTCAATGCTGCAGGGACATGGGGAGCTTTCAATTCCTTGTTGTCCTCTTCCAATGACAAGACCAATGTATCACTGGTACCGCCTTTGCTCCGCTTACCACCAACAGTATATGATACTCTCTACACTGGTCTCATGAGAGCACATGATATAACAGCACATGTTATGGGAAGTGAGTCAATCACTGTGATGACCCTTGATTTGCTGTTGTACGATATGGCAATGAAGCTGTGGGTAGAGAGAGAGGACATCAGGAAACGGTTCCTTTTTCGGCCTGGTGAACTCCATGTTTTGTTCTGGGCATTGGCTGCACTGGGGAAGTATGTAGAGGGTAGTAGTATTGACCAGGCGTGGGTGGAGGCTGGACTGTATTCACCTACAACTGTAGCCCAAATTCTAAGAGGGAAACACATGTAACGCTCTTTGGAAGCACACCTGGTCACATTAATTGCCCATTACAATCTGTACTTTCAAAGTTTCCTGACAAAAGATTCTGAGGAAAGGCCAGTATTGTACTCAGCATCTACTCTGCTTGACGAGACGTACCACAGAGACATAAACCAAAGCACAGAGAGTAGGAAGGATCTATGTGATGCTGTCAGAGAAGTGATAGCTCTATTCGAGTCCAGAGATATTATGAAAAAGCTTGCCGAATTTGAAGGAAATGCAAACAAGATGCAACACTTTATTCTAAACTACATATAAAACAGTTTGAAACAATCCTCCAATTTGTGTGAAGCACCCGGCAGCGAGATGTTCCGCTGCACATGGAAAGCATAGAGTCTCTTACAAAGTATTTCTTCGCTCATGATCATCAAAACTATGCTCGCTTACTACCACTGTACATTTCAACAATGCAGGAAACTGAAAGGCAGCATCGAGATCTCTGGGCAGAATTCAGGAAAGGAAACTTCTGTGTGACAAAAGGTGTGGCTGGCTTCACTTCAATAGCTCCAGACCATTGGATTGAGCAAGAAAACTGGACATTAAAATTGATTGGAGGAATAGTAGGAATAACCCAAAATGAGAAGGCGCTTAATAAGTTCTTCCTGATAGCACCAGAGCTCTCCAAGTTACTACATGAAATTGCAACAGAATACAGCATTGACAACAATGACAAAAGAACACATCATGAAATCACAGGTGGTAAGCTCTCTCATATGATGAAGAATGCTCAGAAACTGACATATATTCCGGGAACACGGAGACCCATTCATGGCTGCTGAAGATGAAGATGAGATTTACAACCTTCTTACAAAGAAAGTTGATACTGAAAAAGTATCAAGACATCTTGGAATGAGACCAGATTGGACAACGTATGTTTGTGGAATTTGTAACCGAACGCCTAACAGAAGGACGACTTTGTGTGTGGGACAAAATGACAAAGAAGAACCTCAAAACATTCAAAACCTCAAATTCCATGATAGATGTTATTATTATGTTCTCTCTACCAACCAACTTTACTCCTAAACTCGATTAATGAAATTAACAAACACATGTGGCAGTCCGGGGATTCGAACTCAGGACGCTCACACCGAAAATCAACACTTATGCATTGCGCCACGAAGACAGTTAAAGAATGATGCACATGCCTACGATTAATTATGCAGTTTCGAATCCTGCATACCAATCTTAGCATGTACATTCATTCCAACTGCACTATCGGAGGCTATGCATAGGTGAATGGAAAGAGTAATTAATTGGGCGCTTAACCTTAGGGAAGGCCTCCCTATAAACTACTCCTGAACCAGAATTAATTATTTTGTTCTCTCCACCAACCAACTTTAGTCCCAAACTCAATTAATGAAATTAACAAACACATGTGGCAGTCCGGGAATTCGAACTCAGGACGCTCACACCGAAAATCAACACACTTATATATTGCGCCACAAAGACAGTTAAAGAATGATGCACAAGCCTACGATTTATTATTCAGTTTCGAATCCTGCATACCAATCTTAGCATGTACAGTTGGTCAAAGTTCCAGCTGACCCACCCTAGCTCTGGGGGTCACATAATTATCTGGCAATACTGGTATAGGAAGGAGGTGTGTCTTACAAAGATTGGGATTGGTTGATCTGATTTCGGTTATATCATTGTTAGAACATATACTAGACATGGGAAAGTAAGCCTATCTCAAATAAAAATGCATACATCGTTATGTATGATTCCGAACATTCATCCAAAGTTCGGAGATTTGCTTAAATATTCAAGTTATTATATCCACTGATTGGCAACTACACCAGTATTGCCAGCTAATTCTGCGAGCTCCAGAGCGAGATTGGGTCAGCTGTAACTTTGACCAACTGTACATGTATTCCAACTGCACTATCGGAAGCTATGCATAGGTGAATAGAAAGATTAATTAATGGGGCGCTTAACCCTAGGGAAGGCCTTTCTATTAACTACTCCTGAACCAGAATTAATTATTATGTTCTCTCCACCAACCAAATTTACTCCTAAACTCGATTAATGAAATTAACAAACACATGTGGCAGTCCGGCGATCCGAACCCAGGACACTCACACCGAAAATCAACACACTTATGAATTGCGCCACGAAGACAGTTAAAGAATGATGCACAAGCCTACGATTTATTACGCAGTTTTGAATCCTGCTGTGACGCCTGCAGATTAGCAGAACGCCACGTGGGCTCAGCCGCTCGCTTGGCCACTCGCTAACACTCGCCAGGGCAATGTATTTGGCTACAGTCTATCTACAATGTTGTACTTTCTTTCTTGTGAATCGTCATGTCACAGACAGTACAGAAGTGGTCTTTATTTTCGCCTGTGACAATGCATTATATTTTATATCATCAGTTATAAGTTAAATGTATAAGACTGAATGATACAGCTAGAGAGTTTGAGTGAGTAAGTGCTGGAGTCAGAGGGTAGTCGCCTAGTGTTACACGTAGTCTCGGTGACGTCATGCCACGGCCGGGCCCTCTCAGTGGCTGGCTGCCTCACCACCCTCCCGCCGCGTCAGGAAGTGGTCCCCCCCGCACTCCCCGCTGCCTTGTGTCTTCCTTGCTCAGAGCTTGCCTGACCAGCATACCCTTCACATATCCCTTGCTACCTGTCCCCGACTTCTACCTATAAAACACTTTCTCTCTCTCTCAACTTCTTACCTCTCATTCCTTCAATCTATTTTATATCATAACTCCCCTTTGGTTCTGCACGATTTCATACATCGGCCATCGTATTATATGCTGAAGGCATTTTGGAGGGGTTACCATTTTGTCTGTAGATGTTCGACACACTCACGGTGTCTCCCTACCTTTTACTTGGTAGTCTGCTGGGCTATTTAATGCTAGACTGGGGTGAGGCTATTGTTGTTGTGATTTCCGATGTGTACCAGGTTTTGTTGAACCTGTACAATCGCAACGGATACGTGGGAAGCCTAGGTTGTCTTTCTGACTGTGTACCTTGTGAGTTTAGCACTGTGTTGCGAGTGAGGGCTTTTGCCTCTGCCACCCAACACTGTGCTAACTCGTTTTGCTTTGACTTTGAGAGGGTCGCCAGGAGAGAACCAGATACTAGCGATCTGGATCTCTCAAGAGAGCACCCCGTCAATTAACGTAATTTGGCCGTACAGTCTTAAGGACCTCGCTAGGCTACGAGCCGCTTGCTCAGCCATTGTTTCCTAGCCTACTACATCCCAGCTAGACTTTATTCGCCTAGCAGACACCCGATTAAGATTATAAGCTCTTATGTTATGTATGCAGCATTTTTATTCACGTTGATTGTAGCCTTGGTTGTTGTTGAGTTGCACAACCTGAGCAGGCTTTTACGTTGCCTGAGGAAGTACTTCTTTTGTTGTTGGAGATAATACAATTGCACAATTATTATTATTCCCGTGCCAGTTAACACTGTATGTCCATACACTTGTCATATCTTGTTCCTGCTTTATATAACAGTTCAAAATCCGATTCGATGATCTTAACTCCTTGCGACATATATGACGCGATCGCGTCATATGGAACTTATAACCAATAACTCATATGACGCGATCGCGTTATATGGACTTATCTCTATACCTCTCCAATAAGTTTATGACGCGATTTTGCGTCATATGAGCTCAGTAAGTCCGATAAGTCACCATACGATAAAACCGTTGGTGGCAACCTCAGCCTCCTGCGATAATTCTAACGGCCGCAGTGTTGTTGTGAGTGTAGTGCGAGGCAGTGGCAATGATCCTGGGGCTCCCGCCTCCTCGGACTTACTGGAACATAATGTGGCTGAAGGAGTTAAGCAGCATCAGACTTTCTTCAGAAACTTCCTGCTCGATGCTTTAGGACTTTCATTCACTTTCTTTAATATAGGAGTGACAGTTTATTATTGTTTAGAGTAACTTTAATTATACCTTCTTCTTGTTTGCATTAAATCATTTCAGTGATTTAATTAAGCTCTCTATCCTTTTCCTTGTATACCTTATTAACGTAATTGTACGTTGTTGTGATCAGGCTGTATCAGAGATCATCAGCCTGTAGTAGTAGTGCATTTATACCGAGTTATAGGATACCCCGTTATCGCAGATTTAACTCTGGAGGGTATAGGTGTTTTTGTGCGCCGGCATTATAAGTTCGAGGGTTGGATCTAATGTTACCGTTGTGGCTGTGTGCCTTTCTAGTCCAATGATTAAGAGCCCTTGTTTATACGAGTCCCGTTCGTAACAAATGGCGACCTTTCTTAGGATTTTGTGAACTTAGAGAAATATTGCAGGAGTATTGTGGTCACTTGTTTTTTTTGTTTAACCCTTAAAAAGCGGCTCACCACTTAAGTCGTATTTAATAAAGCTGGACTATGTGGCGGCGCTCGACATAGGTCGAGTGGCAATTTCAGCACGTAATGTTGCTGAGAGAGAGAGACAAGTGGTGGCAGGAGACTAGCGAGCGTATGACTGCTCCAGACCACCGCGGCGAACCTACTGACACGAATCTCAGCTCCCTCCTCCCTCTCTCACTCGCTACATACTCAATTATATGGGGAAAGTACCGAATTACCTGCTTTTTGCACTCGCGTTGCACGGTTATTGCAAGAAAACTATCCATCATACAAGGATCGTTATGGTGTCATTCGAAAGCTCTGTTCATGCCCTTTCAGGGATAGATACTTGTTTTACGTTCTGGGTCTTATTTAGGCATGAAAATGATAAACAGCCCTATTTTGGCTAAAAACACCCCGCTGGGCGGTACACATAAATAAACCGCATAGGCCGCTAAAGAAGGGTTAAAGGAATATAGTGGACACGTAGATTTTTTTGGCAAGTAGTATAACACTTAAGAGTCTTCAAGCATTTTGGAGTGAATAGTGCTACATAAGAGTTTAGGTACTTCTCTTTTTTTTATAAACGTTGATAATTTTCGGTGGACACTATGTCGGACGACGGATCAGTGTACACAGTACACAGTACAGACACAGTACACAGTACACAGTACACACTGCGGACACAGTACGGGAAGCAGGCTCTGAGGTGCAGCAGCGGGGTTTGTCCGAAGGCATTAGAGTTATAACTAGTGAGGAGGATGCAAGAAAGTTTCTGGAGATGCCTATTACTGTTGACCGGGTGTCGGGGATTCATCGGTATGATCTCCAGTGTTTGGTCATGGTCATGGGTCATGTGGGCACTAGCAGCACGACGAGAGGTGACCTGGTGGCCTGTGTGCTCGGCGGGGAGCGTGGGGTTTCGGGTGGAGCGGGAGCTGGGGCACCTTCGACCCAGCCCCCATTCCACTCGACTCCTACCATGGCGCCCCCTCGGGCTCCGGAGCCGGATACGTTCCCGCAGGCCGATAGTCACTGGCAGCGTGGTTTGTCACAGGGTGGGTCTCCAATTGTTGCATCTCCTCCTCCTCAAGGTTTGACTGTAGATATGCTCTTCCAGCTTGAGATGGCTAAAATGCAGGCTGAGCAACGAAGGCATGAGGCTGAGCTTGAGCAACGAAAGCATGAATCTGAGATTGAGATGTCCAGGATTCAGGTTGAGGAGAGAAAGGCCATACGTGAGGCTGAGGCTACGAAGTACTGTGCAGACATAGAGCTTGAGAAGTCTCGGGTGGAGACGACCGGGCAGCGTCTCGGTGCTAGGAATCGAGGTCTTGATCAGTCTTTATCGCACCTTCTTAAGTTAGTCCCTGTATTTGACGAGTCGGGTGTCACCGAATTTTTCCTGCGGTTTGAGAAGAAGTGCCGGGAGCACCAATGGCCCGAGGTTAAGTGGGCAGCCCTTGTTTCCTCTAGGTTGGTGGGCAAAGGACTCAAGGCATATGATGCGTTGCCCTTGGAGTCTTGCGTCGATTATGAGGTATTGAAGGAGGCTGTTCTGCGGGCATACGAGTTACCACCAGAGACGTACAGATTGAAGTTCCGGGGTGTAACGAAGGGTCATGAGTGCACCTTTCTTGAGCATGCCCGGGATCTGTCCGATGCATTTAGAAACTGGTTGCGTTCTGAGAAGGCATCGACGTTTGAGGAGTTGAAACAGCTGATGCTTCTAGATTTTTTGTTCAAGTGTACGGGCGGCGATCTGACGTTGAATCTTAAAGAAAAAAACACGAAAACTCTTCAGGAGGCAGCTGAGATGGCTGACCTTCGGTTATCTTTGATTCGTGGGTGCGGTTCTGTACAGAGAAGTGATGCAGGCAATAAGGAGCGTAAGCCTCCCCCTCCCCGAAACACTGATACACATAATTACACTAAGAACAAGAGCAACAATACTATGTCTGACCATAAACCTTATACCGTTCCGTTTAAAAAGGGTCAGGGCCCTTCCCCACCTCAAGGGAAGCCCAAAGGGGAGTTGGAGTGTTTTCATTGTCATGAGAAGGGGCATTTTGCAAGAGCCTGTCCAAGCAAGCTACCTAATGAAGTTGTGTCTTTGGCTCGCAACATTGGGGTGTCCCCGAAGTCGTCTGAGTTTGCCCGGGGTATAATGTCAGAGGCTGGTACACAGCCAGTGGAGAAGAATCCGGAAGGCTCGAACCCTGTCCGCGATGTCTTTTGCGACCATCGAGGGCGTGGCTGCGTGAAGTGGGCTGGTAAGTAGCATGGAGTTGAGCTGTTGCGAGACACGGGTGCCTCTCAGACTTTGAGGAAGAACTTTACTGGTAGACCAATAAACGCGGCACGGGTGGTTGTGGTGCAAGGTATCAATGCTATCAAGTCATACCCGTTGGTCAGGATGGAACTGGAGGTAGATGGTGTGACACGAGAGTTGGATGTGGGAATTGTGGAAAACTTGCCTGTTGGGGGCGTCGACCTCCTTCTCGGCAACGACTTTGCGGTGCCTACTCCTGAGGTTTCACCCTTAGTCTTTGCCGAGAAGCCGGCCAACGTGAGTAGGAAGGAACAGGAGTGGGTAGAGAACAGTCAAGTACAACCTATGGTGTGCGTTGTTACTAGATCCCTTGCATCCAAACTGTCACAGCCTATTCCTCTGTCTCTAGACCAGCGGAGGAACGGTCGGAAGGAGCAAGCTAAAGTTGTGAGTTTTGTGAGTTTTGCTCCAGCGGCTCTCCTTAGCGGCTTAGTACTTGACCCAGAGGTGAGCTCCGGAGTGGCCCCAGAACCTGTCACCCCTAGTGACATGGTTGGGCGTGATGGCACTCCGCGACTTAGTAGTTCCCAGTTGGAGGAGAGTTGTGGGAACGGGGCTATCAAACACGAGGAAGGGGAAACATGTCATGTGAACCTGTTGGAGGAGTTTGTGAGGCAACCACCTGAGCAGCCTACTGTCCCTGCGTTGGTCTGCAGCGGCCAAGGTGGAGAAGGAGAGGGGGGCAGTAGGGCACAGGTGGAGGAGAGTAGGGATTGTCATGTCTCGGCGGAGCAGTGGGCGGGGGACACGAGTCTGGTGGCTGTGGAAGCGCTAGAGCACCTGCCTGAGCAGCAGTGTGCAGCGCTCCAGCACCAGCTCGGTTCATACCCCACTGGTCGTGCCGAGCACCCGAGCCTCACAACTCAGGCGGTGCAAGATGTTCCGCGGGCAGGTCACTTGAATGTTGGTAGACCGTTAGCCTCATTGTTTCGGTGGTTCAAGGTGGGTGACGAGGCTTGGACATGGTTGTCAGGTCAGGGTCGACCCATGGCTGCCAAGGGTGGTGGTCAAAAGGAGGACTTTGAGCAGATTGGTGAGGTTGGCTGTGGAGTGGATGTGCCCGGTCGTAGCATAGCCACCCAATGCTGCTCTAGTCGAATGCAACAGCCCTACGATAGACCGACTGTATCTGGCCATGTCGCTAAAAGCGGTGATGCTGCGCAGGCAGATGTAGTCGTAAGGAATGCCGGGGTGCGCATGTACGGTATCGGCGGGGAAGCCTTAGCAATAATGAACTATGGGAGTGACTGCACAGGTGGTACTGACTGTCCCTTTCATGACCTAGCTGTTCTAGGGACGAAGGTGGAGAAGGAGGGAGACTACAGGTTAGAAGCTGCGGTCTCGGCTGGGTTGTGGGAGGGCACTAGGCATGTTGTTCTGCGAGATAAGTTGTTTACTAAGCTTTGGCAGTGCATCCGCATGTTTGTTGCTTCTCCAGGCCTGATGTACGGGGTAGAATCCGACATGGAGGCTGGAGACAGTGCAATGTTTAAGATAATTCCCTACCGTATAAATCCTGCTCAACAGCCTGTCGTGAAAACAGAGCTAGACGACATGTGGAAAAAGGGTCTGAGGGATAAAGGATATCGTGAGTGGTCGTTGCCAGTGAGTTTGCAACCTGAGTTGAGTGGCAAGATCCGTGTGTATGGTGACTGCAAGAGTGTGGAAGCATTATCCCTGACAGACACCTATCCATTGCCCAAGGGTCTGAGGGATAAGGGATATCGTGAGTGGTCGTTGCCTGTAACTTTACAACCTGTGTTAAGTGGTAAGATCAGTGTGTGTGTTGATTGCAAGAGTGAGTGTGAATTATCCCTGACAGAAGCCTATACCTTATCGAGAGTTGACGACACCGTAGACCGCATCGGGGCTGCATCGCCTATCACGAAGGTAGAACTAGTGAAAGGCTTTTGGCAGGTCCCGTTGCCGGAAAGAGCGAAGAGAAGTGCCAGTCTTGTGATGAACTGGGCAGTTTATCAGTGTCAGGTGTTGTTGTGCTGCCGGAACACAAGTTGGATGTGTGGCATGCTAAGGGCACTGATAATGTTTTGGCTGATTGTTTGTCATGGGAGGGTTTGTTTGCAGGAGAACCCTCGCCGTTCAGTCACTGTGTGTTGAGAGTGGAGTAAAATAGGCTTGCCCCTGTAAGTGCATCCGCCATAAACATATTAAAAAACATTCAAATTCTATAAAAACTCTTTCTTTAATAGTTAAATTTTTGTTTAAGTATGTTATAGCTGAAGTTCTGAGTCAAACCTGTACTTCTCTCAGAAGGCTGGGCTAGTAGAAGCTCGATCTAGGAGCATAGCAGTATGAATTAAGCTATTGTGTTGGGAGGGGATGTAATTTTTGTTGTTGATGAGAACTGAGCTTTGCCTTCTTTGTTGCGAAGTGATTAGAGGTGGCGAGTCTTATCGGCGTTCTGCTTGTCAGATATGGAGCTCATGGTTGAGCGTCTAATATCTTGGGGGGGTGTGACGCCTGCAGCTAAGCAAAACGCCACGTGGGCTCAGCCGCTCGCTTGGCCACTCGCCAGGGCAATGTATTTGGCTACAGTCTATCTACAATGTTGTACTTTCTTTCTTGTGAATCGTCATGTCACAGGCAGTACAGAAGTGGTCTTTATTTTCGCCTGTGACAATGCATTATATTTTATATCATCAGTTATAAGTTTAATGTATATGACTGAATGATACAGCTAGAGAGTGTGAGTGAGTAAGGGCTGGAGGCAGAGGGTAGTCGCGTAGTGTTACACGTTGTCTCGGTGAAGTCATGCCACGGCCGGGCCCTCTGAGTGGCTGGCTGCCTCACCACCCTCCCGCCGTGTCAGTAAGTGGTCCCCCCCGCACTCACCGCTGCCTTGTGTCTTCCTTGCTCAGAGCTTGCTTGACCAGCATACCCTTCATATATCCCTTGCTACCTGTCCCCGACTTCTACCTATAGAACAATTTCTCTCTCTCAACTTCTTACCTCTCATTCCTTCAATCTATTTAATATCATAACTCCCCTTTGGTTCTGCACGATTTCATACATCGGTCATCATATTATATGCTGAAGCTCTCAGATATTACATGTTTAGTTAGGCATTTTGGAGGGGGTACCATTTTGTCTGTAGAGGTTCGACACACTCACGGTGTCTCCCTACCTTTTACTTGGTAGTCTGCTGGGCTATTTAATGCTAGACAGGGGTGAGGCTATTGTTGTTGTGATTTCCGATGTGTACCAGGTTTTGTTGAACCTGTACAATCGCAACGGATACGTTGGAAGCCTAGGTTGTCTTTCTGACTGTGTACCTTGTGAGTTTAGCACTGTGTTGCGAGTGAGGGCTTTTGCCTCTGCCACCCAACACTGTGCTAACTCGTTTTGCTTTGACTTTGAGAGGGTCGCCAGGAGAGAACCAGATACTAGCGATCTGGATCTCTCAAGAGAGCACCCCGTCAATTAACGTAATTTGGCTGTACAGTCTTAAGGACCTCGCTAGGCTACGAGCCGCTTGCTCAGCCATTGTTTCCTAGCCTACTACATCCCAGCTAGACTTTATTCGCCTAGCAGACACCCGATTAAGATTATAAGCTCTTATGTTATGTATGCAGCATTTTTATTCATGTTGATTGTAAGCCTTGGTTGTTGTTGAGTTGCACAACCTGAGCAGGCTTTTACGTTGCCTGAGGAAGTACTTCTTTTGTTGTTGGAGATAATACTATTGCACATTTATTATTATTCCGGTGCCAGTTAACACTGTATGTCCATACACTTGTCATATCTTGTTCCTGCTTTATATAACAGTTCAAAATCCGATTCGATCATCTTAAGCAGGATCAGACTTTCTTCAGAAGATTCCTGCTCGATGCTTTAGAACTTTCATTCACTTTCTTTAATATAGGAGTGACAGTTTATTATTGTTTAGAGTAACTTTAATTATACCTTCTTCTTGTTTGCATTAAATCATTTCAGTGATTTAATTAAGCTCTCTATCCTTTTCCTTATATACCTTATTAACGTAATTGTATGTTGTTGTGATCAGGCTGTATCAGAGATCATCAGCCTGTAGTAGTAGTGCATTTATACCGAGTTATAGGATACCCCGTTATCGCAGATTTATCTCTGGAGGGTATAGGTGTTTTGTGCGCCGGCATTATAAGTTCGAGGGTTGGATCTAGTGTTACCATTGTGGCGTGTGCCTTTCTAGTCCAATGATTAAGAGTCCTTGTTTTATACGAGTCCCGGTCGTAACACTGCATACCAATCTTAGCATGTACATTTATTCCAACTGCACTATCGGAACCTATGCATAGGTGAATGGAATGAGTAATTTTGGGGCGCTTAACCCTAGTGAAGGCCTCTCTATAAACTACTCCTAAACTAGAATTAATTATTATGTTCTCTCCACCAACCAACTTTACTCCTAATCTCGACTAATGAAATTAACAAACACACGTGGCAGTCCGGGGATTCGAACCCAGGACGCTCACACCGAAAATCAACACACTTATGCATTGCGCCACAAAGACAGTTAAAGAAAGATGCACAAGTCTACGATTTATTATGCAGTTTCGAATCCTGCATACCAATCTTAGCATGTACAGTTGTGGACAGATGAAACAGATACAGCCTTGGTCTGTCCAATACCTCAATAAAAGGCAGCACAATTAGTGCCCATAAATTATCTGGTAACAGTGACGGTGTGGGGGTAGTAGGTGAAAGTATTGGGTGGAGGGAGGGAGGCGAGGGAGGGGGAAGGAGGCTACAGGAGTGGGATGGGTAACCAGCGGCAGGTGGGAGCAGGTGGGGGTGGAGGGAAATGGGTGACCAAATACTTTACTGTGAAAGAATGATTAATTTTGTGTGTTGATCATTATGTGGTATTATGATTGCAAAATATTAGATTGCTAGTATTAATGAAACATATAATACTGCTAAAGTTGTAGCAAATTGAAACAGACACCCTCCAATAAGAAACTGTGTGTTTCTACCTCGAGAATCATAGATGTGGGATGGGAGAACGTATTATTATTAAAAAGACAAGCACCAAGCCCATGAAAACCATGCGACACTAAAACATGATTAACACTCCACGAGCGGCTAGGTTAATAAGTTCTACTACCTGCCCAGCGCGCATATTTACCCTAAATGAGCTTCATTCCATGCTCTTTTTCATGCATAAAGAAGAGCCAGAGAGTAATACAATTATGTATCCGTGAAAGGGCGTTAATGAGCTTTCCAATGACACCTGAACCATCTTCCTACGATTGCGGGTTGTCTTGCAACGATCGTGCAACACGAAGGAAAGATCCCTAAAATACGTTAATTTCCTTACATAATTCCCTGTCTAGGGAGGCAATGGGTGTGGATGTGTGTGGAGGTGGGCCCAGTCGTGGCGCGGGAGCCGTGCCGAACGGTCAGAGTCAACCTACGATCCTCCCACCGCTCGGACTCTCTCTCAGAGCCAATTATGTGCTCAAAATTGCAACCGACTTAAGGTGGGCCCCGCTCTTTTGTCCATGGTTCTCTAGACCGCCTTAACCCTTGTCTATCGGGGCCCGACTTAAGTCCGTATCTAAAAACCTGGACTATGTGGCGCGGCCCGCCTTTAGTCCGTGTGCAATTTTGGAGCAATATTAGTCCTGAGAGAGAGCCGAGCGGTGGGAGGAGCGTAGGTTGCCTCATGACCGCTTTCCACGACCGTCGTGGGCCCACTGACATGTACTCCACACTACTTCACCCTCTCTCACTCGCTACACACGTAATTATGTAACGAAATGACCGTATTTTAGTGATTTTGCCCTTCGGTTGCACGATCGTTGCAAGACAACCAGTGATCGTAGAAGGATGGTTCTGGTGTCATTGGAAAGCTCAATTATCGCCCTTTCAGGGATACATACTTGTATTACGCTCTGGCTCTTTATTAAGCATGAAAAAGAGCACAGAAACAACGCCATTTATGGTAAAAACCCACCGCTGGTTGGCACGGTCAAATATACTGCTTAGGCCGCTCGTTGAGTGTTAAGTCGGGCCCCGCCAAATAAGGGTTAAAACGGCAGAAGTAAGCTAGGCGAATTCAAGAAAGATACAAGGCTATGGGAAAAAACGTTACAGAAAGGTAAAAGACGAGCACGAGACAGAAAATGCATAAAGAGATCCAGATACAAAGTGCGGAGTGACAAACTATAGAGGGCAACTAGCAGTAGTTCAGGATAGGGGTAGGTGGTGGTGGATTACAAAGAAACCTGTAGCTGGAGCGTGAATTATTTTATGAAGAACAATTAATTTAAACTTTGGTAATGGCATAATAAATAAGTTGTCTAACATCTCACTTACCCACCTTCGATTGTGATAGTAATATAACGAATTCTTATGCATTAAATATTCATCTATGAAAAATATCTTCGCAGAGCCTCATAATACCATAAATCCTTGATAAGATTAAGTAGAGGTGTGTAGCATGATGACCGCGCGATAGGCAACTTGCTCTCGCTAGCTCTCTCTCTCTCTCTCTCTCTCTCTCTCTCTCTCTCTCTCTCTCTCTCTCGCTATTGGAACAGTCACAAACTGTTTGTCTGTTGTATATCTATTCTACTTTGTAACATTATATATATATACTGTATATATATATATATATATATATATATATATATATATATTTATATATATACAGTATATATACAGCAGCCCTTTCTCTGTATCATCCTACTTTTTCTTTCCTACTGTCAAAGCCATAGGCGGATGCAGCAAACTCACAGGCTCTCATGTTCCCGATTTTGACTCCTCTGAATTCTCCACTTTATGGCTCAAATTATCCTGTCGTTCTCATACTAAATACTTCTGTGGTGTCTATCTTTCCCTTAACTCTACTGACTTTCCCAAATTTGTTGAGTATCTAAACTCTTAACTGGAACACATCCTAGCCATCTCTCCTTTTTCAGAAATCACCATCTTAAGAGAGTTTAACGCTCACCACCACCAATTGCTCTCCTCTCATGCCACTGACTAACCTGGTGAACAATCTATATCTTTTCTATCCTAAATGACCTAGAGCAGTTGGTTCAGCAACCCACCCGTATCCCAGATTGCTTCGGAGATCGGCCTAACATTCTTGACTTGTTTCTAACTTCTAACCCTTCTTCTTATACTGTCGATCTTTTCCCTCATTTGTACTCCATTACCTATCTCTCTTACCTGTTCTATCTCTCCAGTATGGCCATCCGATTGATCCGAACTAGCCAGCCGGCGGCACTTGTAGCACTTTGGCACTGCTGACTGGGAGGTTCTCCGGTAGTACTTCTTTAATTTCCCATGGAATGACTTTTGCTTCCGTTGCCGGGGACCCTCGGAGAGTGCTGCACTCATTAAACTCATTACCGAAGTAATCCTCTTGGGCATGGAGGCATACATTCCATTTTCTTTCCCTCAGACAAAAACAAAATTTTGTACTCGCTTGTTCAACTTCTGTCCGCAATAAGGATGAAACATTCAAATGGTACCGACACCTTCAAACTCAAGAATATTATTCTTCCTATGTTTCTGCCCAGAATCAAGCCAAATTTGTTCTTTGACTCACCGAACACTCTCTCATCGATCCTATATTAAATGCACTGAACTATCCAATATCTAATGATAATGTCGGACAGGCTGGGAGAGAGGTATATTGACCAGGATTCGACCCCACTCACTCCAGGTATATTGGGAAGGGTTGAGCACCATAAGCACTCAGCCATATGCTCATGGCCGAGTGGTTATGGTGCCCAGCTCTTCCAAATATACCTGCAGTGAGTGGGTTCGAATCTTGGTCAGGTTACCTCTCTTTGAACTATCCAACTCTAAGCTCTTCCCAAGCTTACTGGTATCTAGCCAAAAACCTCTCCACCAATTGTTCTTCTTCGTCTTTTCCTCCCCTAAGCTAAACTCTTCAATCAAACTTTCGCTAAAAACTCCACCTTGGATGATTCCGGTGTTATTCCTCCCCCTCCAACCCCCTCTCTCCTACTTATCCCTAATATCCTAATCTCTTTTAAATATGTGCTCTCTACCCTCTCTGGGTGTAATACTAAGAAGGCGTGATAGTGTTCCTCCTGTTGTACTAAAAACAACTTTGCTTCCGTTCTGACTCCCTGTCAAGGCAAACTCTTTCGTCTCTGTCTCTCCTCTAATGTCTTTCCTTTTTGCTGGAAGTTTGCTTTCATTCAACCTACCCTAAAGAAGGGATGATCGCTCTCAACCCTCCAACTATCGTCCAGTTGCTCTCATTTCTTGCATCTCCAAAGTTTTTGGAAACTATTCTTACTTCGAAATTTCTTGAGCATCTCTCTGCCCATATAATCAACTTTCAGATCGTCAGTATGGCTTTCTTAGGGGTTGCTCTACTGGTGATCTTCTGTCATATCTCATTCATATCTTACTAACTTTTGGTCATCCTCTTTTCATGATTTCGGTGAAAGCTTTTCTATTGTGCTAGACATATCTATAAGTCCTTTAATAGTGTCTGACACAAATCTCTAACTTCTAAACTATCCACCTTTAGTTTTCGTCCCTCAAATTGTGTCTTTATCACTATTTCCCATCCTGGCCGTTCCATGGCTGCAGTTGTGGACGGCCATCTTTCACTTCCTCAACCTATCAACTATCAGCTATTTATTCATATGCTGATGACACTATTCAACTAGTTTAAAAAAAAAAATCAGCAAGCAATCTCTCAAAAAGTCACGTGACGATGTCATATCTTCTGACCTATCAACAATTCCCATTTGGGGCAGAAAATATATTGTTGCTTTTGGTGCTTCCAAAAACCATTTCTCCATTATTTTATCTACCCATCAGGAACTCCCACAGGACTTTCCCTTATACTTCAACAATACACACATCATCCCTCCATCTTCTCTCAGTATTCTCGGTGTCTCCTTTTCTCCTGATCTCACTTGGAAAGATCATATTACTACCCTTGCTAAAACAGCTTTTCAGAAGCTGAGTATGCTCAATCGTCTCCGGGGGTTCTTTACCCCAGTACAGCTTCTTGCTCTGTACAGAGGCACAGTGCGTCCATGTATTGAGTATTGTTCACATGTGTGGGGAAGATCCTCTCACACAGCATTTCTTGCCAAAGTAGAACAGAAAACCTTTTGTGTCATTAACTGATGTCCACTCCCTGACTCTCTGCGGTCTCTCTCTCTTCGCAGCAAAGTTGCATCTCTCTCGCTATTCTACTGATATTACAAAAATCAGTGTTCCTCACCCTCTCTCAATGTATACCACCTCTTTTACGAAGAGTACGTAGAACCTGTCTTCCAATACAATTCCACCCCTACTCTTTGCAACTCTCCAACCCAAGAGTGAAACGATATTCCCAATCTTTCCCCTATTCAACAGCTAAGCTCTGGAACGCTCTACCCTGAATCCATTTTCCCCTCATCCTATGACTTTAATTACTTTAAACTCTGTGTATCAAGGCATTTTGGCTCGAACATTCCTTGATTTTGGCCCTGTCACTCTTTCAACTATGGGGAAGGAATTCGTCACAGACAGTTCTGCCTTTTGTCTCACTAACTCACATAGAAAAATGATTTACTAACTATAATATGACCATGATTTTATTTCAGTCTCGCTCTACAGGTTTTGTGCGAGTCAATTATTTAGTAAGATTAAGATTACCCTCTTTATTGGTTAATAAGGATGTATAAAATCTAGAGTTACCAATAATGCTATTGTAAAGTCGGTTTGTAACTAAATATATTAAGAAATCAATGGACCTTATATTATTGATTGGCAATATTTGTCAAGATTGTATTATTGGTAACCTAAGGAAATATGGAGTTAAGAAGTGTTATGATACGTGCAATAGTTTGAAAGCCCCATAAATTAAATATGTGTATATATTCCATACCTAGTGTGTTTTTTCGTACAACAATTCTGACAACAATAAACTCTGAAATGCTGCAACTCCTCCTTTGCTATAATTGTTTAAATACTGACCTTGTTGTTAAGCTTTATGTTATTTACAATTTACTGTTAAAATTATACGAAATCACACGTCATAATATTATATTCACATACATGAAAATTCACCCTGTTTTTTGAGAAAGGGATTAAATGATTAATGAGGACTGATAATTCGTTGCTCCCGTTTAACTTTTGCGCCTTTAATCTCTTCCTGTTTTCTGTAATCTGCTAAAGTAAATTTATCTAGCTTTATGTATCTCTCCTGGTTCATCTTTCTCTAGATTGTTAGTAGCTATATCTCAAACATTCGAAGTCTACTTTTGCCTAGGTCATGATATTATGAATTTCTCTAATCATCTTAAACACATTTATCTATATTATTAAATCAGTTCGTATGTCTGTTTGTCTGTCTGTGTGTTCTTAATAGGCGGCCGCAGTTTTGGACGTGGGGAGCTGAAACTTTGCATGTGGGCGTCAATTGACCTGGGTCAGGTCATAGAGGGGGCGAGGCCATGATCGGAGGTCGTTTTGAGGCCGAAATTGAAGAAAACAAACATGAACAAAATGGCCGTTTGGGGCAGAAGGCCTCCGATTGAAAAGGTCTATGAAACGAAAGTTGTTCGCAGCCTCCCAAAATGGGGGTACGGATGAGGTCAGATCCAAAATCGGAGGTCATTTAGCGGCCAAAATCGAGGTCGCCGTTTAATGAGGCACAGGAAGGTCGAGGCCGGTGATTATGGTAGTAGTAGTATTGTGATGATTGTGGTAGTCGTGAGTGATGATGGTGATTATGGTAGTAGAATTTAAACCCGGGCAACGCCGGGTACCCCTGCTAGTATATCATAAAGCAGCACAATGCATTATTTTCGTTATGCTAGTTGTATATACTATGCATCTTTGCTCACTATAATTATGACAATCCTACTCAGTATTTTCGTTTTAATGTATTCCCAACCATTTCTTAACCACTTCTGTACCGCGACGTCTTTTTAATTTTATTCTAGCTATATTTAGACGATTTTGAGCAGTTTAAGAAGGATCTGTGGTAGTATAAAGGGTAAAATGAGATCGTTTGAAGCCTGTTAATTGCTGGAGACCCTTTTTAAACTTAATAAAATCGTCTAATAGTAGCTAGAAGAAAATATATAGACGTCGCCGGTACAGAAGGGGTTAATACGTGTAAGCTGTTTCACTTTAATTTCACGATCATTATTGGATGTTCCTTAGCTTTGGAATGCTATTTATCTATAAAATCGGTAATGGCTATCTCAATTACTCCTCCAACTACAAGACGTCCCGCCAAAAATTAATGAACTCATTTACTATATGCCATAATAAGTGAAGAAGCGTATCCTCATATCTCTGAGACACTAACCAACTGTATACAGCTTAGAACCCGTAGCAAGGAATGGCCCTAACGCTATCTCATTTAACGCTTTCACTTCTACTGATGCCGTCAAAACGTAACAAAAAATACCTGATATAACGGAAAGGTTCTGCATAATCGTGTTTTCATTTGATATTAATTAAACTTACACCACCCTTGCGTCATTATTGTTGAGCATATCTACCAAGAGGTTTGACCAATAAATATAACTTAGTTTTTAATGTGGGGATATTATTTTATAACATGGTCTTTTGCGCCTCTATACCGACACTTTGAGGATTATATTGACACATTATATATAACTGGTTGCTTTTCTTGAGCAGGCGTATTGCTATGTAAATATATATTAGTCATCCTTTGTTTCCTGGTTTCTGCTTTTGAGTGAAATTAATAAAAATCGATTATTTATATATAAATTGAATACTGTTTTATTAATTTATAATATTATATTTGTTAAATTCTTATGGACGTACAGTATATAATGAAAAGCGAATATATACCCGTGGCAATGTCAACACTGATAACACCTCCTGTACACTTGGAAAACACTTTAATTGGCGTGTTATTGATACCGTATTATATACACCATATATGCATTGCATACTTTCGTTACTACTATGACCTATACACTCACCATTATGCTGAAACACTAACTATAATATTGGAAGTTTGACTGACTCACCAACTGACAAATAATAACAATTACTATATTTCCCCTTGTTAGGTAGGCTAACCAATAGGTAGTGCAGTTGTATCTGACGCTGCCTTGTTTGAACAATACCACATTCCCGATATCAAAACTCAGTAGGCGCTCTAAGCAGAGAACAAACATGAAGTAGTATTACGTTAGAGAATTAAGATATCATATATTTGAATGCCTATTATGTCACATATATATTGTATATGGAGAGAGAGAGACACAGAGAGAGAGAGTGTGAGAGAGAGAGAGAGAGAGAGAGAGAGAGAGAGAGAGAGAGAGAGAGAGAGAGAGAGAGAGAGAGAGAGAAATTAAGTAGTATTACGTTATAGATTTAAGATATCATATATTTGAATGCCTATACTGTATGTCACATAGGCCTATATATTGTATATGGAGAGAGAGAGAAAGCAATAGCAGGTTAGCAGCCTGTAGCGCGTTTATTATGCTACACACACTTCACGACTCCAATATTTCGCAATCATAGTCCCACATAATGTTCAAAACACAAAATGAATTATTCTTTCACAGTAAAGTATTTGGTCACCCACTTCCCTCCAACCCCACCTCGCCGCTGGTTACCCCTCCGACTCCTATACCCTCCTTCCCCCTCCCTTATTACCAAAAAGATATAGACAAGCTAGAACGAGTGAGTTCAGCGTAGAGTTAACAAAATTATACATAGCCTAAAGAACAAACCATACGAGGAGCGTCTTAGAGAATTAAATATATTTCTTTTAACCCAGCGCAGATTAAGAGGCGACTTAATTCAAGTGTTCAAAATCATCAAAGGCATCGACAATATGAACTGTAGTAAGTACTTCACTATCGACCAATCTAATTACACGGGGGGAAACGGGTGCAAAAGTATTGGTAAATCTTTTAACTCACACGAAGCTACAAATGTCTTCTTCAATCGAGTTGTCAACTTATGGAATGGGCTTCCCCGAGATGTTATATACTGCAGCACCGTTGATTCATTTAAACTTCGCGTAGACAAATATCTCGCATCAAACCCGCGACTGACTGCGTTTGTAAATGAATAACTTTATTGTATCCTCCCCTCAGTTACTAACCCATCTGTCCCCTACTAACTTCCTAATCTTGCCACGGACATTAGTTCCAGGGCAGTAGTTCCCTTTCCAATGTTCCCTTACCCACTCTTAGGGGAGGTGTGGTGGACTGGTCTTGCCACTGGCCTGGTAATCCAAAGGTCCCGGGTTCAAATCCCGATGTATCAATGGGAAGATATTATTGGGATGGAATTTGTGCTGTACCTGGTATCAGTGCATTACCACAAGCCCACCGAAACGTTAATAAAATACCCTCATTGTTCCCTGATTAAATGGCACTGTATGAATATTCCCATATTCAAAATATGCTATAGGGGTGCAATGCCTGGTGAGTTATCTGCTCAACAGGTGGCGTTGTGTGTGTGTAAGTGTGAGAGTCCGAGTGTAGGGGGTGAGACAGTGAAGCACGGGAACGAGGTGGCTTCAGAGATGGGGTCGTTTCGGGCCATGAGTGAGCACCGTGCCTAATGTGAAGGCAAGATGGCAGGTGCTCGTTGTACTCTACGTGCTTCACATGTCTCACTCCCTAGACTGGAACAAGACCTCACAGGCTTCACTGTTCATTGTAAAGCGGTGAATGTTAAGGCTCTCAGCCTATGCCCGAGAGGAAGTAAGTTGGAATATAGAAAAAAAAATAAAAATAAAAAAATAAACCACTGTTTGGACACTTGATCCTCAGTGTTTTGGAGGACAAGCAGCCTAGAAGGGTCACTAGATCTGTTGTTGCTTGATTTCCTTTGTACTCCTTTGTACTCCCTCCCTCCACCCCATACCATACTAATTGTACTGCCCTCTATTGAGGTCTTGGCCAGACCAAGGTTGTATCTGTTTCATCTGTCACAACTGTACATTCATTCCAGCTGCACTATCGGAGGCTATGCATAGGTGAATGGAAATAGTAATTAATGGGGCGCTTAACTCTAGGGAAGGCCTCTCTATAAACTACTCCTGAACCAGAATAGATTATTATGTTCTCTCCACCAACCAACTTTACTCCTAAAGTCGATTAATGAAATTAACAAACACATGTGGCTGACAGAAAGCTAATATAGATCAAAGAGGAGCGTGGACTGTTGCAACGACTCATTGTCATCTCAAGAAGTGACCACAACTTGATCTGAAGGAATGCATTGGCACTTATGAATTTGGTATAGTACCACGATCTCGACTTGCATCAGATGGAACAGTCTTGTTAGCATATGACAAAGCAAAAATGTTCCACCGCTTGAGCTCCTAGTCAATGTTGAACAACTGGTCATGCACACTCCAGCCATAGAAACATCAACAACTAATGCATCTGACAATGAAAATGTGTAAGAGATGGAAGCATCAGAAGTTACATGTGCCCCAGACATTGCGACAGAAGCCCCAGCAGAAAGTGATGACACCTTACCAAAGTATAAAGTTATAATTATCGATGGAATGGCCCTTGTGAATGCAATACTCAAGACTGACCAAATTAAGATATGCAACGATTTTGCTCAAGTCGTTATTGACCAGCTCAGCAACATGGCCAGCAATTAGGAGGAAGTGAGGTAGGTATTCGACAAATATCTCGAAATTTCCCTTAAAGAACAAATGAGGAGAAAACGGACAAAGGGAAAATCAACATATTTGTTTGTTTCTATGTGAATGAGGGAGACAAAAGGCATAACTGCCTTCAGCGAGTGCCTCCCCCAGAGTGACAGGGCCGAAAACAAGGGACGTTCGAGCTAAAATGCCTGGACACACGGAGTTTGAAGCAATTTAAGTCATAGGAAGAGGGAAAGACTAATTCTGGGAGAGAGTTCCAGAGCTCAGCAGTTGAATAGAAGAAACTCTGAGAATAGCGTTTCACTCTTGGGTTGGAGAGTTGCACAGAGTAGGGGTGGGATTGTGTTGCAAGGCAGGTACTACGTACCCTACGTAGAGGAGGTGGTATACACTGGGAAAGCTCCGAGTAACACTGTTTATTGTAGTAGCGATAGAATAGTAAGAGAGATGTAACATTGCGGCGAAGAGAGAGAGATTGCAGAGAATTGGTGAGTGGACGGGAGTTAATGATACGAAAGGCTTTCCTTTCTACTTTATCTAGGAGTGTGGTGTGAGAGGAGCCTCCCCACACATGTGAACAATACTCCATACAAATTGAAATTGAAATTTAAAAATATTTATTTAGCTTTCATGTATTACATAATTTTTACAGTATTTACAAGGTGATATAAATATTCTAGCTGAGCCTTTTGAGAGTTAACTCTCTTAAAAGGCACCTTATTTTAATATGGTGGTAAAGCCTCAGATTTATTCATAATATTTCCAAGTATTATTTTTAGTTTTACAAATATATTTAATCAAATAATAATTAGCACACATACCGCACACATACACATGCAACATAATTGTACACATATAGTGTAGTGTTCATACATTTAGAAATATACATTTAAACAGCATAATGTATACATGAAACACCCAAACACAGTTTTTATTCACACATATTACCTACGACAGTATAGGCTAAATATGCATAGTTTCATATACACACAATCATTATTTATTGCCATTTGGTTGTGGCGTCAAGACATTACACAGCCACCGACGAATGCCCGCGAGACCCCGCGACCCTCCCCTCACGCAAACATACCCACCCTGATCAATTCCCAAACCAAACCAGCCACACACTAAGAAACACATCAATAAATAGCCGACCCGATCAGAACACTAACCCAAAAGGACCAACCAGCACAAGGAAAACCGGCAGAGCCCACGAACACCACCCGTCAGAAGCTGCACATACCGGTATACTATATAAATCACATTCATCCTCACACACAATGTACTTCCAACACTCATCTCCTCCACCACCATCACTCCAAGAAATACACAAACAAATAACTACTAGTTCCAATTCATTATTGATGTTGATATTGATTTATTAACACCTTACGAGCGGCCTATGCGGTTTATTTATGTGTACCGCACAGCGGGGTGTTTTTAGCCAAAATAGGGCTGTTTACGTGATCATTTTCATGCCTAAATAAGACCCAGAACGTAAAACAAGTACCTATCCCTGAAAGGGCATAAACAGAGCTTTCGAATGACACCATAACGATCCTTGTATGATGGATAGTTTTCTTGCAATAACCGTGCAACGCGAGTGCAAAAAGCAGGTAATTCGGTACTTTCGGTACATAATTGAGTATGTAGCGAGTGAGAGAGGGAGGAGGGAGCTGAGATTTGTGTCAGTAGGTTCGCCGCGGTGGTCTGGAGCAGTCATACGCTCGCTAGTCTCCTGCCACCACTTGTCTCTCTCTCTCAGCCACATTACGTGCTGAAATTGCCACTCGAGTTATGTCGAGCGCCGCCACATAGTCCAGCTTTATTTAACTCGACTTACGTTGCTCGCCGCTAATTAAGGGTTAAATACAATTTTAAGGATTTTTTGAAAGATAAAATGTTTGTTTCACTACGAATATTTTGAGGCACTTTGTTCCAGATCTTGACGCTATGATACTTAATTAATGATTGTGACTGTTTTGCAATCATTAAGGGAACTGCTAGTAGATTGGCATTTCGCAAATTATATCGATTTATACGAAACTGTAACATTTCATTATGTGCATGATTAGTTATTGATTTGAAAACATAATTAGCCGAACAGTATGTATTTATATCATTTTACTTTAACATTCTAAGATTAAAACACAACTCATTTGTACAGAATGTTCGTATCTTGATTTATGAGAAATTGTTCTAATTATACGTTTTTGTGCGGTTACTAGTGTTTTCTTCTTAGTTTTACATGCATTACCCCACACTGCGTGACAGTAAATTATATTGGAATAAACCAATGAAATAATATATGTGTAGCATTGCTCTGACATTTAAAAAAATTTCTTGTGAGATTTAGTATTCCACATTGCTTGGATATTTTGTTTCTAACAGTTTGAATATGTAATGTCCAATTAAGCTGCTTTTCCACTATGACTCCAAGACATTTGGTATTATCTACTTCTTTTAAAGCTGAATTGCCAATCGTGAGGGGTTCTAAAGTTGGGGGAATTTTCTTTTTTCTATGGAAGTTTATATAGTTAGTTTTGCTAATATTTAATGTTAACTGATTGCTTTTAATCCAGTTGTTTACTTTCACTAGTTCATTATTCATTATGTTCATGAAGGCGTGAAGGTCATGGTGGCTTGTGTATAATGCACTGTCATCAGCAAACAAGGTGGTTGTAAGTAAGGTACTGCTATTTACAATATCATTAATATATATAAGAAATAATAATGGTCCCAAAATTTATCCCTGCGATACTCCATACATTATAGGCTTAGTGTCCGACTTACAATAATTAAATTGAACAAATTGCATTCTGTTGTTTAACCCTTAACTGGCGGCGCGCATCATAAGTCGAGTGAAATAAATTTGGACTATGTGGCGGCGCGCGACATAGGTCGTGTGGCAATTTCAGCACGTAATGTTGTTGAGAGAGAGAGACAAGTGGTGGCAGGAGAGTAGCGAGCGTATGACTGCTCCAGACCACCGCGGCGGACCAACTGACATGAATCCCACCCTCCTCCACCCTCTCGCACTCGCTACATAGTGAAATGTATGGGGAAAGTACCGAATTACATGGTTTTTGCACTCGTGTTGCGCGGTTGTTGCAAGAAAACTAGCGGTCATACAAGGATCGTTGTGGTGTCATTGGAAAGCTCTGTTTATGCTCTTTCAGGGATAGATACTTGTTTTACGCTCTGGGTCTTATTTAGGCATGAAAATGATCACGTAAACAGCCCTATTTTGGGTAAAAACACCCCTCTGGTGGCTACATATTATATACCGCCTAGGCCGCTCTTTAGGTGTTAAGTAAGATCGAAACCAAGCATTGATGTTGCCCCTAAAACCTAATGATCCAGTTTGTCTAGCAAAATGTTATGGTCTACGGTGTCAAAAGCCTTTGAAAGATCTAAAAATGTTGCTATTGTAAATTGTTTTTGATCAAATGAATCAAGAACATCTTTAGTAATTGAGGTAAGGGCTGATTTGGTTGGTTTACCCTTTCTAAAACCGTGTTGATAGTCTGTTAAAATGTGATTATTGTTACAAAAGTTTTCAATTTTATTGTACATGAGTTTTTCAAGAATTTTGCTTATCGAAGGAAGTACAGAAACAAGTCGGTGATTCTTCATCTCCCACCTATCTCCTGATTTAAAAATTGGAGTTACTTTAGCTATCTTTAGCTTGTCGGGAAATATACCCGTTGAAAAGGAAGCATTGCACAGATGTAGTAATACTGGACATAAGGTGCCCTCAACTGCTTTAATAAACTTAATGGGGATTCCATCATAGCCCAGTGAAGAATCCCTTAACTGGCTGAGTACCTCCTTCAAATCATCCTCGGTGACATGAGATATAGTGAATGAAGCTGCCTGTCTGTTTGTTAGATTATGCTTTATAACATATGTGTTGAGGTTCAATACTCTCTGCAAGCATTTTTCCAACATTGATAAAATAGTCATTGAAAGAATTTGCTATTTCTTGTGGCCTATTAATTTCTCTATTGTTACAATTAAAAGTATTACTAAGTTTTGAATTGTTATGTCGCTTTAACACCTAAAGAGCGGCCTAGCCTAGGCGGTAAATAATATGTAGCCACCAGCGGGGTGTTTTTACCCAAAATAGGGCTGTTTACGTGATCATTTTCATGCCTAAATAAGAGCCAGAGCGTAAAACAAGTATCTATCCCTGAAAGGGCATAAACAGAGCTTTACAATGACACCACAACGATCCTTGTATGACCGCTAGTTTTCTTGCAACAACCGCGCAACACGAGTGCAAAAACCATGTAATTCGGTACTTTCCCCATACATTTCACTATGTAGCGAGTGTGAGAGGGTGGAGGAGGGTGGGATTCATGTCAGTTGGTCCGCCGCGGTAGTCTGGAGCAGTCATACGCTCGCTACTCTCCTGCCACCACTTGTCTCTCTCTCTCAGCAACATTACGTGCTGAAATTGCCACACGACTTATGGTGTGAGCCGCCACATAGTCCAAATTTCTTTCACTCGACATATGATGCGCGCCGCCAATTAAGGGTTAAAACTGTGTTTATTACATCCCATGTTTTCTTGCAATTCCCCGCACTGTCTTCCAATTTCTGTATATAATATTCTGCATTAGCATCAGCAATTTTTAGCGTGACCTGATTACGTATCTCACAATACGAAACGCTTCACCATACAGTATGTGATCGGTTTTCTAGCATATTTTCTTTGAAGTTGATTTGTTTTCTTTAATTAAGATTTTAATTTCGGGAGTTATGTAAGGTTTACAAATGTGCTTTGTTTGTTATGATTTTGTCAGTAATGGAAAGTGTTTGTTAAAACATGCATTATAGATAGTTATATCTATATTTTATATCTATATTATATATCATTATAGAAATTATCATATATTACGTTAGGATCACTCGCAGAAAATATTAGATCCCAAGATACATCTGCTATGCAATTTATAAAATGTTCTAGTTTATCATTATTATAGTCTCTATACCTATTAACTATACTGTCATTCTTATTAGCTGTTATATTAGAACCGAAAACAGAGAATACAGGAAAATGATTAGAGATTTTATTATACAAAATACCATTTAAAACATTTTGGGCGTAGTTATTGGTCCATATATGATCGATCAGTGTGGCAGAGTTTGCTGTTACCCGTGTTGGTTTTACTATGGTGTTAATAAATAATTTTTCATTGCAGAGTGCTAGAAGAACCGACACAGGCTGTTCTGTTTTATATTTTAAAAGATCAAGGTTGAAATCACCGGCAATATAACATCGTTTATTCTCATTATTCACTCACTGTTCTTAAGATATTATTAAGTGTATTTAGAAACTAATGAACATCAGTGTGAGGCCTCCTATACATAACTCCTACTATACTATTACAGGAGTTGTAGTTACTAATTTCTATAAATATTGTTTCAATATATTCCTTTCTTAATTAAAAAATAATTTCGTATGAAGCTACTATGTTCTTTTCGTAAGTATAATGCAACACCACCACTATTTCGAGAAAAACTATTAAAATATGAAGTGTAATTAGGTATATTGTATAAGTGTTCAATGTCGGTTGTAAATTTGGTTTCGCACAACCCAATAACGTCAAAAGAATGTTCCAATGATCTATACACTGATCAATCAATGCATCAATATGATGGGGTGCACTGCAGATGTTATGACATTATATTGAGAAGGTCTTATCTGGTAAATCATGCAAGTTATTATTCACAGACTCAGAGAAAAAATACTCGGAGGTAGGATACAAGGACAAACTGTGCCCCTGTACAGAGCAAGTAGCTGCACAAGGGTAAAGAACCCCTTGAGGCGGCTGAGCACACCCAGCTTCTGGGAGGCTGCCTTAGCGAGACTGGTAATATGGTCTTTCCAAGTGAGAGCAGAAGAAAAAGATTCACCGAGAACATTGAGGGAAGATGAAGGGTTGATTTTTGTATTGTTGAAGAATAAGGGATAGTCCTCTGGAGGTTCCCGATGGGTAGTAAGATGGATAAATTGAGTTTTGGAAGCATTAAATGTAACAAGGGTTTCTTTACCCCAATTGGAAATAGTAGCTAGATCAGAAGATAAGCATTTTATGGCTTCATTACGTTTACTTTTAAGGGACTGCTGGCTGGGGCGTTCTGGAAAACTAATTGAGTGGTGTAAAGTAGAGTCGTCTGCATATGAATGGATGGGACTAGATATACAGTTGAGAAGATCATTTATGAAAAGTAGAAAGAGAATAGGAGATAGGACAGAACCCTGAGGAACACCGGAGTTGATAGGATGAGGAATTGAGCGATGGCCGTCCACAACCGCAGCTATGGAACGGCCGGAAAGGAAATTAGAGACAAAGGCACAGATGGAGGGACAGAAACCGAAGGAGGGCAGTTTGGAAATTAAAGATTTGTGTCAGGCTCTATTGAAGGCCTTCGCTATGTCTAGTGCAACAGAAAAAGTCTTACCGAAGTCCCGAAAGTTGGATGACCAAGAGTTATGACTAAAAACTTTAGAGATACAAGAGATGAGAGCAATTGGACGATAGTTGGAGGGTTGAGAGCGGTCACCCTTCTTTGGGACAGGTTGAATGACAGCAAACTTCCAGCAAGAAGGAAAGATGCTAGAGGAGAGACAGAGACGAAAGAGTTTGCCTAGGCAGGGGGTCAGCACGAAAGCAGTTTTTAAATACAACAGGAGGAACACCGTCCGGACCGTACGCCTTCTTAGTATTAAGCCCAGAGAGGGTAGAAAGAACATCTTTAGATGAGATTAGGGGGTGGATTCACTAACGCACGTACGATCCGAAAACTCACTTACCGTTCCCTTACGACTCAACGCTGGTATTCACGAAGCGTCGTAGCGGCCATCTTTGATCGTAGGAAGCCCCGCAAAGGGTGGTCCGGACCACCCTTACATGAATTTGGCCCGGATATAGGTACATTTAATCTCATTCAACTAGTCAACCAACCCACCCCTGTACCAGATAATCCTAATCATAATTCCCACCTACTGGACTTATTTTTAACAACCAATTCAGAAAATTATGATGTTACAGTGAGGTCCCCACTTGGATCTTCTGATCACTGTCTGATACAGGCCACCTGTCTATCACCTACCACACCTTCCCACTCTGAACCTGTTTTGGTGACTAAATGGCATTACGATAGGGCAGACTGGGAGGGTCTTCAAGGTTTCTTTATTGATATTCCCTGGACCTCTTTCTTTTCTGATGATGCACACTCCACCTTGAGCCACATACAAGATTTTGTAAAAATTGGAATGGAAACTTTTATTCCTCATCAAAAGTACAGTAAAAGATCTAATTCACCTAAATGGTTTGACCATAATTGTGCTAGAGTAACTGAACAAAAAGCAATAGCCTACAATGCATACACAAGATCAAACCACATGAAGCCTTTAATTACTTTAGAAACATCAGAAATCATGCCAACACTGTATTAAACCTAACTAAATCAAACTTTCTCCATAAGCAGGCAAATAAACTTCTAAATAATCCAAATGATAACAAAATATTTTGGTCTACTCTTAACTCATTCAAATCCAACTTCACTACTGCTTCATCCATTCCACCATTAAAATCTCCGACTGGCAATCTTGTAAGTGACCCACGAGGTAAAGCTAACCTTCTTGCAGATATTTTCTCCACCAACTCAACCTTAGATGAAATAAATCAAGATGTCCCTGTACTTAATTTTAATTCACCTGAAATTCCCTCACTTAAGATCCACACCAGACATGTCAAAACTATTTTGCAGAATCTCTCAGTAGATAAGGCTCCTGGTCCAGATGAAATTCCTCCAATAGTACTTAAGAATTGCTCCTTGGTGCTCGCTCCTGTATTGGCAACATTTTTTCCGTCTGTGTACTCATACCTCATGCTTCCCAGTACCCTGGAAAGAAGCAAACATCCATCCAGTTCCTAAAAAAGGTGCCTCTTCAGATCCATCAAACTACAGACCAATAGCTATAACTTCCACTCTTGGCAAAGTTTTTGAAATTATATTAAATAATCACATAATTAAGCATCTGGAGAATAATAAATTAATCAGTGATAGGCAATATGGTTTTAGACGATGTCGATCAACTGCAGACATTCTTTGCCTTCTTACGCATCAAATCAACCAAGCTACAGACCAACATGGTGAAACACATACAATAGCACTGGATATATCAAAGGCATTTGATAGAGTCTGGCATCAATCCTTATTGTCGAAGATGTCACACTACGGCCTTGCATCATTAGTTCCACTAATTTCTTCTTATCTTCATAACAGAAAAATATGTGTAATGGTAGATGGCCTTTATTCTCAATTTCACTCAATAAATGCTGGTGTTCCCCAGGGATCAGTTTTGGCCCCAACTCTGTTCCTCATTCATATCAATGATCTCATATCTACCACTCATAATCCAATACATTCCTACGCAGATGACTCAACACTCCACAGTTCCTTCACATTTACCAATTCTTTCACCCAACCCGATCTTATAAATTCAAAAATAAACACTGCAATTTCTCTGAACCGGGACCTTTCTAGAATTAATGAATGGGGACCAGAGAATCTAGTTTCCTTTAATGCACAGAAAACCAAGTACATTCAATTTTCTAACCGACAGAATCTCACTGACTCCCATATATTTTTTAATGATGTAAATATTCCCACTTCCCCGAGTATTGACATTCTCGGTGTAACATTAACTACTAACTTGAGCTGGACACATTATGTTAGAAGCATTGCTAAGAATGCCTCTAAAAAACTGGGACTCCTGTACAGAGTTCGAGAATTCTTCACTGACGAGCAGTTGGCCGTAATATATAAAAGTCATGTGCGCTCTCAGATGGATTACTGTTCACCTCTGTGGGGTGGAAGTGGAGTGGTTGCATTGAGGCAGTTGGACAAAATTCAAAATAAAGCTATTAGATTAATCAATAACCCTGCAATCACACAGGACCTTCCTACATTAGCCATACGAAGAAACGTTGCATCCCTTGCATTATTCTACAGATATTTTCACAGCAATTGTTCCGAGGAACTTGCTTCAATTGTGCCGCCTCTCCACATCTTTCCCCGTAGAACTAGGGCAGCTGAGAGCGCCCATGAATTTACACTTTCTCCTCCACAATGCAGAACTTCTGCTTATCAGAACTCATTTATCCCCAGAGCTACTACTCTTTGGAATTCACTTCCCTCGAATTGCTTTCCACAAACTTACAATCAACAAATGTTTAAATCCAGTTGTTACAAACATTTTATGAATGGAGGATGGCTTTAGGCACATGGACCTTTTTGTTTTATCTGTGTTTTTCCTTCCTCCGTTCATTGTCTCTTAAAAAAAAAAAAAAAAAAAAAAAAAACACAAATATTGATAACACAAGACGCGACCATAACAAATTCGTCTGCTGTATAGCTCATTATGACACACTAAGTCATTATTGAACCAATAATAGCACAATATGATTGTTAACTTATGTTTACAACACCATTAAGGCATTTAATACAAAGTATGATAATATTTGTATCCTTAATGTCTTATGACAGGCCGAATGAAGCTATGAATAGCCTACCTATACCAGCCTAGACCTAGTCTAGGTTAATTGTTGCACAAATGCATGTGCTGCGACAACACGTAGTCTACCATTAGTAGATTTTAACCCTCATTTTTTGCGGAAATGTTTTATTCCAACTCCCCACCACCTCTGGGTTAGATTAGGGTAGCCTATTTCTTCAACAAATTTGAAAGTATCAAGGAAATAAATTATGAAAAGAATTACCCTAGGCCTAGCCTAAACAAATAAATAATAAATGGTGTTGTGAATATATATTTTTAGCCTAGCCTAGGCCTAGGCTATAACCTAGGTTTATTATGAAAAAAGTTAGGGCTATTTAGGCTAGAAAAGTCAGGCCTACGTATGGTATTTTGGTTAGGCTAGCAATGCCTAGTTTGGTGTAGCCTAAGCATAGTAAAGTATAAGCCTAGAAGGTAAAGATGGTGTTTGCAGGCGTACCATCCTCCTTGCTAACTAGCTGTTATTAGCCTAGTCCCATGCTGGTAATATATTTGATGATGGCAATAAGTCATGGGAGGTGAGGGGGACAAAGCCCCCATCAACCTATCATTATATCCCATGGCCAACTGTTGGGTAATAGGTTGAGGGGGGCTTTACCCCCTTCATCCCCCATGACTTATTGTCATCACCATATATATTTCCAGCAGGGGGGCAAATAACAGCTGGCCGTGGGATAATTTTGTAAATAAATGCAGTCAAATTAGACGCGAACATAAGCGAGCCTGCAACTTCATCCAAACAAGGACAGTATGCCCGCTAACACCACCTATACCAAGGTAAGAGTTGTGTTAGTGGGTGTACCGTCCGCTTTGTTTACATAGTCGCACAATCTGTTATATTCGCATCTAATTTGACTGCTTTTATTTGCCCCTGCTGGTAAAATATATGATGATGACAATGTCATGAGGGGTAGGGGGGTTCTAAGCCTCCCTCACCCCATTATTGTATCCCATGGCCTGATGTTGGGTAAATTGTTTTGTTACCAACCGTGGGATACAATAATGGGTTGAGGGGGGCTTTGCCCCCTCAACAAAAATGGAGGTGTTATGAATAACAAAAATATATTACCCTAGACTAGCCTAGGCTATAGTAAAAAAAAAAAAAAAAAAAAAAAATATATATATATAGGCCTATGCTAGGCCTATTTTGAAAAGGTAGGTAGGCCTTGAGGTGTTGTGAATAGAACAATATTACCCTAGGCCTATTTTGATAATTAGGCCTAGGCTAAGTCTGGCATTTTGGCTTGGCTAGAACTGCCTATGTAGGCATAGACATAGTAAAGTCTGGCATTTTGGCTTGGCTAGAACTGCTTATGTAGGCATAGACATAGTAAAGTCTGGCATTTTGGTTTGGCTAGCCCTGTCTAGGTGTAGACATGGTCAAGTAGAACAATATACTGTGGTTAAGGTATAAATAATACACTACTTTCCCAACTATCCTAACAGATGATTATCAATGATCAATCCGTCAGAAATCCTTTAACTTGGGCCACTAACAGGCTTCCCTATAACCTAGCTAGGCTAATTTCTTATCATCAGTTCACAAGATACTCTATTCCTCTTCCTGTTGGCTGTGGTGGATCGAAATAGCCATGCTATACAATGAAAGGCTCATAAATTCAATTATATTAGGTTCTTCTTGGCGCTTCGGTCATCTGGGTGAGATATTGTTTATTTACAAAATGACTTAAGCTCAGTGAGTGGCCAGGCGCCTGATTGGTCAAGAGAAGCCTCGGTGAAAATAACCGAAAGAGAGCCATAAGGGAGCTCAATGATGCGTTCATGAATACACCTTCCGCACTCCCTCAGGAACGATCGTAGGTTGCTGTACGACATCGCACACTACGACCGTTAGTGAATCCGGGCTCAGGATATTAGGCATAAGTAGGAGAGGGGGGGATGGAGAGGGAGGAATAGCACCGGAATCGTCCAAGGTAGAGTTTCTGGCAAAAGTTTGAGCAAAGAGTTCAGCTTTGTCAGAGGAAGAAGTGATGGTTGTGCCATCAGAGTAGAAAAGGGGAGGGAAAGACGAGGAAGAAAAGTTGTTTGAGATGTTTTTGGCTAGATGCCAGAAAGCTTGGGAAGAACTAGAGTTGGATAGTTCTATCTATCTATCTATCTATTGCCTGACGCCGTGATCCCCGAAGGTGTGGCCACGAACAAACCGCCCCCATGCACCTCTTTCCCCAGTCAGTCGACGCCCCTCCCCCCAACCAGCACCGCCTTCGTTCATGTACTTCCTCACTCCATCCTTCCACCTCTTATTCGGTCTACCTCTCCCTCTCTGTCCCTCCACCTCGCTCTCGTACACCCTCTTAGTCATTCTCTCGCTTTCCATACGTTCCATATGGCCGAACTATCTCAAGTTGTTCCTTTTCACACTTTCCAGCACATCTACCTCCACACCACACCTCCTTCTTACTTCCTCATTAGTCTGTCTATCCCTCCATGTAACTCTGCACGCACTCCTTAAGTAATTCATTTCCACTGCTCTCACTCTTGGTCTGAGTCTCTCAACCAACGTCCATGCTTCGCTTCCGTAAGTCAGTGTCGGGATTACCACACTGTCATGCAAGGACTTCTTCACTTCCATACTGACCACCCTATTTCTTGTTACTGCTTTTAGCGTTCCTACAACCCTCTTCCCCTGTTGTACCCTCTCCCGCACTTCTTCATCCATAGTCCCATCTTTACTCAACACACTGCCCAGATACTTAAAAGAGTTGACGATCTCCATAGCCTGACCGTTCAGCTTCACCTCACACTATGTGACTTCACCCCTTTCGAAGACCATAACCTTGTTCTTCCCCGCATTTACTTTCAAATTCCGTTTTTCGTACACTGTTCCAAACTCATTTACCAGACCCTCCAACTCCCATTCATTATCACTCATCAGAACTGTATCATCCGCAAACAGCAGTATAGGTAGCTTCCACTCAATTCCCTCCCTTTTCAGCGATACACCAACATCCACTGTTCTTGATAGTATATTTTTCATGACTCCATCCATATATACAGTAAACAACCACGGGGACATTACACACCCCTGTTTCAAACCAACATTCAGGTCAAAGAACTCTCTCTGCTCACTCTCCACACGTATTGCCGCCTTTGCACCCTCATACATGCTCTTCACTGCTTTCAGCAACTTGCCCTCTACTTCGTATATTCTAAGTACTTTCCACAAACCTTCTCTATCCACTCTGTCATAGGCCTTCTCCAAGTCCATAAAGGCAACATACACCTTTTGTTTCTTCTCCAGATACTTCTCCGCAACACAATTCAGGGTAAAAATCTGATCTACACATCCTCTTCCCTTCCTAAAACCTCCCTGCTCGTCGCCTATCCATTTCTCCGTTCTCACTCTCACTCTCTCAATCACTACCCTACTGTATACCTTCCCTACTACGCTTAGAAGACATATTCCTCGGTGGTTACCACACACTCCTCTTTCTCCTTTGCCCTTATATAGGGGGACTATTATGCCAGTCTTCCAGTCATCAGGTGTACTCCCCTTCTCCCATGCTAGTTTGCACATTACATTTTTCCATACCCATTCTATCACTATCTCACCACCATACCTCAACATTTCCCCACACACTCCATCTGTTCCTGGTGCTTTCCCCAACTTCACTCTTTTCATGGCTTCCCACACTTCTGACCTCCTGATCCCCACCTCCTCCTCCACTACTTCTCTTCTTCTCCCTCCCATACCATATCCAGCTATGTTTGCTGGCTCTTCATTCCTTACATTTAGAAACTCACTGAAGTACTCCCTCCATCTTTCGACTCTCTCCTGCTTCTCGGCTAGCATTCTCCCATTCTTATCTTTCACACCCTTACTGTTTCCCTTGCTACCTTCCCTAACTTTCTTGACTTCTTTCCAGAACAGTTTCTTACTCTCCCTCCATTTTACACTCAGATTCCTTCCAAATTCCTCATTTATTCTTCTCTTACTTGCCTTCACTACTCTCTTCACCACCCTCTTACTCTCCACGTACCTCGCTCGATTCTGTCTCTCGAAATCTTCATTCCCTCTACTACCCAACCACTCTCTATATGCTTTCTTCTTTTCTTCCACAGCTATTCTTACCTCTTCTGTCCACCATACTGTACCTTCACTCCCCTTCCTCTTCTCCTCACTTCACACACCTCCTCACATGCTGCACAGATCTCATCCTTAAACACCTTGCTCATCTCCTCCACTTCCTCCATAACTTCCAGGTCGAACCCACCTAGTCGTCTTTCCACTACTCTCCTGTACTCCTCCCTGACTTCCTCCTCCTGCAACCTCTCCACCCTCCTCACCATTCCACCCTCCTCTCGCCTCCCTCCAGCTCTCCTCACCCACTTATTTTGTATCCTAACCTTAGCTACCACTACATAATGATCAGACAGACCCCCTCCAATACCCCTATACACCCTAGCATCCATCACAGATTTCTTCATTTGTTCATTCACACATACATAATCAATCAATGACTTTCACTCCACCACTGTCTTATCCTTCATCGTCAACATCCGTTTTCACTTTTACCTGTGGATCATTCTGTGTCGGAAGAAGGTGTTGGCTATCCACAAGTGCACTGCCATTCCCATACACCTCTGATGGTACCCCCCACCCTTCCACCACTCCCTCAACTTTCCTATCACCCACCTTACCATTCATATCCCCAATCAGAAATATTCTTTCGTTCTTGTCAAACTTCTCCAGGCATGCCTCCACATTCATCCAGAACTCCTCTTTCTTTCTTTCAAGTATATCCTCTGTCGGGGCATACACACATACAATCACCCACGTTTGTATTCCTACTTTCATTCTCACCCACACAATCCTTGATCCCACAGACCCATTCTCTCTTACACATTCCTTCCATTTGTTACTTACAAACAAACATGCACCTTCTCTCGCTGTTCCTTCACTCACTCCAGCACAGTTCAGTGCATTTATTATTGATATTACCATGTTAAGGACAATACTTTAATTCAGAATATTTCTCTGAATGATTTCCACTCGAATATCAAGATAAAAGCAGAACTTATAACTTACCTAGCTGCAAAGAGTACAGATCATAGCAAGAGCCAAATAAACAAATTGAAGAAATTCATGGTTACATCAGGGACAGAAACCAAAGGCAACCCTAGTGTTCCAACCACACAATCACTCCTGCTACATGCCCTTTCAATTGACAACAATGCAGAGGTTGTCATTGCATCTCCAGACACTGATGTTTTCCTTCTCATGGTTCAAATGTACTCGCACCTACCCAGTGATATAAGCTTCTTTACAGGGAAGGAAAACCTGAAGAAAAAAATACCAGTCCAACCAGTGTATGACAAGTTAGGAGAAAGGCATGCTTCAGCGATATTAGGCTTTCATGCTCTAACAGGATCGGACATGTCTGGACGGTTTGCTGGGAGAACTAAAGAGTGGTGCTTTAACCCTTGTGTAGCGGGCCCTCTGTGGCCGTTTTGGGCCTTTTCAGGCCATTCTGACTGCTATATCAACCATCAGTATGAAAGGAACTGTATTGCGCCAAAAACTAGGTAGAAATCGCTACACAATGACGCCACATACAGCTACGTAGCACTCGTGGAGCACTGACAGTGTTACCTCGAAGATGGAAGTTTAGCTGATTTTGCTACCTTGCTCACTTTTAGCGAACTATTGGTTACACTGTCATCCTCCCGCGCGGTGGGGGAACTGGAGTTAGTGTGGGCCGGGAGGCCACAGATGTCGGACGTATGGATCATTACTATCCCACCCATTTTCACTTGATTTTCACCCTTTTTTCACCCGTTTTTTGCCAGTTTTTTTAACTCGACATAAGTCGCGCGCCGCTAATTAAGGGTTAAAGTGTTCATGGCGTGTGATGATGACATACTTAATCCCTTGGAATCTTTAGGGTACCGAGACCTATCGTAAGAAGTATACGACCAGTTGGAACAATTCATCTGCCAGCTGTACAAGTCCAGAGTGTACACCAAAGTGTACGAGCTTCGCTGGTTCTTGTCCTCTAATCGCCCAGCTGAGGTAGAGAGTCTTCCTCCAACGACCGGCTCACTAACATTGCATATTCAGCGGGCACATTACATAGCAATGATTTGGAGAAAGGCTGGAGAAAGTCATCCATGCCTCCCATCTCCTGTTAATTATGATTGGGAGTTTCATCCATCTATGCATCATTATGCTCCAGTAAGATGTATGAATCCTCCAGCCCCTGCAGCTGTGATGAACTTGGTAAAGTGTGGATGCAAGGGGAAATGTAGCTGTCAGAATAACAATATTTCATGCACAAAAATGTGTGCCTGTGTGAATTTCAGCTGTAACAACCAAACTAACTCAAATAATCAACATTTAGTTACGAGAGACTTGGATGAGGATGAATGAGTTTATGATATACATGTGTATATACCTATATGGCTTTCTAGTTTAGAGTTAGTCGGTTCTAATTAGCTGTTTGAAAAGTCAGATGACTAAGAGAAACATAGACGATGATAGATGAGTTGATGATAACAATTATTATCATATATCTATACATATTAACTATATAGAGCTTGTCTATTGAGATTTAATGTTTTAAGATATATATATATATATATTTCTTTCATGGACCACTACGTGGACAGCCAATTGCCACCTTTTTTACACATATATGGCAACCATTTGTGTTCCATTTAATTTGTATTTATCCATAGATGGCTAAATCAGATTCCTTAGGTATTTAAAGTGAGATGACGGGGTTGCAAGAAAACAAATTAGCAACCCCATCAGATGTTCTCACAAACAATGGAGAGACGTCATCAATGAAAGCCAGGCTCGCCAACTTCAAGGAGAGGAAAACAGAGAAACGAAGGGCACAGACGAGAGCAGAAAAGGAAGCAACACAGTCTGTCGTCGAAAGCCAACACTCTCTATGGTGTAAAGAAACAGAGCAGCAACGTCATCTACCGGGTCCTAGGGTCCTACGGGAACCGCAGGACTCCTCCAGGACTAATCAACGAGTTCTCGTTCGGGCCAATCGCAAGGCACGAGAGAGGAGATAAGGAGTATACAACGAAAGAACCCAATTTGAACTATAACGAAGAAGACTTTATGTTAATTCCTCATCAAGAACCAATATTCTATTTTAACAGTTGTGATCAGAATAACCCTATACACAGCGCAGAAAATGGTATATATAAATCTTGACAGATCAAAAGAGAATAAGGGAAGCTTTGCATACCACCTGAATAATAGAGGAAAAGAGTAATTAATACAAATAAATTATCCTAAACTATGAATTTAATATTAAGAAATAAAGAATAACCATATCCATGTATTCCTATGTCAATTGTATTTTTAAGGCAATTATTAACTTCACAACAATTAAAAGATCAAAATACCCATGTCCCTACTATTCCGAAATTAATAAATCAAAACATTAATTATCCTCTGAATATTACCTGACCGAAATATATGATCGGTAGGTAAACACGAGGCAATATAATCTACTAGCTTTTATGCGATCGGATGAATATACACCCATGCTGGCAGGGAGCAGGGCAGTGTGCAAGAGGAACTAGAAGTGACATTCTCTAGTTGTGTGTGAGAGTGGCAGTTCCCTTTGGTGCCAAACCAAAGAAAGAACTAAGAGTCTAGCGTCGACCAGATCCTCTCATGGACCTAACTTCTCCTCATCACCTCTTAACATAAGTGTCTCTGTGTTTCTTGAGTTTTGGGTATTATTGTGAAGGTATATAAGATATGTTAGTGTTCAATATAACTTTACCCTAGAGGCCTATTCTGGGCTCTCCTCACGTCATTTTCTCTCTCGAATTGGGAGAACAAACCACACATGTGCCAGTTAATTATATATATAATGTCCTGGGTTTAGCTGATTTAAATTCCATACTAAGCGTTTCATACATTTTATAACTAAGATATATACCCAACACGACAGACACGTACTAATTTGTGAACACTCGCAGATCTTATTCTTTTGTTTCATTATTTATTGAGTGTCCAAGTTTGTAGTGAAGTGTACGAAGAGAGAATAATGTTATTCTTTTATAATCAATCAGTGTTCTATCTATTTTCATAGTAATTAATTCTTAATAAAAAAAAATCTATGTTCAAAGTAAAAACCCGTTCTGTCGAGTTTAATTAAAGTTATATCCATTATTTCTTATCTATAATAGTTCTTATGAATATTTTGATCCACCACGATATATGATCAATATCCTATTATATTACCAGTGGAGGAATTCATATCATACCTCTCCGTGTATCATCAGCCTTTAATTTCGGCTGTTATAAGTCACCGCGTCGTCGTTCTGGGTCTTTAAGTTAATTTATATTTTATCTGTCTATATTGGGGTTATTATAATTTACTACGTATTCTGCGTAGTTTATTTTAAGTTATTATTCATCGGCATACTATTTGGCTAAATCCAGTCACTACTTCGTTCTGTGCAATTATTTTATCTTCAGAGGTTTATTAATATATATATATATATTCTGACATACGGAGCCCTGTATGTTAATTTAAGAGTTAGAATTAGAGTTCAAGGAGCCAAACTACCCAAGTGGTGAAGCAGACTAGCGAGCGAACGAGCGAGTGGGCAAACCATCTCGCCCCATACCAGCTCGCCCCATACCTCGATGACCGATGCTATGACGTATGATCGACGCCAGGAGCTGTGAGTGGACGACACACCTGTTATGTGATTCGAGGAGCTATGATTGGAGCGCGCACCATCACTCGCCTCCTGATTCGTTCCTACACCATCATTGTTTGGTATATAAGACCCGAGTTGTGGGCATTCAAATCAGTCTCATTTGGAGTTGGGGAAGGTGAACTTGCAGCTGGAGGAAGACGGGGTGAAGTATTATAATGGGATTGTGACTGTCAGTCAGATTATATAAATGTGTGTTAAGTGTGTTCGGTGTAAACACTTATGTTATGTTGGTTAGTGAGATATGTGATTGGGAATTAACGTGAACGCTACTATTACGTGCTTAACTATTTAATTGCGAATTAACGTGAACGCTACTATTATGTGTAACTATTTAATTGGGAATTAACGTTAATGCTATTATTATGTACTTAACTATTTTAGTTGACTAACTTGTGGACTAAAGCAACTCTTTAAGTAATTGGGTTATGATGAAAGTAATACTATTGTTTTATATTAATACTTACGAGTTCTTTCATTTTCTTTGAATTAAGCTTACATTGCTTAATGGTGCTTAGTACGGTGATGCTATTGTCTCGTATTAGTAATATCGCCTTAGACTAACATGGCTGTGTTAATATTACTTCTAGTGATTTCCTAAGCTGAAGAAAATTCTTTTGCTTCAAAATATTATATTTTGCTTTTCATATTATTTGAGTGAGACCTGAATCGAATCTATGAAACGATCCTGTAACTTTATTTACTCATAATCAAACCTCAATGTTACGTGGTTAAGAAATACATTTAACTAATTATTAAATATATATCTAACTTTTTATGTGACTTTGATATTACTCCTGATGATAATGATAATATAATACTATTAACGTAAGACAAGAACCAAGAATAATTACATTAAATATAAATAAAAGGACATAAGAAAACTATCTATTCATTTCAAAGAGGGTAAGAGACAGAAATATTCTTACTTTAATATTTATCTTTCAAGACTTTTTATAAAATTAATAGTCCTTCTTTAGCTATATACTTATTCGGTTCATAACCATAGCCTACTAAGCTTCGGTTAAATAATATTCTTTATAAATACTACATGACTTTAATTAGTTTCAGTATTTTCATAATTAAAGAGTATCCGTCAATAAAGGATACCAAGTCCTAAGATCCAAAAGGAAAGGAAGCAACAACAGGAAATTATTTTATTAGATTTTACTTTTGTTTTGCCTTCAGCTGACTGATACCTTAATATATATCTCTGTGCTATCTAGATTCATCAAGTTAACC
Source organism: Paralithodes platypus (assembly GCA_032716605.1). NCBI lineage: Eukaryota > Metazoa > Arthropoda > Malacostraca > Decapoda > Lithodidae > Paralithodes > Paralithodes platypus. Next base: position 12,023,800 of record CM064547.1, on the reverse strand, counting down.
ACTTGAGGATCAAGATACGTAACAATATATATAAACCCGCTGTATAATTAGCTACTATTCCAGCTATATTTATTCACTACGATTTTTGTGAATCTGAATTCCTCATTAACTGTGATCCTAGCTCATTTACGACTATATTTATTTTTAATAGATCGTGCTAGTGATTATTCCCCAGTATTTTATTATAGTTAAATTACAATTTAAATTGTCTTATCACCAGGGTTAATCATAACTTTCTATCTTATTCGCCTGATTTAAAGTTGCACTAAATCAGATATTTATTTAAGGTAACCGCAGTAAACTTGACCTTACCTTCCGTGCGGCACGCCTTTGATAGTTGACCTGGTCAGGCGCCCTTATCTTTCCCCAGCCACGCTTACCCCTATACCAACGAGTCGATTACCTCGGTTGTATATATTTGCTCATCTTCCATTCCTCTCTGCGTACACTGACAGATATACTGTATATATTGTCATCATATTTTATGTTCTGTTTTGTGTATTATATATGTTCCCTGTTTGATGTTTTTTAACCCTTCTTTAGCGGCCTATGCGGTTTATTTATATGTACCGCCCAGCGGGGTGTTTTTAGCCAAAATAGGGCTGTTTACGTGATCATTTTCATGCCTAAATAAGACCCAGAACGTAAAACAAGTATCTATCCCTGAAAGGGCATAAACAGAGCTTTCGAATGACACCATAACAATCCTTTTATGATGGCTAGTTTTCTTGCAATAACCGTGCAACGCGAGTGCAAAAAGCATGTAATTAGCCACTTTCCCGATACAATTCCGTATATAGCGAGCGAGAGAGGTAGGAGGGAGGTGAGATTCGTGTCAGTTGGTTCGCCGCGGTGGTCTGGAGCAGTCATACACTCGCTACTCTCCTGCCACCACTTGTCTCTCTCTCTCAGCAACATTACGTGCTGAAATTGCCACTCGAGTTATGTCGAGCGCCGCCACATAGTCCAGCTTTATTTAACTCGACTTATGTGGTGAGCCGCTTTTTAAGGGTTAAGTGACACCATATTTCATGATCAAGTAAAACATAGTTAACTCTTTCCTAGTCATCTTTAAATTGCCATGGGACTTGAACTTAATAGTTAAGATCCGGATGCGCCCACTTGATGTAATTAGTAATTAAGAAATAAAAAACTATTTGTATTTACTCTGTGTGTTTATTGTGTTTGGGGAGTGATTGAGTAAATTAGAAACCTTATTAGTAATGCTAGTTGTGTTCCTGTCGAGCAGGATTATATTCTAAGTTATCCTAAACAAGGAGCTTATGAAAACAAATATTATTGCAAATTGGTTTACAACATGGCATAACACTGGAGGCACTCGTTACGGCATAACAGCTTTGCTTTCTAAAATTATTGCTCAATCACCTCAGATACAAGATTTATCATGGCTACTAAATCACTAGACATTATTTATTTCAAACAGGAAGACCATGACATAAATACATATCTAGAAATTGTCAAACCTGTCCTATACATTGTATTCAGCGACGATGAAGTGCAAAAATTCATACAGTAGTAATGAAATTAGGGAAACATGCAGTTCGAGTATCCTGGTATGTGCGTGACACTCCTTAATTAACCTTGGCACAGCTTGAAGAGTACACCAAGCTAGCTATCAACCCACCATTACGTTCAACGATAGCAGACCGCCACTTAACGAAGTAAAGTATGCAGGAAATTTAGATGACACGAGTAGTCAGTTGAATCAACTGGCTGTGACAGCATCTCTTGATGATACTACAGCTCAAAGAAAGAAAATAGTATTCAGAGCACTGTTGAAGATATTACCTATTGCAATACCAGATAATTTTGCTATAGCAGAGCCCAAGGGTTACGAGGAGGACATGCCAGTAATTTGGCGTATCTTGGCTTTAAGAAAGTCAAAGGAACATGACAAGATAGCCGTCATCAGTCGAGCTACTACTCACCCGTCTATATCATCCTCACCTAGCCCTGCAGTGCCATGTCCAAGTGAAAAAGTTGAGGACTGGGCACGAATTCGTCCCTCTGAATGGAAGCCATGCACTTCCCAATGTCCTTTGGTTTCACTGAAGAAATCGTGTATAGAATTGACCGAGCGGAGGTTCAGGTTACCTACTCTATGGGCTCAGATTCCATGGATTAAGCCCCGACGCGTGGCCACTATAAACGAAGACGGGACCGCAACGATTGATGAAAATTACAAAGAAGGGGAGATTGAAGAGCTTGAAGTAGTACACAAGACTATGGATAGTCAGGACACCCTGGATTTTTAATCTGCCCCCGTCCGACTTCTAATTGACACGGGAGCTTCCCGTTATGTCTCTTCTCTTCTTTCTTCCGCCAACACCACAAATCTTTTGGACCACTTAAACCCTCCACCATAGTTTTGATATACGCTAATGATGGCATCATTCCTAACTGTGGAGAAACTGCCTAACTTTATGTTAGTACTCCTGTCCCCGATCACGGGACAAGTCATTCTTTCATGATATATACCCCCTAAGGGACCCAATACGATGGATAATTGGGTGTCGATTTGTTCGCCTCCCTGCAAGCCTCCACTGTTAAAACAGTGCATAACGTAAAATCTGATTTCAAATCTATGGTCAGTCAAGAGAAAACAGATAAGCCAACCCTATGCATCATACAGACGACTCAAGCTGTTACTGCAAAAATAGTGACACTTCCTCCTCATCATGAGCAATGGATACCTATTCTCCCTACATTACCTGGTAATGTGATAATGACTCCGAACCTACAAAGTCCTTTCGACAGAGATTGCCTGACCGCTCCAGCCCTGTTTTCTAGTCAATTGAATTGTATCAGAATTGCAAACATCTCAGATCAACCTATCACCTTACCTAAAGAGTTAGCGATCGGAGAACTTGAAACATATGCAGAAGAACTAGCCTTACCCCCAGATAATATTTCTCCCTCTGTTTTTTCTCTACCTGACATTCCTTCTCATTTAACCCCTCAACAACAAATTAACTTACGTGACTTGATGACTTCATTTCAAGACATCTCTGCCACCTCCAGTCGAAATGTAGGGAAAACTGATGTCCTTCATCATCCAATCCATACAGTAGGACAGCCAATAAAACAGCCGATCCAAAGGAAAAACCCAATCCAACTCCAAGAGGAAGAATTACAGGTGAAAGACATGCTAGCAACAGGAGTTGTACAACACTCCACTAGTCCATGGTCATCCCCAGTAGTACTCGCCAGAAAAAAAAGATGTATCTACCAGGTTCTGTATAGATTACAGACAACTTAATGATGTAACCATCAAAGACGCCACTCCATTACCTCACATTGACGACTCCTTAGACTCCTTACTAGGCGCCAAGTGGCCTACCACTCTAGACTTGCAGGCCGGATATTGGCAAGTACCTGTACTTCCGGACCATCAACAGAAAATAGCTTTTGCCACCAGCCAAGGAAGATTATATGAATTCACAGTACTGCTCTTTGGCCTATGCAACGGCCCAGCCAGATTTTCTAGACTAATGGAATCGGTACTACAAGGATTAAATTGGGAAACTTGTTTAGCCTATTTAGATGACATCATTGATTTTGGCAAAACCTGGGCGGAACACATACAAAGACTCCGACAAGTATTTCAACTGATTCGAGATGCTAAATTAAAGCTCAAACCTTCCAAATGCATTCTAGCTCAAAAGGAAGTAAACCTTTTAGGACACATAGTATCAGAATAAGGAATTGCACCAGATCCAGAAAAATTGGTAGCAATAAGTACCATCACCCCTTCTACCAATATAAAAGGAGTCCGAGCATTTCTTGGATTAGCGTCATACTATCGTCGTCGCTTTGTAAAAAATGTTGCCACCATTGCCAAGCCTCTTCATGATTTAACCAAGAAGGAAGAACTGTTTATATGGGCAAACTCACGCCTTCAAGCATTTAATTAATTGAAAGAATTATTAGTGGCCTCTCCAGTTGTTTCTTTTCCTGATTATACCAAACCGTTCCGTCTCTACACCGATGTGTCACAGTATGGTATTGGAGCAGTTGGTCGAACTAGAGAAGGAAGAGAACACACTATTGCATGTGCCAGCCGGACTCTCAACCCAGTTGAAATAAACTATCCTGTGACAAAAAGAGAATGTTTGGGAATAATTTGGGCTTTACATTTCAAAGCGTATCTAGCGGGTGTCAAGGTCACTATCATCACTGACCACCACGCCCTACAATGGCTACGCAAATCTGACACTAAGAACGCACTAACTGTCAGATGACATGAATCATTGGAAGAATTCGACTTTGAAATAGTTTACAGGCCTGGAAAGTTGTATACAAATGCCGATGCTCTATCTAGATTTCCAACCGAGTCAACAACAACATACAACCCAGAAATTGAGACTCAAACCATCCGAGCCATTCACCACCAAAATTCTGCAGACCAAGATCAACAACACCTCCTCCAACAATTTCAACAACAAATAAAAACAGATTGGATACCTAGACACCTTTTCTCACAACTACAATGAAGAGGGGATAATTTATATACTCCAGAGGGAAAAATTGTAATTACACCCACCTCTGCCTTAGCAACTATACAATCCCTGCACTCTCACAATGGCATTCATTTGGCACAGAGAAAATAAAAATCAACTTTCCAACAAATATACTTGACTCCTTTTCCATATATCACCGCCAAGAAAATCACTGAAGCTTGTTGGGCTTGTGCTTTAGGCAAAGACCGTACCCGCACCGCCGGACCTACAGGAAAGTTAGTAGCATCCAAACCATGGCAATTGCTAGCAGTTGATGTAATGGGACCCATGAAAGGGATAAAAGGTTTCAGATATATTATAACTTTCGTGGACACGTATTCCAAGTACGTAATTGCCTGTCCAGCCAAAAAACACTCTGCCTTAGCCGTAGCTGAAGCCATGATACAGCACATATTTCCTTACTTTGGCCTACCTGAAGCTATTCACTCAGATAATGCCCCCGACTTCACAGGTCACATATGGTCATAACTTTCTCAGATGTGCGGTTTCAAAATAAGCCATTCATCCCCTTATTGGCTTCCATGGAACTATATTTGTGAAAGAAGTCATGGCACCATTGCAAATCAGATAAGGACTCGCTTACAGAAAATGAACACCACTGACTGGCCCAGTCAAGTCAAGATAGTACAGTGGGGGATAAATACCTGCCCCCGCCAAGACTTTTTTGTCATCCCACGAACGATGTTTTGGGATACCTCCCCTATTACTACCATTAAGTCACCTGTCTGTCCCATATGAGCCCTCGTCAAATTTTGACCAATCCTTAGTCCACCTGAAAAAACGACTTCGACAACTCCAATAAATACAGGATCTTCAACCTGACGAAATATCTAAAGTCAGTCCTCACCATGTCGGCGATCTAGTCATGGTTGCCCAACTTCATGTACCTTCCAAACTCAAACCAAGATATAAAGGTCCTTTTTGAAATACTGTTACCAGGTTACCATAAATTATTGCGGAGAGTCACGCACCTACCGAAATAGAAATGTCCGTAGGTTTCAGCCCATTGATGACAATATTACTATGCTAATGACACATTGCCTGCAATTAATAACCACAATTTAGGCTCCACAGAATCATTGACACCACATTTCATTTCACCCATCACTCCTTCTCCAGTGGTGATAACACCACCTGTACAACCTCCTGTACAAAATGTGAGATAACCAACTTTTCATTTTCCTACCCCTCCTCCTCCTATTCCTTCCTCTAATGCCTATTTGGCCTATTGTATCAACCTATCTAGCAATCTACCTCCTCCTGTTCGTGTTTTTTTCTGCTCAACCTACCCTACCAACTCAGACTAAATATATTCTACCTCCACAACCATCTACTCCTCTCTCTAACATCTAAGCCGAAGCAGATCTTCCTCCTTTTGATTTTTCACCCAGTACTCAACCAACAACTCCAATAATCTATCAACTTCCTTCTAATGTAATAAATCAAACTTCTCCTAAAAATCAAGTTCATTCAAAACTTCCTGAACCTTTTATTCAATCTCCTCAGCCAACTAATTCTAGCAATATAATTCCACCTTCCACTACTGCTTCAGCCATTTCTCCACAACCCTCTACTTCTTCACACACTATATCTAAATCATCCAAACCACGCACTTCATCCATCTCCTCACCCTCACGCATGCAAACAGCCAAGTCAAAGTCTTCCTCATTATTAATCCAACCTTTTTTTAAATCCTCCATGTAGGAGATCTGGCCGACGTGTGACTCCACCAAAATGGTGGGCACCTACCTTCAACCCAACCATTAAGAGGCGGGCCCCCACCAAAGCCACCACCTTTGTCCGAGCACCTACCCTGACAGGCACCTTGTCACAACCTAAACAGGTCGCCGCCTCACCTGTTGCGAGGTCACCCGCGACACCTGCTGTTCCAGCCAGTTCTACTCTGTCGGCCCCATCTGTCACCTCACCTACCATGACGATGCCAACTTCACACCCTGTCCAGGCTATACACATTCCTACTGTGACGTCAACTAAAATAGGGAGTGACCTATAAGGCAGCAAATTCCTCCCCTCTGTGACAGAGAGTAACACCACCACCAGTACCATCATTTCTCCAGTCATCTCTCAGACAGCAGCAGAACCACCAACACCTTCCAATACTGTTCCTGCCGAGTCCAACATGAAGATATCCAGCATTTTCGTAACCAACGGAATCACGACGACAAACATAGCATCACCAGCCCAGTTGATTCACGAGGCTGCCATATCGCCTGCGTCACTCTAACTGACCATGATATATGATGCAAACTCACCAAACGATATTTCAACTGTAGTTTGGTGCCGCTTCCTCCACGACCTCAAACTGCGCATCCTGACGAAGAACTACAAGACGTACCAACTCAAGTCTCGGGGTCGAGATTTTTTTTGGGAAGAAGGTGGTTTGATGACGGGGTTGCAAGACAACAAATTAACAACCCCATCAGATGTTCTCACAAACTATGGAGAGACGTCACCAATCAAAGCCAGGCTCGCCAACATCAAGGAGAGGAAAAGAGCGAAACGAAGGGCACAGACGAGAGCAGAACAGGAAGCAACATAGTCTGTCGTCGAAAACCAATACTCTCTATGGTGTAAAGAAACAGAGCAGCAACGTCATCTACCGGGTCCTACGGGAACTGCAGGACTCCTCCAGGACCAATCAACGAGTTCTCGTCCAGGCCAATCACAAGGCACGAGAGAGGAGATAAAGGAGCATACAACGAAAGAACCCGATTTGAACTACAACGAAGAAGACTTTATGTTAATTCCTCATCAAGAACCAATATTCTATTTTAACAGTTGTGATCAGAATAACCCAATATACAGTGCAGAAAATGGTACATATAAATCATGACAGATCAAAAGAGAATAAGGGAAGCCTTGCATACCACCTGAACAATAAAGGAAAAGAGTAATTAATAAAAATCAAGTTGAGGTATGGTGGTGAGATAGTGATCGAAACGGTATGGAAAATGTGCAAACTAGCATGGGAGAAGGGGAGTGCACCCGATAACTGGAAGACTGGCATAATAGTCCCCCTATATAAGGGCAAGGGGGGAAAGAGGAGTGTGTGGTAACCACCGAGGAATATTTCTTCTAAGCGTAGTAGGGAAGGTATACAGTAGGGTAGTGATTGAGAGAGTGAGAGTGAGAACGGAGAAATGGATAGGCGACGAGAAGGGAGGTTTTTGGAAGGGAAGAGGATGTGTAGATCAGATTTTTACCTTGAATTGTGTTGTGGAGAAATATCTGGAGAAGCAACAAAAGGTGTATGTTGACTTTATGGACATGGAGAAGGCCTATGACAGAGTGGATATAGCAGATTTGTGGAAAGTACTTAGAATATACGGAGTAGATGGCAAGTTGCTGAAAGCAGTGAAGAGCATGTATGAGGGTGCAAAGGCTGCAGTACGTGTGGAGAGTGAGCAGAGCGAGTTCTTTGACCTGAATGTTGGTTTGAAACAGGGATGTGTGATGTCCCCGTGGTTGTTTACAGTATATATGGATGGAGTAATGAAAGAAATACTATCAAGAGCAGTGGATGTTGGTGTATCGCTGAAAAGGGAGGAAATTGAGTGGAAGCTACCTATACTGCTGTTTGCGGATGATATAGTTCTGATGAGTGATAATGAATGGGAGTTGCAGGGTCTGATAAATGAGTTTGGAACAGTGTGGTGCGAAAAATGGAATTAGAAGGTAAATGCGGGGAAGAGCAAGGTTATGGTCTTCGAAAGGGGTGAAGTCACAGAGTGTGAGGTGAAGCTGAACGGTCAGGCTATGGAGATAGTCAACTCTTTTAAGTATCTGGGCAGTGTGTTGAGTAAAGATGGGAATATGGATGAAGAAGTGCGGGAGAGGGTATAACAGGGGAAGAGGGTTGTAGGAACGTTGAAAGCAGTAACAAGAAATAGGGTGGTCAGTATGGAAGTGAAGAAGTCCTTGCATGACAGTGTGGTAATCCCGACACTGACTTACGGAAGCGAAGCATGGACGTTGGTTGAGAGACTCAGACCAAGAGTGAGAGCAGTGGAAATGAATTACTTAAGAAGTGCGTGCGGAGTTACATGGAGGGATAGACAGATTAATGAGGAAGTAAGCAGGAGGTGTGGTGTGGAGGTAGATGTGCTGGAAAGTGTGAAAAGGAATAACTTGAGATGGTTCGGCCATATGGAACGTATGGAAAGCGAGAGAATGACTAAGAGGGTGTACGAGAGCGAGGTGGAGGGACAGAGTGGGAGAGGTAGACCGAAAGAGAGGTGGAAGGATGGAGTGAGGAAGTATATGAACGAAGGCGGTGCTGGATGGGGGGAGGGGCGTCGACTGACTGGGGACAGAGGTGCATGGGGGCGGTTCGTTCGTGGCCACCCCTTCGGGGATCGCGGCGTCATGCAATAGATAGATAGATAGATAGATAGAAGTATCCTATAACCATGCAAGCTTCCTAAACTATGAATTTAATATTAAGAAATAAACATTAACCACATCCATGTATTCTTATGTCAATTGTATTTTTAAGGCAACTATTAACATCTCGGCTGCGCAGCCCTTGTAGTGTACATCATACCCCTGTGCGTAGGTAATTTGATTCATTCCTCACTAAAATCGTTAAGTTACAATATATATAATTAATACTTATCCATATGCGCGTATATTACGTTTAATATGAAGATAGTAACATGTGACAACAATAAAACAAGTGGGAATAGTGTTTGGGAGGTGACAAACACGAAATATTGCCGAGCGGTTCATTCATGGAGTTGACAGAGAGAGAGACCACACCCTAGCTTCACGAGCTCTGGAGAGAGACTGGTGGTACTGCGGGCTTGTCTCTCTTAGTCCGGTGGCTTAGCGAAAAAATCATGACACGCCGGATTAAAGCAACAAACTTTGCACGCTGGTTGTTTGGGTCCCATGGAAGCATATTAGAGGGTGGTGCCCAGTTTGCAATGTCCAGGTCAAAATGGCCGCCAATTTCCAAAATGGCCGCTTGAATAGCATTTCTGACCACATATAAATACTACTTAATTGCATGTAAGAGTGATTTAGCACAATCTATAGGTGGTTTAAATACAAAGAACCACACAAGATAACTTGGAAAAATATTTAGACAACTCCTTATTTGCGTAAATTAAAAATGGCCGCCATTTTGTATCCCAATATGACCTCATTTTACAATTTGACCTTTTTTCACCACATTTATCGTGACATAATAGATTATTTTACTCTGGAAACGACATTCGGTCTCTAGCTCATACCATGAATAGAGAATTGCAAAATGTGTACAATTGGTTATTAGCTAACAAGTTATCACTCAATGTAAGTAAAACACATTTAATTATTTTTGCTGGTAAGAAATGTATTAACAATATGGTGAATATTACGATAGGTAACTCCATTATTGAAAGGTGATTTAACACAATGTATATAAGGTTTTTAACACAAAGAACCAAACAAGATAACTCATAATAATGTTTGGACAGTTTCGTATTTGCATAAATTCAAAATGGCTGCCACATTATATCCCATACTCAGCGAGTGCAACTTCCCCTTCACTCACAGAGTGCTGTGCACTCCAAGCCTGTACTACTGCATGTGCATCTCCTTGAGCATAGTGGTTCAGCCTTACAGCCACACTTGATGAGCTGTCTGCAGCATTTTGCGGCCTCTGGTATTGTTGTCCACAGTGGTTTCCATGTGTTGTCATTATTAGTCCAACCAAAAGCATCAGGACTAGGGACATTCTGTTCAGTTTTCAGGCTCATCAACCAGATGCTAGCTTGGTATATTCTCCGGTTTGTGTGCTGGATCAGAGCAGCCTGAGATGGTGGGAGATTCTGCATCATTTGTACTTTGCGGGGGAAGAGTTTCTTCCTCAGGTCATTGACGCTTTCAGACGAGGTTGTGCTGTCATACAAAATGCAGGTTAATTGTTCTATGACTTTGAAGAGAGGCGATTCAACCAACATAGGCGTGAAAGGATACTACATAGGGAAGTGGAAGGCTTCAGTAGCTGTAGGAAATGCCCTCCAGGCCTCCCAAGATGACTTCTTTGCCCTTCCATTGAACTGTGATGTAGTATCTGACCCAGTGAAGGCATGGAAGAATGGAAGTGCTCTGAATTTCCCTTCACCGAGTTCACCACAGAGGGAGTTGATGTGGTAGTACCTGAAGTGTTTTCCTTTTCCAAATGCTACCCACAGCTGAACATCAGGATGTTTCTCTAAAAGGTCAAAGAATATGCCAGCCAGAATGACCACAACATCTGTATCCACTGTGCTGACCATAACAGTCTTTGCACCCTTTTGTAAAGCATCTGCGATATGAAGGCACATTCTGGAGTCGGCCTCTTCATGATCGGTTGCTGGCATAGGTTCACTGCTGCCTTTGGACACAACTGATTGTCCAGATGTGATGTACACTTCCTTGTCAACGGGATACTCATAGGCGGTAACTTCCTCTGTCAGCAAAGCAAACAGCTCTTCCTTGTTCTTGGACTCCTGTAGGAATGTAGCAAAGTTTCCAGGCAGCTTTGTTTGTGGGGCGACTTTCTTTCTTAAGCCCTTCCCTCTCTTCTCGCGAGTAGTATCCTTCAGGCTGCCCTCCCTGTAGGTGTCCCATGCAATATCCATCCGCTTGCAGCTTCGAAGCTGGTAATTGGTCCAGCGTATGAAGTTTCCAGAACTGTAGTCACCAAATGTTGTAGCGTCACCTCTAGGAAGAGCGTGCATTACCGATGGGCCATCAAACACTTTGACGTCAAACTGTGTAGGAGCTTCTGGCTGCTTGCTGGGGTTCAGGAGATCCAGTAACTGTGATTTAGAGCTTGGCAGTCTCAGTTTACCATGCTGACTCAAAGATGGGGGCCAGGGATGATTCTCATGAGAGAAGAACTCATCCATATCGGCATCACGAACCTGGCTAGAGATGAACAGCTTGCTGAAGAGACTGTAGTCACTCTTGATGTCCTCCATTTCCTGTTTCGTCTTCGATTTAGATTTAGGCTGAAGTTGTTTGAAAAGAAGCCGTTGATTCCGTTTGGTTGGCTTATGGATTGACACAGTCCTCTCCACAAGGACATCCTTAACATAGGCTTTGTACTGTTCCTTCCCTAGGGCTTCCATTGTATGCAGGGTATTGCCCGCAGCTTCATCAAGACAATTGTGACTGTCGATTGTCATGAGTTCTTGTGAAAATCCCAGAAAAGGGTTACCCATCGATGTAATTGTGTCACAGAGCTTATTGACTTTCGTCTTGACCAATTCTTGAGTTGAAGCCCCCTGTTCATGGTTTTGGGTGTCAGTAGTCTTGTGAGTGGTGTACTGGTCTTCAAACTCTGAGAGTAGTCTGGCCTGTTCAGGACCTGACACCATCCATCTCTTGAACGCTGCAGGGTTCTCTGTCAATCCAATTGCTCCCCCAGTGTCCTTCACTCTTTCATTGTTTTGCTCATGTGCTTGATCCAGTGGCATGGTAGAGAATTTTCTTTGTGTCTTGGGGAAGACCCAGAACTTCTGTAGGTCATCTCTGATACCGTTGGGTAGGGATTTCATGTCCCTGATATGGACAGGAATCCAGCGAGCGTAATTTGGGTGGTCTAAGGCAAAGAACCAGGGGGTCAATGTCTCAAGTACAGCAATGAAGAGTGAGAAGTTTCTCTCACGATGAGAACGAACAAAGATGAGGACCAGGATTTCTAATCGCAGAATTTGTCCCAGTACTCAAAGGTAGGATTCTTTGCACACATTTCTTTCTTCCAGTCATTTAAGGCTGCTTCATCATGAGGGCCTAACTTCTCTTGGCATGCATCTTGCTGCAGTTTGGCAAGGGAGAGTGTGCTGATCTGATGGGCATGCCTCGTCCTTGTCAAGTGAGTTACATGAAGAAAGGAGTCTGCAGTTCCTGCAGAAGCAACACCTGCATCACTCAGAGCTGTAGTCCAACCACTTCCTTCTAGCAGGTGACCAACCATCCTCCACAAAGCCATTTCCATGTGGAGGCCTCCAAACATGACAACAAAAGACGCTTCACCAAATGTCTGTGGCCACGTCCACTGCACATACTTAGCCAGGGCATAGAGTGGTTGATCGAGTGCAATGATGGGTGTCTGTCCTGGATTAAATTTTTCTGTTTCACGTTGTATAATGGCCATTCCATGTCTAACCATTGAAATGGTTGCAGCTTTCTCCAGAAAGAGTGGTAAGAGGGCACTAATGCCTATCGGGTCTGTAGGCTCTGGTTGATGCGATGCATGGTATGCAGCCCATGAGATGTATTCATCTGTACATATTGTATCTTTGGAGAGGATCTGAATACTCTGCTGGACCCATTGCACTTCTTCTTTCTTGGCCTCTTCAAGATGACTGTCGATATCAGGGGTAACAATGTCAGAAATAACAACCTCCAAGACAATTACACCATCAATATTGCAAGCCACGTCTGGTACAATGCGGTAGTTGTCTGGTAGAGAAGGTGTTCCGGTATGTTCAGGAGGGGGAACAGTGAGAGCTTCTTAATCAAAGTCACGTGATGCCATTGCTGCCTCAAAAATTTGCTGAAGCCCCTCATTAAATACAAGGAGAGTGTTCCGCCCGTCTGACTGTTCTTGGCAGCCAGCTGCAAAGTGTGCAAGAAGCTGATTCTTGAGCCTTGACTTATTGATTGTTTTTCTGACACCTAGAATGTCAAGTCGCTGTTCAAACAATGTATGGATCTCGGAAAGTTTGAATATGTGAGTCCCGTCTTCAATTCTGCTTTCTATATAAGAAACCAGCTCTGCAAACACTCGAGCCTGCACCATTTTCTGATCAATAGTGGACGTGGTATTGTCTTCCTGCTTTTCTCTTTCCATACTTCTATAGCGATTCTTGAAGGCTGTAAGACATTTATTGTGATACTTAGCTTCAATAGCTACTAAATCACCTCCTGCAATTCTTGCTAGCAAGTCTTTGTCTTTCAATGTTGTAGCCATATCTCTGTGTCATATCCAGTCCTAAAGTAGAACAGTTATGCAGCTTGCCTTGAGTTTTTCTACAGAAGATGCAGTCTTTCATAGTTGAAGATGATTCATGTGTTTGGCGTTTAGACTTTCTTTCATCCTTATCAGTACTGTTTCGCTTATGTCTATCTCTTGCTCTTTCAAGCTTAGAGCTAGCAAACTTCAGTTTACATGCTTTATGCCATTTTGCACGGTTTTCAAGAAGTTCAGCAGCAGTGTCACATCCGCTGTAGGCTAACTCAACTGGAAGTGCTTGTAGTTCACGAAATCCTTCCACATTCTGCAGGAAATCATCATATGAAGCTAGTCCTTCTCCATCTGACCTGTCAGCAGGACACTTTAAATCACCATCTTTCAAACCACATATTATGCAGTTTTCCAAATCCATTCTGCTTGGGATCTATATTCGTCTTCCTGAAAATAGACAAACACATGTATTTAGTTTAAGCAATTACAGACAGAGTGGTATGATTACAAAAGCCAGGGTGAGGCAAACTTATTAATTGCTCCTCAATTATAAACCTGCGATTGGATATACTCGGGGCAGATTTGGCCTCATGGCAACAAATATTGACCTTTGGGGAAAATTTGACCATTTTTAGAGGGAATTTTTTTATTTTTGGGGGGCATTGGAACGTAACAAGAATAAAAACATGCTTGACTGATTCCAATCCCACATTTAACAACTGCTGCACTACTGCGGCCAGCTGAAAACCTTCCAGATGAACAAAAACCTATGTTATATGTGGCATTTATACAGTATTACACCATGTGACCTTTGACCTCGGCCTGACCTTGACCTAGGCACCCCAGACCGGGCACCCCCCTCTAGAATGTTTCTATGGGACCTTTATAGTAAGTGTGCAAAATATGGCGCTTTAATCCAGCGTGTCATGATCTTGCCCAATATTGGCGCTAAGCCACCGGACTATCTCTCTCTCCTCACTGCACCGGGTAGGAAGTGTTAGCACCATAAATAAACCGATAATCACAGGAATAAGAGAAAATAGGTGATAATTGAAGGGGGGGGGGGAAAGGAGTGGGACTTTGACACATGTAAAGGAGTGATTGGAGGTATGGAGGGGAATTATCTCACTTAAACACAATTTTTTTTTGTTAAGTGCTACTAGGGTTTTTTAAGTGTTCTTTTTTAGGCCTAGGATCTTAACCCCTGTCTAGCGGGTGCTCTGTGGCCGTTTTGGGCCTTTCCGGGCCGTTCTGACTGCTATATCAACCATCAGTATGAAAGGAACTGTATTGCGCCGAAAACTAGGTGGAAATTGCTACACAATGACGCCACATACAGCTACGTAGCACTCGTGGAGCACTGACAGTGTTACCTCGAAGATGGAAGTTTAGCTGATTTTGCTACCTTGCTCACTTTTAGCGAACTATTGGTTACACTGTCATCCTCCCGCGCGGTGGGGGAACTGGAGTTAGTGTGGGCCGGGAGGCCACAGATGTCGGACGTATGGATCATTACTATCCCACCCATTTTCACTCGATTTCCACCCTTTTTTCACCCGTTTTTTGCCAGTTTTTTCAACTCGACTTATGTTGCGCGCCGCTCTTTAAGGGTTAAGAGTCTCCCCGCAGTCGCCCAGTAAAACCTCTTAAGAATCTCCCTGCAGCTGCCGGGTTAACTTCACAATAATTAAAATATCAAAATACCCATGTCCCTACTATTCCGAAATTAATAAATCAAGAAGTATATAATCCTCTGAATATTACCTGACCGAAATATATGATCGGTAGGTAAACACGAGGCAATATAATCTACTAGCTTTTATGCGATCGGATGAATATACACCCATGCTGGCAGGGAGCAGGGCAGTGTGCAAGAGGAACTAGAAGTGACATTCTCTAGTTGTGTGTGAGAGTGGCAGTTCCCTTTGGTGCCAAACCAAAGAAAGAACTAAGAGTCTAGAGCGTCGACCAGATCCTCTCATGGGCCTAACTTCTCCTCATCACCTCTTAACATAAGGGTCTCTGTGTTTCCAGAGGTGGGCAGGTGCGCGCCATTTGACGCTCTGCGCTCTGCGATCCGGTGCGCATTACCAATATAGAGGAGCGCGGAGCGAGGAGCGGCAAAATTCTGAAATCGGAGTGCAGGCAGGGAGCGCAGCTAGAAATTCGCGCTCCTTTCTGGCGCTCCGGAGGCGATTTTTCCTGTCAACAACAGGTACAAGAACGTCATTATCGTGTACAGTCATCGTACTGTTCGTACGGTGTTACCCACGGTGTTAGTGAACTGTGATACAGTGATACTATGATAGTGACAGACTGACAGTGTTACAGTTGTTAACTTGTTATTTTTTTTTTTTTGGCTTTTGCTAACGCAAAGTAAACCTTACGGGCAAGTTACAGCTTACGAAGGGGCCTAAGGGTAAGTCTGGCAGTGGTATAGCCCGAGCCTGTCTGACTGTCTGATAGTCAAAATACACTATAGACTTCAGAGACTTTTATCATTTTATGGTATGATACTATCGGAATGTTACTTGAATGTATGGGTGGGAGGGTGGTTTGGGGGATGGTGGGGGGAAGGTAGAAGCGTAATTGACTCGTGTTACAACTATGAAGCCGATTGGTGAGGTAGTTTCGCCACCACAGATTTTATTTGTTTTCCTTTTCTTCGTACGGATACGCTGGAAGTGGGTTGTGGGAGGCAGTTGGGGGTGTGGTGGAGGAAAGGCATAAGGGTAAGGCACTTGTCACACAAATATGGAACCGATTGGTGCAATCGTTTCGCCGCAACAGATTTTTTTTTTTTTTCCTTGTGAGGCGACCGATAGTCAGCGAGTGGGTGGGAGGAGGGGTTTGGGGTAGTGGTGGTGCCGTGGTGGGTATGCAGAAGGGTAAGGTACATGTGGTAAAAAACTAAAAATATGAAAGCCATAGGTGCAGTCGTTTCGCTGCTACGATTTTTTTTCGGCGAGTCAGTATATATTTATATACGGACCTGGCACTGGGCGTGACAACTGACATCTGACAAGACCCTAGTCCCGACCGTATATATATATAATTATTATAAATTATATACCGTCGGACCTGGCAGTTTCGGACCTAGTTTCTCAGTTTGGACAGTTTCTGTAATTCTTGATGTCATATCATAGATATCAATGGACAGTCACAATGTCACAAACTCACAATGATATCAATCATATCATATCATTGATATTTGATTCATTGATATGACATAAAGAATAACCGAAACTGAGAAAGTGAGAAACTTAAACAGTTTAACTTCAGAAAGACACCATGACTTGAGGTTTTTTGAAAGTTATGAATTCTTGGAATTTATTGAAGTGAAAGACAAAGGACAAAGGGAAGGACAAAGGTAAATCATTAAATAACTTGCTAGAAGCTGTTTTTTACTTTTTTTTTTTATATACCTATTTTTGGGAGCGCGGAGCGCAGGAGCGCGGAGCGGGAAGCGCATCGTGTCTGCTGACAAAAGGAGCGTGTGAGCGCTGCCGCATTACCTTATGTCTGATGATCGCGGAGCGCTGCCGCATTACCGGTCCCACCGGAGCGCGCCCACCTCGGTGTGTTTCTTGAGTTTTGGGTATTAATGTGAAGGTATATAAGATATGTTAGTGTTCAATATAGGCCCAACGTTATCCTAGACGCCTATTCTGGGCTCTCCTCACGCCATTTTCTCTCTCGCATTTTGAGAACAAACCTCACATGTGCAAGTTTATTATATATATATATTGTCCTGAGTTTAACTGATTTAAATTCCATACTAAACGTTATTATATATTTTATAACCAAGATATATACCCAACACAACACGTAAAAATGTGTGAACACTTGCAGATCTTATACTTTTGTTTCATTATTTATGAGTGTCCAAGTTTGTAGTGAAGTGTACGAAGAGAGAAAAATGCTATTCATTTATAATCAATCAGTGTTCTATCTATTTTCATAGTAATTCATTCCTAATAAAATTCTTTCTATGTTCAAAGTAAAAACCTGTTCCGTCGAGTTTAATTAAAGTTATATTCAATATTTCTTATCTATAATAGTTCTTATGAATAATTTGATCCACCACGATATATGATCAATATCCTATTTCATTACCATTGGAGGAATTCATATCCTACCTCTCCGTGTATCATCAGCCTTTAATTTCGGCTGTTATAAGTCACTACGTCGTTTTTTGTCTTTAAGTAAATTTATATTTCATCTGCCTCTACTGGGGTTATTATGATTTACTACGTATTACGCGTAGTTTAGTTTAAGTTATTATTCATCGGCATACTATTTGGCTCAATACAGTCACTACATCGTTCTGTGCAATTATACATTATCTTCAGCGGTTTATTAATATATATATAAATATATATATATATAAACCCGCTGTATAATTAGCTACTATTCCAGCTGTATTTATTCAATATTCGTTTCGTGAATCTGAATTCCTCATTACCTGTGATCATAGGTAATTTACGACTATATACTGTATATTTTTCATAGATCGTGCTAGTGATTATTCCCCAGTATTTTATTATAGTTAAATTACAATTTAAATTGTCTTATCACCAGGGTTAATCATAACTTTCTATCTTATACGCCTGATTTAAAGTTGCACTAAATCAGATATCTTGACCTTACCTTCCGCGCGGCACCCCTTTGATAGCTGACCTGGTCAGGCGCCCTTATCTTTCCCCAGCCACGCTTACCCCTATACCAACGAGTCGATTACCTCGGTTGTATATATTTGTTCATCTTCCATTCCTCTCTGCCTACACTGACAGATATACTGTATATATTGTCATCATATTTTATGTTCTGTTTTGTGTATTATATATGTTCCCTGTTTGATGTTTTGTAAGTGACACCATATTTCATGATCGAGTAAAACATAGTTAACTCTTTCCTAGTCATCTTTAAATTGCCATGGGACTTATACTTAATAGTTAAGATCCGGATACGCCCACTTGATGTAATTAGTAATTAAGAAATTAAAAGCTATTTGTATTTACTAGTTCCATGTCAGTTGAACCAGTGCCACTTCAACCAGTGCCACTTTAACCAGTGCTAACTCAACCAGTGGCCACTTCAACCAGTGACCATTTCAACCAGTGACCATTTTAACCAGTAACCTAACCTAACCTAACCTAACTAACCTAACCTAACCTAACCTAACCTAACCTAACCTAACCTAACCTAACCTAACCTACTGGTTAAAATGGTCACTGGTTGAAGTGGCCACTGGTTGAGTTAGCACTGGTTAAAGTGGCACTGGTTGAAGTGGCACTGGTTCAAGTGACCTGTCACCGTATTTACTCTGTGTGTTTATTGTGTTTGGGGAGTGATTGAGTAAATTAGAAACCTTATTAGTAATGCTATTTGTATTCCTGTCGAGCAGGATTATATTCTAAGTTATCCTAAACAAGGAGCTTATGAAAACAAATATAATTGCAAGTTGGTTTACAACATGACATAACAAAAAGATATAAAAAGACCTCTCATTCATGTTTTGATCTTACCTAGTTGCAAAGCTATGGTATCAAGTATATATTTCATGATTCCATGGTGGCCATCTTGGATTTGGTCAATTTACCCACTGGTAGAAGTTGAGAACAAATGTCCCCCCTATTTTTTGTAATCATCATCCTAATATAAAGCAAAATCAAGTGGTAGTTCACTTTTAACAAACTTTTTACACAAAACTGTTTTCTTCAACATACTAATACACTAATACTAGGTACAGCACATATTCCCTCCCTATAATATCTTCCCATTGACATATCAGGATTCAAGCCCAGGTCCATTGTTTTTTTTTACCATAAATGGCGTTGTTTCCGTGCTCTTTTTCATGCATAAACAAGAGCCAGAGCGTAATACAAGTATGTATCCGTGAAAGGGCGATAATTGAGCTTTCCAATGACACCAGAACCATCTTTCTACGATCACTGGTTGTCTTGCAACGACCGTGCAACCGAAGGGCAAAATCGCTAAAATACGGTCATTTCGTTACATAATTATGTGTGTAGTGAGTGAGAGAGGGTGGAGTAGTGTGGAGTAAATGTCAGTGGGCCCACGATGGTCGTGGCGAGCGGTCATGAGGCAACCTATGCTCCTCCCACCGCTCGGCTCTCTCTCAGAGCTAATATTGCGCCAAAATTGCACACACACTAAAGGCGGGCCCCGCCACATAGTCCAGGTTTTTAGATACGGACTTAAGTCGGGCCCCGATAGACAAGGGTTAAGCATTACATTATTGTCAAACTAATGAGGTGTAGCATCTTAGAATCATCAAACTACATTAGTTTAACCGAGGATGGGGGGGGGGGTAACCAAATCATACTTGAAGTATAATGCTCTGTGGGCTCAAAATGAGGGGAAGAGGGGAGTGGGTGTTTGTTATCCTTTGTTAACCAAAAGTTAATGAGATCTTTTCAGGTACAAGTTTGAGGGTCCAGTAAAATCTTGTTGAAATCCATTAATTCAGTCTCAAGATATTCTGTGAACATATAGACAGACACAGTGGCCGAGCGCACTAAGTCACCATACTCTAGTGACCTAGTCGCTTGACTCTGGTAGCGGGGGTTCGATCCCAGCTACCTGCCGGTAAGGTTTTTTGTCAAAAAAACTTCCGGGCTGTGGAGGTTAAATGTGGGCACGCCACCTCTGGGTTCCACCTTGTTCCCTGCCCACGTCTTAATCCTTCTGGGGATATGTAGGCGCCCTTGTGAAAGCCAGAGTCAAATCTATTGACTACTTATGATAAGTTAAGTCAAGGAATTGCATATTTTCAGCCTCATTGGCTGCCGGCACGAAATAAACCGATTATTATTATAATTATAATAATAATTATTAACATTATTACAGACAAATACACTGAAAATATTGATTACATTATTGTCTATGTGTATGATGAAGTCAAAAGCATTGCAAAAGCAAAGCATTGAAGGAAGGGAAGTTTTCAGAGCAATGGGAAGCATGTGGAAGGTGAGAAATCTCGGAATGAAAGCTAAAAGTGTAATGTATCAAGGGTTTGTTGTACCAACAGTGATGTATGGGGCTGAGACATGGGCCCTGAATGCAAAGGAGAGAAGAAAGCTGGATGTGATGGAGAGGAGCTGCTTGAAGAGTATGTGTTGAGTGACCCATAGATACAGATTGAGGAATAAAGAGTGTGACGCTCCTGCATAGTAGCCACGTGCGGGCATGCGCGAGTGTCGGCTGCCCAGCCGTTTAGAAACCGGCTGGCGGAAGCCGGCCGGCCGGCTTTTCCTTAGTATATAGCCTACGACAATGTAACTAATGTCTGGGATATTCTTATGTTGTTTCACAGCTTGAAGCAGCCCTTATTCTTAAAGGGATAGGTACTTGTTTTACGTTCTGGTCACGTAAACAGCCCTATTTTGGCTAAAAACACCCCGCTGTGCGGTACATATAAATAAACCGCATAGGCCGCTCGTAAGGTGTTAACCAACACATCTTAGTATATTTTATTCTCGATAGTTGATTGTTTCATTATAATATATAAGATGTAAGTCTAGTGAGAGTGGAAGGAGACGAACGGGAGAGAGAGGCCAGCTGGGGGACGTTGCTTTGCGCGGGCGCGGAATAGACTAGCTTGGGACGAGCCTGATGTTGCCATTTGATCGCAACGTTAGGCTTAGTTTCGACTCACGCAAGGGGTAGAGGATTTTGACCCGGCAACGGTGTTGAGTGTTGCCAAGCATGGGATGTATTTCGCATGCCTAGGGTGGGGTCCAGACAGATTCAAGACTTAGAGCTCACCTCACTGTCGTACCCTTCGGACCCCCTTGATATCTATCCCTCTCAACCCCACTTAGAAACTTTCTCTCTTACTTTGTATACCTTCTTTCCACTACTTCACCAATCTATTTAATTATCTCATCCCCTTGATAGACCTTATATCTATCATTGTATTAACGACGAGCTCTCAGATAATTAGATAGGATTTTGGGACTTATGCAGAGATATAATTGTTAATGAGACCTAGGAAGCTTTTTTGTTGTCTCATATTTGGTGGTTTCATGCTTGCTAGGGTGTTCTTGTGGCAGGTGAGCAGGGGCTAGACCGGAGGGGAGATTTTTTGCGATCCTTTAAGTAAAGTCTGCAGGTGCGAGTCCTGTGGACCTGCACAACTTTACTAGGATACCCGTGGGAGTCTGGGGGCATTTTCTTGTCTGTGTGCCTGTGTGTCTAGTGTTGTGTTGTGTGAGGGCCCTTGCCTAGTCCACTCAGCACTGCGCTAGCACGTCTTGCGTTTGTTTTAGGGTCGCCAGGAGAGAGTCAGATACTTGGGATCTGAGTCTCTCAAGAGAGCACCCTTTCAATTAGAGTAATTTGGCGCACAGACTTGGGAACGTCCCTAGGCTAGAGCAGGTGGCTCAGCCCGGGTATCCGAAGCCTATATCCTTCCCGGCTAGACCTCTGCCACCTGGCAGATTAACAGCTAGCGGTTTTTATATCTGTATGCTTGTTATTGTGCCACAGTTTACCGTCTTTGTGAGCATTGTGAGTCAGGGTGTGGCTTAGAGACTCTGTCCGAGCAGGCTTGCCTGACTAAGAGTGAGAAGCACACCTGTATGTGGTTATGTTGCGAGTTGCTGCCTTTATTTAATTATACCTATGCCATTATACACTGTAGGTCCTATCACTAGTATTTATTCCTCCTTATTAGTTAAGAGTTCTCTAAATCCGTAACGTACTTTTTTTGCTAAGCATCAGATCCTACAGTAGCCGCATGCAGTTTAGAAACCTGCATCTTCTCTACCTGTACGATGTTTTGAGGACTGTTTGCTCTCACCTTCTTTCACGCAGGGGTGATTAGTTGTATTAATTAACGTAACGTTAAATGTACTTTCTTCTAGTTTGTTATTAAATTATTTCTGCAATTTAATTCCGTTATCTATCTTTTCCTTGAAGCTTTAACACCTTACGAGCGGCCTATGCGGTTTATTTATGTGTACCGCACAGCGGGGTGTTTTTAGCCAAAATAGGGCTGTTTACGTGATCATTTTCATGCCTAAATAAGACCCAGAACGTAAAACAAGTACCTATCCCTGAAAGGGCATAAACAGAGCTTTCGAATGACACCATAACGATCCTTGTATGATGGATAGTTTTCTTGCAATAACCGTGCAACGCGAGTGCAAAAAGCAGGTAATTCGGTACTTTCAGTACATAATTGAGTATGTAGCGAGTGAGAGAGGGAGGAGGGAGCTGAGATTTGTGTCAGTAGGTTCGCCGCGGTGGTCTGGAGCAGTCATACGCTCGCTAGTCTCCTGCCACCACTTGTCTCTCTCTCAGCCACATTACGTGCTGAAATTGCCACTCGACCTATGTCGAGCGCCGCCACATAGTCCAGCTTTATTTAACTCGACTTATGTTGCTCGCCGCTAATTAAGGGTTAAGTCAACTTAATTGTGTGATCTTTTATATAGCCTGCTTGACTATCAGCAGTCTATAGTGCGTGCACCCTGTAACCGAGTCATAGGATACCTCGTTGTCCAGGCAGGACTCTTGACGGTTTAGGGTGGTTTGTTGCCTGGGTTTATAGATAAGGGTTGGATCTAGCGTTTTCCATTGTTGCTTGTTGCCACATACCTAGTCCAATAGAAAGAGCCCAGTGTTTATATATCCCAGGACGTAACAAGAGGGACCTGGTAATCTTTTGCTGGGGACCCCAAATGGCCCTGGATTTCTGGGCATTTATCCTGGACAATCTAGATGCGTATGATTTTGTGTTTTGTTTGTTTTGTGTTTCTGATGTGTTGTGATTTCACTGTTCGGGCTCTGTCTCGAGTCGGCCAACCCCATAAAAAAAAAAAAAAACAAAAAATGAAAGCTGGAGTGAGTGCCAGAGTATACATAATATACAATTATTCATACATACATACATACATACATACATACATACATACATACATACATACTTTTGTCTGTCATCATCTCATCTAAGGATATACTTTCTGCTCTCTCTGGGATATTGAACCATATGGTGTTTCTCCTGTTGTACTCAATAACTGTTCTATCGGGCTGACTCCCTGCTTAGCTAAACACTTCTATATCTGTCTTTTCTCTAACATCTTTCGTTCTTGCTTGAAGTTTGCTCTCATTTAACTTGTTCTAAAGACTGCTCTCTACCCTCCAACTATCGTCCAATTGCTCTCACATCTTGCATGTCTAAAAAAAAATAAACTATCCTTAATTTATAATTTATAAAGCATGTATCTTTCCATAACATAACTTCTGATCGCCATTATGGTTTCCTTCAGGGCCGCTCTACTGGTGTTCTCCTTTCTTATCTGACTAACTCCTTTCGGACTTTGGCGAGACCTATTTCATTGCGCTAGACATATCCAAAGTCTTTGATAGAGTCTGGCATAAACCCCATACTTCCAAATTACCAGACTTGGATTTTTATCCTTCTATCTTTTGTTTTCTTGTCTCATTCTATGTGAGTGAGGGAGGCAAAAGGCAGAACTGCCTGTAGCGAGTGCCTCCCCCAGAATTGAAAGAGTGACAGGGCCAAAATCATGGGACGTTCGAGCCAAAATGCCTGGACACACAGAGTTTGAAGCAATTTAAGTCATACGAAGAGGGAAAGACTGATTCTGGGAGAGAGTTCCAGAGCTCAGCTGTTGAATAGAAGAAAGTCTGAGAGTAACGTTTCACTCTTGGGTTAGAGAGTATCACAGAGTAGGGGTGGGATTGTGTTGCAAGACGGGTACCACGTGCCCTACATAGAGGAGGTAGTATACACTGGGATAGCTCTGAGGAACACTGATTATTAGAGTAGCGATAGAATTGTGAGAGAGATGCAACATTGCGGCGGAGAGAGAGAGATTGCAGAGAGCTGGAGAGTCGACGGGAGTTGATGATACATAAGGCCTTCCTTTCTACTTTGTCTAGGAGTGCAGTGTGAGAGGATCCTTTTTGTACTCCTTTGATCCTGCCCACACATGTGAACAATACTCAATACCAGGATGCACCGTGCCCCTGTACAGAGCAAGAAGCTGTGCAGGGACAACAGAAAATTGAGGTGGTTGAGTACACCCAGCTTCTGGGAGGCTGCCTTAGCAAGACTGGTAATATGGTCCTTCCAAGTGAGGGCAGAATAAAAACAGACACCAAGAATATTGAGAGACGATGAAGGATTGATTTGTGTATTGTCGAAGAATAAGGGATAGTCCGCTGGGAGTTCCGAATGGTTAGATAGATGGAGAAATAGGGTTTTGGAAGCATTAAAGGCAACAAGGTTTTCTCTGCCCCAATTGGAAATAATAGTTAGATCAGAAGATATGTGGTCAATGGCCTCATTACGTTTGTCTATGAAGGATTGCTGGCTCGGGCGTTCTGGAAAACTAAATAAGTAGTGTAAGGTAGAGTCGTCTGCGTATGAATGAATGGGACCGGAGGTACAGTTGAAAAAATCATTTATGAAAATTAGAAAGAGAATAGGAGACAGGACAGAGCCCTGAGGAACACCGGAGTTGATAGGATGAGGAAGTGAGCGATGGCCATCCACAACTGCAACTATGGATCGGCCGGAAAGGAAGTTAGAGACAAAGGCACAGATGGAGGGTTAAAAACCGAAGGAGGGTAGTTTAGAAATTAAAGATTTGTGACCGACTCTATCGAAGGCCTTCAATATGTCTAGTGCAATATAAAAGGTCTCACCAAAGTCCTGTATGGAGGATGCCCAAGAGATAATAAGATATGAAAGAAGATCACCAGTAGAGCTACCCTTGAGGAGACCATACTGGCGATCTGAAAGTAGATTATGGGAAGAAAAATTTGGAAGTAAGAATAGTTTCAAAAACCTTAGAGATACAAGAAATGAGAGCAATTGGATGATAGTTGGAGGGTTGAGAGCGTTACCCTTCTTTGGGACAGGTTGAATGAGAGCAAACTTCCAGCATGAAGGGAAGACGTTAGAGGAGAGACAGAGACGAAAGAGTTTGCCTAGGCAGAGAGTCAGCTTGGAAGAATAGTTTTTGAGTACAACAGGAGGAACACCGTCCGAACCGTATGCCTTCTTAGTATTAACCTGTACTGTACCGTAGGATACAGTAATAAAAGTCGCCAGCAGTCCCAAGCAATGTGGCAAAATTGGCAGGAGAGACCACCTATCCACCTCCAAAGATGAGGCAACACTGGCTTTTGCGACCCTTCAGTGGGTCTCATATAAGCTGATAAGTGTTGCCAACACGGGAGCAGTGCTCAAAAGGTTGTAGTAACTGGTACAGGGTTGTACAGGCAGTTACAAGGAAAGTACATTACTGATGGATATATATGTCGCTGGGACTGGGGAGTTACTTATCTACTGACCTATATATACGGTGCTGGGATTGGAGGGATTAAACCCAGAGAGGGTAGAAAGTTTATCTTTAGAAGAGATTAAGATCTTAGACATAAGTAGGGGAGAGGGGGGTGGAGAGGGAGGAATAGCACCGGAATCATCCAAGGTGGGGTTTCTAGCAAAAGTTTGAGTAAAATGTTCAGCTTTGTCAGAGGAAGAAGTGATGGTTGTGCCATCAGAGTGGAAAAGGGAAGGGAAAGACGAGGAAGAAAAATTGTTGGAGAGGTTTTTGGCTAGATGCCAGAAAGCTTGGGAAGAGCTAGAGTTGGATAGTTCAGTGCATTTATTATTGATGAAAGGTAGCTTGGCAAGTCGAAGAACAAATTTGGCTCGATTCCGGGAAGAAAAATACGAAGAATAAGATTCTAGAGTTTTAAGGCATCGGTTCTGTTTGACTGCTTCCTCCTTGTTGCGGACAGCAGTAGAACAAACGTGATTAAACCAAAAAAAAAATCCATTAGACTGAGAGAAAGAAAATGGAATGTATACTTCCATGCCCGAGAGGATTACCTCAGTAATGCGTTCAGCACTCTCCGAGGGTCCCTGGCCACAGAAGCAAAAGTCATTCCAAGGGAAATCAAAGAAGTACTGGCGAAGAGTCTCCCACTCAGCAGTGCCAAAGTGCCACAAGCGCCGCCGGTCGGGAGGATTGGGTGGCCGTACTGGAGAGATAGGACAGGTGACAGTTATTAGTTTATAGTCGGAGGAGCCCAAAGGAGAGACAAGATTTATAGTATAAGCGGAAGGGTTAGAGGTTAGAAATAAGTCAAGAAAGTTCTGCTGATCTCCGAAGCGATCCAGGATACAGGTGGGTTGCAGGATTAACTGCTCTAGGTCGTTTAAAATAAAAAAGATGAAGGCTTGTTCACCAGGTTGGTCAGAAATATGAGAGGAGAGCCATTGGCGGTGGTGAACGTTGAAATCTCCTAAAATGGAAATTTCTGCTAAAGAAGAGATGGATAGAATGTGTTCCACTTTAGAAGTTAGATAATCGAAGAATTTTGGATAGTCAGTAGAAATAGGAGAGAGATAAACAACACAGAAATATTTAGTTTGAGAGTGACAAGAAAGCTTTAGCCAGAGAGTTGATAATTCAGAAGAATCTAAGTTGGGAACACGAGAGATAGCAAGATTGTTGTGTACATTGGCGCAACATCCACCTTTGGCTCGAAACTGATGATACAGATAGTAGGAGGATACAGAGAAGGGTTTGCTGTCAGTAGTCCAAGGCAACTGTGTCTCGGTGAGAAAGAGAAGATCAGGGTAGGCAGAGGAGAGGAGGTGTTCCACAGAGTGGAAGTTAGAGGAGAGGCCACGAATGTTGCAGAAGTTCATAGTAAGAGTAGAAGGTAATGGTCCCGGGCATTTTGGGGAGTCGTTGCCAGGGGTTATTCGGATGGGTGCATTTCTGATATCCCCCCCCCCCCCCCCTTGGGACTCCGAGTCTGGTCGTGTATTTGTCATAATTTATTTATTTTTATTTTGTTTTGGTAAGAAAGGTAGTGTAGTATGTAAGGTGTTTGTAGTGTAATGTATTGATAGGAGAAGAGAGTGTTTTAGAAGGCAGGCTGGGGTTGCCCTAAGTGTTGATGAGGCACAGAAAGGATCAGCTAGGGAGGCCAGGTGGTGAAACAAGAGTTCCAGCTGTCCTTATCAACCACCTAGCATTCCCCGGGAGTACTTCCCTATTCTGCTGGTGTCAACAGCCTCCTCCTAAAAATGTGTGCCTTTATCTCCAATTTCATGCTGACAGTTCTGTGGCAATGGTTATGGACAGCCATTGCTCACTTCCTCAAGCTGTTAACTCCGATGTTCTTCAGGATTCTGTCCTATCTCCAGTTCTCTTTCTAATATTCATTAATGATCTTTTCAATTTTACCACTAGCCCTTTCCACACATATACCACTCTACCTTACACTATTCAGCTAGCTTTCCACAATGACCCACCAATCAGTTACTTCAAAATTCATGTGATGAGGCTCTAGTGCCCCCATCTTCTGATCTATCTCTGATTGAGACAGAGAAAACTTTGTTGTTTTCAATGTTTGTAAAACCAAACTTTTCCATTTATATACTCGTCACTATCTTCCACACGACTATCCCTTACTCTTCAATAAAAAAAAATCAACCCATCGTCTTCTCTCAATATTCTTAGTGTCTCGTATTTTTTGTTACGACCGGCACAACAAAATAAACAAGGGCACTTAATATTGGACTACAAGATAGGCTAGATCTGCAATAACGGTACGCTAATTCCAAACCCTCGAACTATTAAGCCGGTGAACAAAAAACTTAAACCCTCCAGAGTTAATCTACTGGATAACGGGGTATCAATTAACTGGGTTAAGTGTACTTCTACAAAGGCTTTCCGGTGACGGCAAAGCCTACTCACAACAAGAGTAATTATGTTAATAAATAGCTCTCAAGTAATAACAATGCTTAAATAAACTATGACAAGATTTAATAAAAGATTATATGCTTACGTTATCTTTAGTGTGAGTCTGAACTCAACACTAAACTCTTCAATGCTCTATGAAAACACTTGCAGTCTAGTCCTACAGCAAACAGATATGGAATCTTCTGAAAACGTCTATGCTCTAAGATGCTCGTCGAATATAGAACAGGAGTAATGCAGGGGGCAGGACACCCAAAGCGTGTATCTTAAATACACCCAAAAATAGGATACATATATATATGGAAACAAGAGAGTGCAACAACTCTGTGACAGCACTAACAACAGCAACTCAAAAACAGTACTTCATTAGCCAAAGTAACAGCCATACTGGGTTGTGCACTATGCATCAACCTAGGCTAAAACAATACGTGAATAATTCCTAAAGCATACGCAGTTAAAGTTAATAAACAAAATGCTGTCTTTCTTACTAATAAAGTCTAGCAGCAGCATAAAGGTACAGAGAGCCTAGGCAGAGCTCAAGCATGCTCGCAGCCTACTAACTCCTCTGAACAGATTTCCCTTATCTTACGTTAAGTGACTAGGAGGCTCTCTTGGTAAGTTCAGATCTCAAGTATCTGGTCTTACCCTGGCACTCCTCAAAGGTCAACAAAATGAGTTAGCAAGTATACAAGCAAGAGTAGGCAAAAGCCCTTCGCTTGTATACTGCTAAGCTCGCAAAGGAAAATATGCACAAGGGTGTACTACAGGCTACCTAGCTCCGTCGAAGTCGTGCAGGCTCTGACTTGCCATATACATAACACAGACAACGACCAAAGATACCCTCCACTGTCTAGCATTAAATAGTAATAAAGAACAACCAAATAATTAGAAGCACCCAACAATATGAATCCATGTGACTATGATTCTAATAAACTCTAAAGCTAGTGCAAAACATATATGTGAGAACAGGCGCTGGTAATATGACTGGCCGACTATGGAAGTCGTATGCGAGAACCAGAAGGGATGGGTTATTGAATAAAGATAAGAAGTATTGGAAAGATGGAGTTCAGAGAGAGGCACAGCAGTAAAGGGGGTTAGATGTGAAAGAGAATGCGAGGGACTTGTAGGACCGAGCGCGCAATGCCATGTTCTGAGGAGAGAGAGGGAGAGAAGTACTGAGTCTGGCCACCAGATGGCTCTGCGACCAATCACAGGCCGCTACGTCACATGACAAGCAGACGTCATATACCACGCCAGGCCCGACGTCCAATTGCGAGCGGGTGGGCCCACCGAGCGAGGAATGCACACGTACATACGCACACACACTGCATCCACGCTCTCCCCTCCGACTCTCTCTCTCTCTCTCACGCGCTGCATGTTATAATCACTACTATGGATATAAAATACTTCTAAGTGTCACAGACAAGACTAAAGGCAAACACTGAACTGTCTGTGACAACATGAATACTAAGAAAGAAAGAATATCGTTCTACGATTATTATAACCCATTTCACTGCCGTGGCGAGTGCTAGCGAGTCACGAGTACATTCTGGCAAGCTGGCCAGCGTAACACCCCGCCCAAGATGTGGGACGTTTTAACCTCAGGTAAACGCCACATCTGACCAGACAGAATGCCCACAAACCCTGCATCACCCAGCTACTCCCCAAGTTGTGAAAAACAAGGCACAAACACAAACGTAAAAACACTTCATTATATAAAAACAAAATCTACACAACACTTCCCCAAAAATAATAGTATCACTTAACAATGTTACGCTCAACGAGCAAGCTTCACCAAGCCTAGCCTACTAAGAACAAAAACTCAGAATGTCTTAGATTCTTGCTGTAACATACTGCACTTATATACTATCAAAAGAAAGAGTTTTTTATGTGAGGTTTTTGTATTATTTTAATATTGTTTTTGGCAGCTTTGCATTACAGGGGCAAGCCTAATTTTTTTCCACTCAAACCAACACACCTGTGGTGATCTACCCTGGATCCTCCACCCTAGAAAAACACTCCGCTATCACGTTGTCACAACCGGCAATATGGCGAATGTCTAGGTTGTACTCCTGCAACATTAAGGACCATCTGGTTAGCCTCATATTCCGGTTGTGGAACTGATTTAAAAACTTCAAAGGGTGGTGGTCAGTGTAGATCACCACGACTGGGCCAAAAGCGGGAACATACACCTCAAAGCGCCTGAGCGCCAGCACAATGGCCAGAAGCTCCTTCTCTACCACTGAATAGTTCTTTTGTGCTGAATTGAACTTCTAGAGAAGAAACTTACTGGGTGTTCCACACCTTCTGTGTCTGTTTGCAACAAGACGGCACCAGCCCCTACACCGCTAGCATCTGTCGCTAGCTGAAAAGGTCTCGAGAAGTCTGGGGCCCTGAGTATGGGGTGAGTGCAAAAAAGATGCTTCACCAGGGAGAATGCTTTCTCACACTCAGGTGCCCACACAAACTTTTTCGTCTTTGCAAGTAGGTCAGTCAGAGGAGCCAGCACCGAGGAGTATCCGCGAATAAATCTCCGGTAATACCCTATCATGCCCAAGAACCTCATGATTTGTCGCTTGGTGGTCGGCATGGGGAACTGTTTAACCTAAGAAGTGCGCATGGGGGTAATTAGAAACGTCCGCCTGTGCTGACGTATTTGAGCTGTTTCCATCACTAAAATATTAATTTTACCATAAATAGCATTATTACTTATCCATACGTGCTTATTATGGGTTGATTATAAAGGTATTAACCTGAAACAACAATAAAACGAGTGAAAACAGCGTTTGGATGGTCAAAATCGGAGATACAAGCCGCGAGTTATATAATGTATGGGTGAGGCAACCTGCTTTCCCGCCAATTTCCCCCAAGGCCACTGAGACACAGTCGATCGATACTCTCTCTCTCTCTCTCTTGCACTCGCTTGCTAACAGAGATGACAATGCCCTGCTTGCAACTCGCTAATTTTAGCACGAAAATATACCTCAGAATAAGGGAATAACAGGAAAAATAGGTGATAACTGAAGGAGGGGAGGAAAGTGGGGAAGGAGGGGAGGTAGAGGAGTGATATTTTGCATGGCCCAGGGGCAAAAAAAAAAACAAAAAAAAATCGATGTTTAACCCTTAAAAAGCGGCTCACCACATAAGTCGTTTTTAATAAAGCTGGCCTATGTGGCGGCGCTCGACATAGGTCGAGTGGCAATTTCAGCACGTAATGTTGCTGAGAGAGAGAGACAAGTGGTGGCAGGAGACTAGCGAGCGTATGACTGCTCCAGACCACCGCGGCGAACCTACTGACACGAATCTCAGCTCCCTCCTCCCTCTCTCACTCGCTACATACTGAATTGTATGGGGAAAGTGGCTAATTACCTGCTTTTTGCACTCGCGTTGCACGGTTATTGCAAGAAAACTAGCCATCATACAAGGATCGTTATGGTGTCATTCGAAAGCTCTGTTTATGCCCTTACAGGGATAGATACTTGTTTTACGTTCTGGGTCTTATTTAGGCATGAAAATGATCACGTAAACAGCCCTATTTTGGCTAAAAACACCCCGCTGGGCGGTACATATAAATAAACCGCATAGGCCGCTAAAGAAGGGTTAAAGTTGATTTTTTTTTCTCTGACTCTTAACCCGTACAGCCCCAGCGACGTGCCTGACGCGTCGGCGATGTATGTAACGCACAGCCCCAGAGACGCGCCTGGCGCGTCACCCTAATTGCGCCGACCGTAACCTCAGGTGTAGCCACTCAAGAGGGCTCAGATTTGTATGGGAACTGTGTACGTATCCCACGCAACCGTGCCGATGGTTGAAAACTCTCAAAGTCCACGTGCGTGCGCGCGAGCGCGCAAAAACCTGTTTTTTTGGGATAATTGCCTTCAATTTTTTACTCTTATAAAATCCGTTTTCGGGGGCTCTGTAGGACCATTTTTAAGCTTTTTGAGCGGTTTTTCGTGGTTTTTCCTTCATTCCTAACCCATTCGCTATTGTTTCTGGAATAAAACCATTTTTTGAAAACCGGCCGGGTTCTGGTGCGCAAACATTACAAAACTAGCCGGGGCTCCACGGGTTAAGAGTCTTCCCGCAGTCCGCCGGGGGAACTCTTAAGAGTCTTCCCGCAGTTCCCGGGTTAATAGCCTGTATTTTAGTTTGGGGGGGGGCACACCTGGCCTAACCCTATCACAAACCCTAAGTACTGCACAGTTGCCCGAACAAAATCGCATTTGCCCAGATTGACCACCAAATGAGCCTCACTCAGCCTCCTGAACAATGCGCCGATGTGCTCGCAATGGCTTTCAAAGTCATCATCGTAGATAATTGCATCATCTAGATAAACGGTGCAGTTAGGGATCTCCGCCACTAACTCATTCATCAGGCATTGGAAGGTTGCAGGTGCATTCTTCAGCCCATACGGCATTACGTTGCAACGGTAAGTGTTCCCATCCACCACAAACCCGCACACCTGCTTCGCCCGCTCCGACAACGGCACCTGCCAGTAGCCTTTGACAAGATCCACCTTGGTTAGGTAACGTGCACACCCGATCTTATCAACACTGTCATCTACGCGGGGAAGAGGATAGGCATTGGTGGGGGTTAAGCCGTTCAACAGCCTGAAGTCAATGCAAAACCTGACCTTGCCGTCTGGTTTAGGCTGCAGAGTGACGGGAGATGTCCACCTAACCGCCCCTTTCTCTATCAGCCCCCTCTCCAACATGTAACCTAATTCTGCTCTGAGAGCCGGAAGTTTAATGGGAGGTACACGATAGGGCACTGATTTAAAGGGGGGGTGGTCTCTGACGTCGACATCATGCTCCGCATGAGTTGTGGGGCCTGGGTGCTCGGCAAAAACAGTGGGGTATAAACCGAACAGGTGCTGGATCGCTGCACGCTGTTGCTCAGGCAGGTGCTCAAGCGCTTCCACAGCCACCTGACTCGTGTTCCCCGCCCACTGATCCGCCGAGACATGACAATCCCAATTTTCCTTCACCTGTGCCTCACTGCCCCCCTCTCCTTCTCCACCTTGGCCGCTGCAGACCAGCACGGGAACAGTAGGTTGCTCAGGTGGGCGCCTCACGAACTCTTTCAACAGGTTCACATGACAGAGCTGATTCTTCTTCCGCCTATCAGGAATAGCCACAAGGTAATCTAGGTCGGATAACTTCTTCACGACCATGTAAGGACCGACATACTTGGCAGACAGGGGATCGCCTACTAAGGGCAACAAAACCAAAACCTCCTGTCCTACCACAAACTCCCGGAGCTTTGCTTTTAAGTCATATCGATCCTTCATCAAGGCCTGAGTACCCACCAAATTTCTCCCTGCCAACTCCAGACTTTTCACCATCCTGTCTCTGCTCTCGAGGACATACTTGAGTAGAGAACATGGTGGCACAGTCCCTTCCCAGATCTCTCTCACCATGCTTAGAGGACCTCTAACCTGATGCCCAAAAACCAACTCGTTGGGGCTGAACCCAAGGCTCTCACCAGGTACCTCTCGTGCCGCAAACAAAACGTACGGTAGCCCCAGGTCCCAATCCTTGCCATTCTCTAAACAGTAGCACCGCAACATGCTTTTCAAGGTGGAATGCCATCTTTCCAGGACCCCTTGACTCTCTGGGTGATAAGCTGAAGAGACAACCGTATTGATCCCATGTTGCTGCATAGTCTGTTTAAAGAGAGTGGACGTGAAATTTGACCCTTGGTCCGACTGAATTTCCTGCGGGTACCCGTATCTCGAGCAATACAACAGCAGGTTTCGCACAACAGTTTTAGACTTGCCATTTCTCATTGGGTATGCATCAGGGTAGCGAGTGGAGACGTCCATGATGGTTAGCAAAAATCTGTTACCTGCACTAGTGGGAGGCAGAGGGCCTACCATGTCGATAACAACCTTGCTGAACGGAGGACCGATAGCAGGCACTGGGTGCAGCGGGGCCTTAGGTATGATCTGGTTCGGCTTACCCACCGTCTGGCAGGTGCTACACATTACCAACCAGGCTGAGACTTGCGACTTAATGCCCGGCCACCAGAACAACCTTGCCAACGAGGCCAACGTTTTTGTCACCCCCAAGTGCCCTGCTAGCGGAACATCGTGTGCCAACCCCAACAGGCTATCACGGCACTTTTCAGGTACTACCAACTGGTCGACCACTCCGACCCCACCATCCCAATTGCGTTTGGGATCAACAAAACGCCGATACAGAATGCCATCAACACGAAAGAAGTCTCCCGGTTTTGCATCCCTGTCCTCATCTAGTTCAATAGCCCCGTTCCCACAACTCTCAAGACTAGGATCTTCTAGTTGCATCCGTCGTATATCAGAGGGAACCAACCTGTCCAAGTGCTCCCGGAGCAACTTGTGGCCACCCCCGATACTGGGTTGCTCAAGCCTAATCTGTTTCACCTGGGAACGTTTCTGTCGCGGAGTGCTATCACGCCCTACCATGTCACTAGGGGGGACAGGTTCTGGGGCCACTCCGAACCTCAAAAGTGGTGCAAGTACCGAGTCACCAAGGAGTGTCGCTGGGTCCAAACTCTCAACCCGACCACCAGCCTTGACTTTCTCCTTCCGACCCTTCCTCCGCTGGTCTGAAACCTGGGTACTAGGCTGTGACACCTGAGCGGACTGAGATCTGGTGACAGCACACGCCATCTGCTGCATCTGGCACCTCTCGAGCCACTCTTGCCCCTCCCTACTCGTGTCGGCCGCCCTCTCGGCAACGACTAAGGGCGGAATCTCGGAAGTAGGCACCGCAAAGTCGTTACCGAGAAGGAGGTGGACCCCCTCAACTGGCAATTTCTCTACAATCCCCACATCCAACTCCCGTGTCACACCATCCACCACAAGCTCCACTCTCACCAGCAGGTAAGACCGCACAGCATTGATGCCTTGAACCACTACAACCCGAGCTGCGTTAATAGGCTTACCAGTGAAGTTCTTAAGTAACGTCTGGGAGGCACCCGTATCACGCAACAACTCAAGCCTATGTTCCACACCAGCCCACCTCACAGTGCCATGTCCCCTATGACCACAAAAAGCATCTCGGACGGGTAGCGAGCCCTACTTATGCTTCTTCACCGACTGTGACTTCACAACCGACGATTTACCCCGGGCAAACGCGGAAGACCTCAAAGACACCCCGATGTTGCTCACTAGAGACACCACCGCTGTAGACTGTGTGTTCGGACAAGAGCGCGCAATATGTCCCATCTTATGGCACTTAAAACACTCCACCTCACTCCTTGACTTCACCTGGGGTGGGGAAGGGCCCTGGCCTTTCTTTTATGAGAAGGATTTCGACTTGGGTTCAAAATTGGCAACAGTGCTCTTAGTAGGATAATTTGTTGTATCATTAGTTCGAGGGAGTGGGGTGGTATGCCCCTTGTTACCTGCCTCAGCTCTCTGGGCAGACCCGCACCCACGAATTAACGACAACCTGAGGTCAGCCAACTCAGCCGCCTCCTGCAGAGTTTTAGGTTGCTTTTCTTTCAGGTTAAGAGTCAAGTCCCCACCAGTGCATTTAAAGAATTGTTCTAACAACACTAATTGCTTCACCGCATCAAAAGTAGTTGCTTTCTCTGACCTCAACCAATTCTCAAACGCATCTGATAGTTCTCTAGCGTGTTCCTGGAAAGTACTCTCCTTTCGCTTAGGAACAGCCCTAAACTTCAGCCTATAGGTCTCTGGCTGCAACTCATATGCCCTCAGGACAGCCTCTTTCAACGCCTCATAATTCACACAGGAATCTAGAGGCAAAGCATCGTACGCCTTGAATGCTTTCCCCGTCAATCGTGAAGAAACAAGGGCTACCCACTTCTCCTCGGGCCATTGGTGCTCCCGGCACTTTTTCTCAAAACGGAGAAAGAATTCTGTAATTCCTGACTCATCAAACACTGGAACCAACTTTAGTAGATGCGGCAGGGACTGGTCATGGGGTCGACCCCCATGGATGAAACGGTTCCCCGTCACCTCTACACGAGTTTTCTCTAGATCAACATCGGCACAATACCTTGCAGACTCATACTTGAGCTCAGCCTCTCGCTGCTTGAGCTCAGCCTCATGCTTTCGCTGCTCGAGCTGAGCCTGTCGCTCCTGCTGCTTAAGTTTGGCGAGCTCGAGCTGAAACAACATCTCGGGAGACAAACCCTGAGGGGGTGCTACTACCGGGGACCCACCCAGTGAGTCACCTAGAGGCTTACCCAACCGCCAGCGGACATCGGCCTGCGGGAACGCACTCGGCTCCGGAACCCGAGGGGGCGCCATGATAGGAGTTGAGTGGAATGGGGGCTGGGACAAAGGTGTCCCAGCTCCCGCTCCACCCGAAGCCTCATGCACCTCACCCAGCACACAGGTAACCAGCTCACTTCTTGACCAACCGCTAGTGCAAGAAAACCCTAAGACCGTGGCTATACACTGCAGTCCGTACCGGTCCAGCCCCGACACCCGGTCCGCCGACACAGGCTCCTCCAAAAACCTCCGAGCATCCTCCTCACCGTTCACCACCCGAACGCCGTCAAAACAACTCCACCTTCTCGCCTGTCTCTCGCACTGTGCCCTCACTATGCTCAAACCCGTCCAGTGACGACATGATGGAGTAAAAAAAAAAAATCCCAAGTCAAGACAAAAGTAGCCAAACTCTCGCGTAGCTTTATTCACAAAAAATATTCGAAGATATTTTTAAGTGCAATAATAGGTCACCAATAAACTCCCACAAGTTCCATATATCCTCAAAAACAATGTCCACTGCCAACACTGCGAGAAATAAAATCGAACCCAAAAATGGCGAATAAGATTTCTCCCAAAAAAATTCCTGCAAAACTCAGTTCACTATATCCTGGACTAAGGTCGCCATTTGTTACGACCGGCACAACGAAATAAACAAGGGCACTTAATATTGGACTACAAGATAGGCTAGATCTGCAACAACGGTACGCTAATTCCAAACCCTCGAACTATTAAGCCGGTGAACAAAACACTTAAACCCTCCAGAGTTAATCTACTGGATAACGGGGTATCAATTAAATAGGTTAAGTGTACTTCTACAAAGGCTTTCCGGTGACGGCAAAGCCTACTTACAACAGGAGTAATTACGTTAATAAAAAGCTCTCAAGTAATAACAATGCTTAAATAAACTATGACAAGATTTAATAAAAGATTATATGCTTACGTTATCTTTAGTGTGAGTCTGAACTCAACACTAAACTCTTCAATGCTCTATGAAAACACTTGAAGTCTAGTCCTACAGCAAACAGATATGGAATCTTCTGAAAACGTCTGATGCTCTAAGATGCTCATCGAATACAGAACAGGAGTAATACAGGGGGCAGGACACCCAAAGCGTGTATCTTAAATACACCAAAAAGTAGGATACATATATATGGAAACAAGAGAGTGCAACAACTCTGTGACAGCACTAACAATAGCAACTCAAAAACAGTACTTCCTTAGCCAAAGTAACAGCCATACTGGGTTTTGCACTATGCATCAACCTAGGCTAAAACAATACGTGAATAATTCCTAAAGCATACACGGTTAAAGTTAATAAACAAAATGCTGTTTTTCTTACTAATAAAGTCTAGCAGCAGCATAAAAGGTACAGGGAGCCTAGGCAGAGCTCAAGCATGTTCGCAGCCTACTGTCTTCCCTGAACAGATTTCCCTTATCTTACGTTAAGTGACTAGGAGGCTCTCTTGGTAAGTCCAGATCTCAAGTATCTGGTCTTACCCTGGCGCTCCTCAAAGGTCAACAAAATGAGTTAGCAAGTATACAAGCAAGAGTAGGCAAAAGCCCTTCGCTTGTATACTGCTAAGCTCGCAAAGGAAAATATGCACAAGGGTGTACTACAGGCTACCTAGCTCCGTCAAAGTCGTACAGGCTCTGACTTGCCATATACATAACACAGACAACGACCAAAGGTACCCTCCACTGTCTAGTATTAGATAGTAATAAAGAACAACCAAATAATTAGAAGCACCCAACAATATGAATCCATGTGACTATGATTCTAATAACCTCTAAAGCTAGTGCAAAACATATATGTGAGAACAGGCGCTGGTAATACGACTGGCCGACTATGGAAGTCGTATGCGAGAACCAGAAGGGTAGTCAGGTCGAAATATGGAAAATACCCCCTCAACCCCCAAAAAATTGCTACAAAAGGTTACTCAACTGATTCTGGTAGGGTTTAGTGTACTTTATAACATACTAAAAGTTTACAAAAGTAGGACCCCCGGAAAAGTTTTTTTTTCAAGATGGCGTCCAAGATGGCCGCCGAAACCTCTTAATGATCATAACTATGTAACTATCAACTCAAATTTGATGATCTTGGTGTCTATCCCTAGTTTTTTTGGGGCAAAGAACACATTAAGATCATAAACAATGATGTTGGCCTATTATGTAACACAAAAATCCAATATGGCGTCAAAAATGGCCGCCAACACCTCCAAATGACCGCAAGTCCATAACTATTGACTCAAATTTGATGATCTTGATATCTATCCCCAGGTTTTTGGGGGCAAGGAACACATTAAGACAACTTTGGATATCACTGAGCTCTTGAATCATTATGAAATTGAATTCATGACCTTCAGCTGTTCACTATCACCTAATGCACAAACACGTTTGTCCATAGAATAAGTTTCAGAGCGTTCAGTTTTGAGTGTCATCCTCCTCCTGAGTATCGACCTCTTGAGTGTTGTTTGGATTGTCACAGTTTTCAGTTTGGCAAGGGCCACATGCAGCAGTGCAGGGGAGTCCATAGCATCTGCAGCTGCATCGAGAGGATTTGCATCCCTCCGAACAGTTGCAATGGATAATTTTCAAGAGTTCGTCAGGCGCAGCATTGTTTTGGGTCATAATTGGAATTAACAGATCATTTTCCTGTTTCCATCCCCATTCAGTTGGGTTCATTTCAATTGCCATCCCCATCCATACCATAATTTGAAAGTACACACGTTGGCTATGGAATCTTGTTGCAGGTGATGTTGTGGGAAGCCGTTCAGGAGTGACAAATGCTTGAGCAGTTGCCACTTTCTTGGTGAAAATTATATGGTGCAGTGATGATAGCGTATCATTAGACTTGCCACCAAAGAGATCAACCATCAGGTCTTTGCCAAGATCTGATATGTCCTCTTGAGATTTGGTTTGAAGGATGAATGCACTAGCACAGGACTTCATGACAGGATCAGATTTCACTAATTTCCGGAAGGCTGACTTTTTTCCGATGCCGAAAATCCTTGAAGTTGAATCACAGCATGAGTAGGCATGTACAAAGAGCAACCCATTGCACACATCGTCTCCTAAAGTTTCTTTCAACAGGTAATGTTATACACTCTGTGTTCTTTTGACTGCTTGTTTGCGTCAGAACGGAAGTAGATGATCTCATTGTCTGTTCTGGAGTAATGAAGGAGCAAGATCAGCAAATCTGTATCCTCACCGACCAACGTTGTGGTGCAATGACGGGATCGTTCAACAGTTGCCTTAACGATATCAACGTCTGCATCCCCTGGTGACTGAATGACATGGCATCCCCTTTTAGTTAGTGCTGCGCTGATGAGAGCAATCATGTCTGCCTTGTTTTTGTCACGAGACAAAAAGTCCTCCTTTTTGCCTGAAAACTCTGTTTCTGCAGTGAAACTAACAATAGGGTGCAGGTTTTTTCCTCGTCTCTGATGTGTGTTGTCTTTTATGGAGGGACCTTCACCATAGCCATCGAACACCACTGTCGCTTGTCCGTAATGTCTCACAGTGAATTCTGCATAAGACTCAGCTATTGCATTATATGAGTCGCCTTTCTTCCACGGTAAACGATGGAGCAAAGAGCCACCATCAAGCACGTAACAATCGGTTTTAGGAATCGAGTTCATCACAGCCTCATTTGATAAGTCCGCAGAATGGTCTCGAATTGCCTGAGCAAGCTGAGGTTTGTCTGCTTTTCGAAGAATGTTCCTGGTCTCAAAGAGGGCTGGAGGGTAGGGGCTTAGTTCATACATCAAAACCTCTTCAAGGGAAAGATCTCCTGACCTTGACACCACAAGGAAACGCTGGAACAGAAGGGCAGGATCAATGGTACGATCAGGAGCAATCTTCACAGCAGAGATATTCCCAAGGGTTTGGGCTCTGTCTTTCCGCTTGAATTTGTAAGTAAATGCCGACTTTCCGATTATATCTTCAATGATCTTGTTCCCAACCGATTCAAAGTCATGTACGTTCACATCTGGCCCAGCCACTATCCCGTTGACAATGTTTCTCAGAGTAGGATCAGATGTGAAGGGTAAGCAGGCTGCAAGCTTTATCCGAATTTTCTCGAGATCAGATGCATCTCTTTTGATGCGCGCCTCAGTTGAGTCTTTGTGTTGCAGACTTGTAGTATAGGTTAGGTTTGTGAAATCCTGCATCGCACTGTTGTACTCGGATGTTACAGGTGCAGATAAGGTCCAAAGGTTTCGCATGTCCTCAGTCATCCCACTGCCGCGAGTTAGACCACCAGTGCTCTTTAGAGACCTCATCAACGTTTGTTCAATGACAAGATCACTACTAAGCCCTTGTTAGATAATGGCCCACTTTCATTTTTAATGGTCTTAATGTGTTCCTTGCCCCCAAAAACCTGGGGATAGACATCAAGATCATCAAATTTGAGTCAATAGTTATGGACTTGCGGTCATTTGGAGGTGTTGGCGGCCATTTTTGACGCCATATTGGATTTTTGTGTTACATAATAGGCCAACATAATTTGTTATGATCTTAATGTGTTCTTTGCCCCCAAAGACCTAGGGATAGACACCAAAATCATCAAATTTGAGTTGATAGTTACATAGTTATGATCATTAAGAGGTTTCGGCGGCCATCTTGGACGCCATCTTGAAAAAAAAACTTTTCCGGGGGTCCTACTTTGGTAAACTTTTAGTATGTTAAAAAGTACACTAAAACCTACCAGAATCAGTTGAGAAACCTTTTGTAGCAATTTTTTGGGGGTTAAACTGTATTTTGACCTGACTAGGGATGGGTAATTGAATAAAGATAAGAAGTATTGGAAAGAAGGAGTTCAGAGAGAGGCACAACAGTAAAGGGGGTTAGATGTGAGACAGAATGCGAGGGACTTGCAGGACCGAGCGCGCAATGCCATATTCTGAGGAGAGAGAGGGAGAGAATTACTGAGTCTGGCCACCAGATGGCTCTGCGACCAATCACAGGCCGCTACGTCACATGACAAGCAGACGTCATATACCACGCCAGGCCCCCCCGTCCAATAGCGAGCGGGTGGGCCCACCGAGCGAGGAATGCACACGTACATACGCACACACACTGCCTCCATGCTCTCCCCTCCTACTCTCTCTCTCTCTCTCTGGTGCGCTGCATGTTATAATCACTACTATGGATATGAAATACTTCTAAGTGTCACAGACAAGAATAAAGGCAAACACTGAACTGTCTGTGACAACATGAATACTAAGAAAGAAAGAATATCATTCTACGATTATTATAGCCCATTTCACTGCCGTGGCGAGTGCTAGCGAGTCACGAGTACATTCTGGCAAGCTGGCCAGCGTAACATTTTCTTCTGTCCATTCTTGGAAAGACCATATTACCACACTTGCTAAAACAGCTTCCCAGAAGTTAGGTGTGCTCAACTGTCTCTTGAGGGTTCTTTACCTTCACACAGCTTCTAGCTCTGTACAGGGTCACTGTGCACCGATGTATTGAATACTGCTTGCATGTGTGGGGAGGTTCCACCCTTAGAGAGTTTCTTGAAAGGGTAGAATCAACAGCATTTTGTCTAATCATATCACTTCCCTTACTAATTCCCTACAATTTCTCTCCACACGCCGAAATGTTGCATCACTCTCACTTTTCTCACGCTATTACAACAGTCAATGTTCTTCAGAGCTTTCTTACGGTGCGTCCACACTGGCAACAAAACTTGTTTGCAACACAAAATTCAACATAGTAGGCAACAACCTGTTAAGTTGTTAAAGATATAGTGTTGCAGACCTGTTGGTAGTATACATTAGTACCAACATGTCTGCAACACTGTATCATTAACAACTTAATACGTTGTTGCCTTCTATGTTGTATTTTGTGTTGCAAACATGTTTAGTTGCCAGTGTGGACGCACCTTTAGTGTAGGCCTATACCTCTTCCCTTATGAAGAGTGGGGGCACCCACCTTTCAACACAATCCCTGATATTATGACTTAAACTGCTTCAAGCTCTGTTTGTTCTGACATTTTTACTCTAACATACCTAGAATTTGACTCTATGTCACTCTTTTGTTGTTATTTATTTATTTATTGGTTTTTTTGGGGGGGGAGGCCACTTGTTACATGGAACTTTGCCTTTTCTTTACACATAGGCAACCTAAAAAGTAAAAACAAAAACAGTTATAACCTCTTATAGTCATATATAGAGGGATCTAAGAGGGGGGAGTGGGTGATGGAGGCGTCATTCATGTTAACCACAAATTAATGGGATCCTTTCTGATAGCCATCGAAGGGACTCACCAACTTGTGTAGCTTTCCATTAAATCGTTTTCATGATAGTTTGCATACACACACTCACACACACACACACACACATACAGAATCAGAAACAATACCATGCGCCCTCACCTATAGGGCGACACACAGGGTACTAAATACTCACACTGCAATAATAGGGTGCTGAGTGTCCATGTTACAGCCTGACTGGTAATGGTGGTGGTGGTGGTGGTGGTGGTGGTGGTCTGCTTCACATCCTTCACAGTACTGAGGGGAAACAAAGGACAACATAAGGGGAGTTACATCCTGACTGGTAATGGTGTTGGGGATGGTGGTGGTGGTAGTCTGCTTCAAATCCTTAACCCGGCGAGCGAGCGCAGGGTGTAGTGAACACCACAGTTCTGGACGGCATTATTAAGCTCCATTCCTGCCTATAATCGTCATTTTACGATAAATATCGTTATTACTTATTCATATGCGCCTATTTTACCTTTAATATGAAGATAGTAACCTGTAACAACAATAAAACAAGTAGGAATATCGTTTAAATGGTCAAAATCGTGAATTGTTAGCGAGAGGTTCATTCATCAAGTGTGACCCAGCCGGCCTCACACCCTCTTCTCTCAAGGGTTGAAGCAGTACTGAGCTACTCCCTCACACTCTCTCGGTCTCTACCTTACGTAACACGCACATGACCACAGCCTAGGATCAATTTGGAGATGTTTACACAAAAATATACCAACGAATAAGGGAATAACAGGGAAAATAGGTGATAATTGAAGGGGGGGGGGGGAGAGGAGATGTGGAGGCATGATGTAAGGTATGGAGGGAAAACAAATGTTTTAAGTGCAACTGGGGCCTTTTAAAAGTTTTTTTTTTAGGCCGGACCTCTTAACCCTTATTTAGCGGGGTCCGACTTAAGACCGATACAAGAAAATTGGACTAAATGGCAGGGTCTGACTTAAGTCTGTGGGCGTATTCCCACCCTAATTTAGGTGGAAAGCGAAACTTGGTGGTCAGGCGGTGTACTACAAGGGCCCACCCACACATCCCCACTGCGTGACCGTGACTAAGTGACCCTCAAGCAGCCATAATGGAAGGTCAAGATTTGCCCGTGTTCGATTCGGTGGCCGCCATCCCTAGTGCATCGCGCCACCCTACTAACCACGCCCGGCTTACCACCAAGGAACTAGATATCATGCTGAACTCTTCAGAACTTTCTAATAAGCTGTTGCATGAAACCGTCGAAGGTCTGGGTGAGAGTTTTGGTAGTGTGGATGACTCGGAAGACGAAAATAACTCGATCATAGGCTTTCACCCCAAGCATAATTTGCGTGGGGTGAATGTTGTGGTTGATATTGGACAGACCCTTGAGCAAATTGGAGACGTTCCTGACGAAGAACATACTGGTGTGGGTGTTGGTAAGTACAATTTATATTTTATAATTGCTTGAAAATGTGATTGCAAGCATTTTATCACCTTACGAGCGGCTGGTGGAGTATATTTCACTGTGCCGCCCAGCGTTTTTTTTTTTTTACCCAAAATGGGGTTGTTCCGTGCTCTTTTTCATGCATAAACAAGACCCAGAGCGTAATACAAGTATGTATCATGAAAGTACGTAAATTGAGCTTTCCAATGACACCCGAACCATCCTTTTACGATCACTGGTTGTCTTTCAACGATCGTAAAACACGAGTGCAAAAACCCTAAAATACGGTAATTTCCTTATATAATTCCCTGTGTGGCGAGCGGTCTTGAGGTAATTTATGCTCCTAATCACCGCTCCGCTCTCTCTCAGAGCACATTACGT
The DNA here is from genome assembly GCA_032716605.1 of Paralithodes platypus. Taxonomy (NCBI): domain Eukaryota; kingdom Metazoa; phylum Arthropoda; class Malacostraca; order Decapoda; family Lithodidae; genus Paralithodes; species Paralithodes platypus. Next base: position 11,979,233 of record CM064547.1, on the reverse strand, counting down.
CCTCAAAATTGCACTCTACCAGAAATTTCCTTTGCATTTTATAGCGTATTATTTGCAGGCGTTCGGTAAATTTCTTACGGTAATACAAACAACGAAAGATTGAATATTTGTGCTTGGCATTATATGATTGTGGGGAACAGATGTAGGCCTACCGTATATATTATGTTTTCATATATTATATGATCCATGTGTAACATTTTTATATTATCACGACTCTCTCTCTCTCTCTGTCTCACTCTCTTTGTTTGTACTCCTTTGTACTCTCTTTGTCTGTTGTAGGCCAGGGCACGCCCCTAACTAATCTCTTCCCTCCCAGGGGAAATCACACCTAGCAGATGTTTTTGACCTCCCCTCTCTCTCTGTCTATCTCTTCCTCTCTGGGTCTACCTATACTGCATGTGACATTGAAATTGCTTGAGAGTTTGATTGCAAGCATTTTATAGCGTATTATTTGCAGGCGTTCGGTAAATTTCTCACGATAACCAGGGTGTATGGTACATTTCTCACGATAATTCAAGCAACAACGAAGCTTGGTGAAGATTGTGGTCTACAATATACCTTTTTATAATTGCATGTGACCTTGTAATTGCTTGAAAGTTTGATTGCAAGCATTTTATAGCGTATTATTTTCAGGCGTTCAATAAATTTGATAAATATATCAAAATAAGTCCTGTGGGACTATGAAATAGCTATTATTGGACAAGGAAAATATTTTGTTCATCCCTCCACTGGAACATCAACAACAATGTCAACAACGTATCGCCGTTGGCAATCGTAAGATTCAGAGTCGTAAAGATTCCAGGACGAGCTCAATAGAAAATGAATGAATGAAATGAATGAGTGTGCAGTACTGCCAATACGTATAGCGACTTCCGATAGATCTAGAGACCTTTACTTCGATCTAGCAGCAATGACTTACACTAGCGGTTTTGTTTTGAAATTTCAGAACAATTTCGAAGTGATATTATATGGATTTTGCCAATTCATATTTCTAGTGGTATTTATCATGTCTTACATCTAGCAATATATGCTAGCGGATTTAACTTCAATTGGTAACCCTCCCGCTCGAGTCGGCTCCAATAAAATCGATAATGGTGGCACTTTAGTAAACAGGTGATAAACAAAACCGCATGCGGATCGGTTTGGTGTATCGGTATTATGGTAAGTTGGCTACCTACTATTGTTTATACGATATAGTAAGTAATGACAAGTAAATTATTATATATTATATATAAAACAAAAACAAAATTCCTGCAAAGCAAGCGAAACAGAGAGAGAGAGAGAGAATGCAGAAACTGAACTGAAGAAAGAGTGAACCAGATATAATAATACAGAAATATTACAAGCAAATAAATGAAATAGTGGGATTAGTTAGAGAAAATAATAATGAGAAATACATAATACGGATGAGGAAGAGGGAAAGCGAGCGAGCCAGAGAGAGAGAGAGAGAGAGAGAGAGAGAGAGATAGGAGGAGTGAGAGAGAATAGAGAAAATTGAGAGATTGCAAGCATTTTATAGCGTATTATTTGCAGGCGTTCAGTAAATTTCTTACGGTAATACAAACAATGAAAGATTGAATATTTGTGCTTGGCATTATATGATTGTGGGGAACAGATGTAGGCCTACCGTATATATTATTTTTTCATATATATGATACATATGGAACATTATTATATTATCACGACACTCTCTCTCTCTCTCTTGTCTCTTCCTCTCTGGGTCTACCTATAGCCTACATTTATAATTGCATGTGACCTTGAAATTGCTTGAGAGTTTGATTGCAAGCATTTTATAGCGTATTATTTGCAGGCGTTCAGTAAATTTCTTACGGTAATACAAACAACCAAACAAAGAAAGATTGAATATTTGTGCTGCACATCCCTCATACGAAATACCATTCCACCGTATAGAGAGAATACTGAAACTGAACTGAAGAAAGAGTGAAAAAGATATAATAATACAGAAATATTACAAGCAAATAAATGAAATAGAGGGATTAGTTAGAGAAAATAATAATGAGAAATACATATGCAGATGAGGAAGAGAGGAAGGGAGCACAAGAGAGGGAAAGCGAGCGAGCCAGAGAGACAGACAAACAGGAGGAGTGAGAGAGATTGGAGAAAATAATAATGAGAATTACATATACGGATGAGGAAGAGAGAGAGAGACAGAGCGTGCGAGAGAGGGAAAGCGAGCGAGCCAGAGAGAGAGAGACAGACAGACAGACAGGAGTGAGAGACAGAGACAGAAAGAAAGAGAGAGAGAGAGAGAGAGAGAGAGAATACAGAAATAAGGAGAAATAAGAGAAAAATATGACTGATTACTGAAGGAATAGTAGACGCGCGAGAGGCCGAAGTCAGGCCAAAGCGAACGCAACGAACGCGCCCGGGAAATAGACCAAAAAGTACCTCCTCTTCCTCACCTCTTCCCACCCTCCACACTCATTCATAACATCCATTCATAGACTTATATGGGGAGACGAAGAGTTGCTCTTTCCAAAAATTATCGTTTCGTTCGCATTGGAGCCATAGTAACGGCGCTAGGGCGAGTGAAATTGAGCGAATATTTCGGGATTATGCCCGCTGAGCGGTACAGTGTAAAATACCTTACCACCCGCTAAATAAGGGTTAAGAGCTTTTTTGCCGTCGCCCAGTAAAACCTCTTAAGAGTGTTCTTGCCATTCCCGGGTTAACAATACTGAGAGAAAACAAAGGACAACAGAAGGGGAGTTAAAGCCTGCCTGGTGATGATGGTGGAGGTGGTTGTCTGCTGCACATCCTTCATAGTACTGAGGGGATACAAAGTCCAACATAAGGGGAGTTACAGCCTGACTAGTGATGATGGTGGAAGTGGTGGTCTGCTGCATATCCTTCATAGTACTGAGGGGATACAAAGTGCAACATAAGGGGAGTTACAGCCTGACTAGTGATGATGGTGGAAGTGGTGGTCTGCTTCACATCCTTCACAGTACTGAGGGGATACAAAGTACAACATAAGGGGAGTTACAGCCTGACTAGTGATGATGGTGGAGGTGGTGGTCTGCTTCACATCCTTCACAGTACTGAGGGGATCCAAAGTACAACATAAGGGGAGTTACAGCCTAACTAGTGATGATGGTGGAGGTGGTGGTCTGCTTCACATCCTTCACAGTACTGAGGGGATACAAAGTACAACATAAGGGGAGTTACAGCCTGACTAGTGATGATGGTGGAGGTGGTGGTCTGCTTCACATCCTTCACAGTACTGAGGGGATACAAAGTACAACATAAGGGGAGTTACAGCCTGACTAGTGATGATGGTGGAGGTGGTGGTCTGCTTCACATCCTTCACAGTACTGAGGGGATACTAAGTACAACAATAGGGGAGCTACAGCCTGGCTGGGCATGGTGGTGGTCTGCATCATATCCTTCACAGTACAAAGGGGAAACAAAGGACAACATAAGGGGAGTTACAGCCTGACTGCGGGTGATGGATATGGTGCTGATCTGCTTCACATCCTTCACAGCATCGTGAGGAAGCGGCGGTCGAGTGTAGAACACGCTCACGTGTGAATCTGCTTGACCTGGGTTCGATCCCAGCCAATGCGGACATTTAGTTTGTGTGGTAGTACGTCCTAGTATGTTTCACATGCTTGCACCCAGTCGGGGGACACCTCGACGACGTATACAGACTAGTAACACACATATCAAAGCCACTCCAACAGCTTTCTCTCTCTCCAACATCCCTTCTCCTCTCTCTACACTCTTCATAAAAATTGGAAAAATTAGAAAGTAGGTACCAGATGACGTTGTAAAGGCTTATCTCTCAATACCTTCACCTGACCTGACAAAGGATAACGTAAGGGGAGTGTTATACCAGGTTTTTTACTAGGTTTGAGAAACATGGATTTATAGATTTATAGGCAATGAATGAAACTACTACAAAATATAAATATATGCATGCAATAGGACATTGACAACACAGAATTATATTAAACACTTATACAGTAACTCCTAATGTACAGTTGGCCAACTTAGTCCTGCGCAAACATGTTGTGGTGTGTGGAGGTGTTTGGCATTTCATCGGTATTAAACAACGTAGTCTTATGAATGAATCCCTCAAATCCCATAGATTGTGAAAGACGGGACATGATTGGGTGAGACGAGAAATATCGGGAAATTCTATTTCTTCATTATTTGAATTACTGGAGGGTTATTAGACGTTCCAGAATGTTAGATAATAAATGGATATGAAATGAAGAAGCTTACAGTTAGTATTAATACATAACCTATCCCTACTCAAATTATTAGGCATTAAATTAAGGTGAACGTGTCGGTGGAAGGTCGGTTGGGCACCGTTTCACTTTAATCAAGACGGCACGGCTGGTATTACTGACTGACAGGTGAATGATTGTATTTAGGATGCCTGCATATTGATTGTTTGGCATATAACTATTATGGACAGTAACATGTGTTATAACATGAAGTTTACAGTGTAAATGTGTGAACTTGCTTTTGTATGAAAATTATACTTTAAGAGTTATGTGACGGCTATTTATTACCGAGTTCTTATTCTCTTGGAACCCAAAACTCAAATAGCGCCCTAGTAATGAATGGCTTTCTCCTCAAAATGTGAGAGATCCTTCTTAACCCGCAGAGTGCCAGACAATTATTGACCCTATGCATCTGCCAGTGCCAGAGGTTTTTTTTTTTTTTTTTTTTGCTAAATCTATCAAGTTGGGTGAGAAAGGAAGGATAATAGTAAAAAAAACACTCCCCTTGTCCATTTTCACCAGAAATCAGGTCCCGGATGGTCCCGAATGTAGCTGACATTTTCGGAGTAAATCATTGACTTTTATGGTATCTTCCGTATAGGTAGGAGGGTGGTGGGAGGGTGGTTTGGGGGATGGTGGGGGGAAGGTAGAAGCGTAATTGACTCTGTTACAAATATGAAGCCGATTGGTGAGGTAGTTTCGCCACCACGGATTTTCCTTTTTTTCCTTTTCTTCGTACGGATACGCTGGAAGTGGGTGGTGGGAGGCGGTTGGGGGTGTGGTGGGGGGAAGGGAGAAGGGTAAGGGACTTGTCACACAAATATGGAACTGATTGGTGCAGTCGTTTCGCCGCCACAGATTTTCCTTTTTTTTCCTTGTGAGGCGACCGATAGTCAGCGAGTGGGTGGGGGGAGGGGATTGTGTTGGTGGTGGCAAGAAGCAAGAGGGGTAAGGTACATGTGGTAGAAATATGAAAGCCATGGAGGTACAGTCGTTTCGCTGCTACGATTTTTTTTCGCCGTGGACGTATATATACGTCCCTGGCACTGGGCGTGACAACACCCTTGGATGTATATATACATCCCTGGCACTCAGTTGGTTAATATTTTCAAAAATAGTATGTAAATATGTGTGTATAGCCTAGCAATCTGCACACGATCTTGTTCAACCAGTCAGTTAAATGATTAAGAGAAATTCTAATTAACCCTTTGATCCTTAGAGGTTCTTTCTAATTTTAGCAAGAACACTAAGCAGTAGCATTATTAACAAAACACAAATTTCGTTGTCTGATTGAAGGGTTAACGTTGGTCAAAATATATTGGTTATAGCTGGAATTACAAAGTAAACATCGGGTTCAAAAGGGTTGACTTATTGTGTTTAACCTTCTGACTATGATAGACGTTTCCAAATCAGAATAAAGTTGCCTAATGTTAGTCATACTAAAATCGTTATATTATTATACAGTGTGTCAATATACTAATAATTATGAACAATGTAATGCAGAAACATTATTAGAATAATGACGGTTAAAGGTCCGAAATATTTGTGTTGTTTAGTTTATGTGCATTTTGCAGATTAATATAACCTGTAGTTGCTATTGAAACATGTGTGCATAGTAGTTAAGTGCATACGATGGCGTATAGTAAATATATCATGAGAATAATATATATAATTGTTACGTTTCCTAACTCGAAATAACCTTTCTCTTTATTGCTTACATCACTTCAGACATTTCAGTCTTTTTCAACGGCAATTAATCGACTTCAAATAGTCCAGTAAAGGGTTGCCACATTTAAATAACAAGCTATTTCTGAAATACCACAGGAACGAAAATTCCTGGGAGCGAAACTTCCACCCCCAGCGAAGTTCCTGGGAGCGAAACTTCCACCCCCAGCAAGATCCCTCTTTTTCTCCCACCTCCCTCCATATGTTACACGTCTCCTCGTTAATCACAGTCTCCTAATATACAAATCACATTTCCTTACTCCCTGACATTCTTGAAGTACCCACTAAGTATATATTCAATTAGATACCGACCATGCAGACTATAATACTTTCATTGTGTATAGGTACGAGGCAATCTCAAGACACCACTTATCTCCCGACATTGCGAAGGTATCAGTATGTACCCCATGCTCGTTATTGTATTGATTTATCTCTGCTGATTTATATGTTTTGAAATACAGGGGAAATGGGAAAACGCCAGAAGCCCCCATGAAACAACGCCAAACCAAAACACAGAAACCAGGCCAGAGGAGACACACAAGCACCCAACCCAGACGGGAAGGACACGAACAACTCCTCCCCTTCGAGATAATCCCCAACCCAAGGTCACCACCCCCAGCACAAGGAATTTACTACCTCATCAGCCAGCCAGGACAACTCGCCCCAAAATGGCCAACCCCAACCTTTCTAGACTAAACCCCTTCACCCCACTCCACAGGTACACGTCTCTTTTAACTCACAGCCTTCTAGTATACAAACCACATTCCTGTCCTCCCTGCCATTTCATGAACCCCCAACTAAGAATGTAATTGATGATGTCAACCCCATACCTTGTTTTGAGGATGTAAGCTATGATGCTCGCGTCGTGTGCATGTTCCCTGTGACTGTCGTAATTACTGTTGTATTAACCATCTCACGTCCTTGACGCAATTTTGAGCCTATTAGGGGTACTTTAAAGCCTTTGTTACCATCAGGGGTATTTATAAACCTTTAGTTTATTTACTTCAACCTCTGCAGTTGTCTTTGAGTTAGCTGTGGGCACAAAAAATAATTTTGGAGAGGTAATTATAAGAGTGAGAGTAATCTATTTCTTATTGCTAATCTGGCAACCTCTGTGTCAAAAGGATGTGAGAGGGTTAATTTGGCGTGCGTTTGGCTACAGCTAAAACTTGACTACAACCGTCACAGACAACATGACTACTGACCATGTATTATTGATTAATTGAGATGCATACCTAACTAGGCCAATCATGCATTATTATATTAAGGATATATATATATATATATATATATATATATATGTTGGTAAAGCCAGGTAATACATTTTCTTTAATACATACGAGGTTGAAAGAAATGGCAATTTCTGCGTTGGAAATTTTATTATTCAAAGTTTCCAGGTCTCTGATGAGTTTTCGCTGGGTGGCAGGAAGTAGATGAAGGAGATGAGCAAAATTCATGGTGGTACAGGGTTACATTAAAGTACATGAAGATACAGGATATACGACGCGTTTCACTGGACAACCAGCATTATCAAGTAAGGAAGGAATGATATAAAAGGTAAACAGGGAGGGTATATATAGAGGGTGGAGGATCAGAGGAGGCGGAAAACAGGGGGCAAAAGTCTGCTATTGGTGGAAGGGTTAACTAGGAGAGAGAAAGGGGGTAACCGCTTCACGCATGCGCACTGGATGCGGGATGGTGGTCAGTAGGTGGGGTCGAAGCTGATTGGCTGCGTGTCGAGGGGCGTGGCCTAAGTTGTGTGGCGCCTGCAGAAGACGAAGCTGAAGGAGGTAGCGCGGGGGGCTGCGTCAAGGGCACCGGGGGCGAGGAGGGGTGTTAGGTCCTGTAGGGTAGTGCCTTTTGGCAGAAGGAAGGATCTGAAGGTCCAGAGTTTGGTTGTTGATGTTGGGATGTAAGGCTTGGATATATAAAGCTTCGAGTATAGGTAATCTCCTTGGGTCACTTTCTTTATCGAGTATGGTGGTGTGTTTCTCTAACTTGTTGCGTGTGAGGTGAGGGTGGTTAGGGGTGAGATAGTGGTCTTTGATGGCTCCAGCCTGAAGGTGAAGAGTTAACCGACGTGAAAGACGAGTCTGCGTCATACCAATATAGGAATGAGGTCCACAGTCCTCATAATTACAGGTATGTTGGTAAATGACCTGATCGTCGGTCATCGGGCTCTTTATCTTGGTGGAGGCTGGTTTGTTGCGGAGAACGAGGTTGGAGGTCTTGGGGGATTTGTAATAAATTATTAATTTGATTTTGTTTTCCGGGTTGGTTGGGTGGACATGCTTGGAGATTATTTCTTTTAAGACGGCCTCGTCATTTTTGTGTTCAGAGGACATGTAATTGCGGTAGAAGATCTTAATTTCATTGGGGGGGTCAATGTTGGGAGGGCTTTGGGTGTACCATTTTTCAAGATGGTGGTTGATGGTGCTGGAGATGTCGGAGTTGGAGTATCCGTTATTTACTAAAACTTGGGATAGTCTTTCTAGTTCCTGGTGGGTGTCGGCCCAGGTAGAGCAGTGCGTGAGGGCTCTCCTAACATAGGCGGAGATGGAGGATAGAAGATAACGGCGGGGGCATTCACTATCGCCGTTGAGGCATTGTCCTGTGTTAGTTGGTTTAATGTAGACGGTGGTTTTGAACCCATGGTCGTTCAGAGCTACGAGGATGTCGAGGAAGGGGAGTTGTCCATTGTTTGATTTTTCAAAGGTGAAGTTAAGTCCGGAGGAGGTCATGAAGCGACGCTGGAGTTCCTGTAGTTCGTGGAGGTCCTTGATTTGCACGAAGATGTCATCCACGTATCTACAGTAGACGGCGGGTCGTTGGGCAGCTAGGAGCTCTTCCTCGATGGTACCCATGAAAAAGTTCGCAAAAAGAACTCCTAGGGGGCTGCCCATCGCCACACCGTCTATCTGCTTGTACATGTTGCCCCGGGGGCAAAGGAAGGGGGCCTCCTTGGTACATAGCTCCAGTAGTGTTTTCAGGGCCTTCTCCGGGATGTCCAGTGTAGGTGTATCAGGGCAATGATCAATTCGACGTAGAATCATGTCAATGGTCCTATCCACTGGCACGTTGGTGAACAGGCTTTCTACGTCGAGAGAGGCGATTGTGTGGTTGTTGTTACGGGGGGCGTCTCGTAAAATTTCCAAGAAATCGTGGGCTGAGTTAAGGTTGAATTGGCTGGGCACGTAGGGGGTGAGGAGGTTGTTCAGGGCCTTGGCGATCTGGTAGGTGGCAGTGGGGATCTGGGAGATGATGGGGCGGAGGGGGTTCCCTGGTTTGTGTGTTTTGATGGTTCCGTACGCATAACCAGGGGTGTATTCTCCGACGAGTTTTTTAAGGTGGATCCCTCCTTGTTTGGCGTTGATGGTGGTGTTGGCAATACGTTTGATTTCGTCGGTTGGGTTGCGGGTAATCTTTTTAAATTTAGTGTTGTCACTTAAGATGACGTCCATTTTTCTAAGATATTCCTCCTTGTCATGGATCACGAGGCAGGAAGCTTTATCCGCACGACGGATGATGATGTTGGGGTTGTCTCTTAATAGTTTGGCAGCTTGGAAGTGTTGTTAGTTGAGTATTTTGCTATGGTGAGTTCCTCTGGTTTTGGCGGCTTCAGCGAGGAGAGTAGGTTGTAGGGCGGGAGTAGTGGTGACCTTGCCATCCTTCTTGAGTCGTAGGATGTCGTCCAGGAGGATTTCCGTTTCTAGGCGTTTCCGGTGGGGGCCAGGTTTGGAGCTGTAGTGGCAGTTGAGGCCTTTGTTGAGGAGGTCTTCTTGGTCCAGGGTCAGAATGGTGTTAGTAAGGTTTATATATCCTTTTGTTGGTTTGGGTAGTTTTAAGTTTCCGCCATAAAGACGGGCAAGCTTTTTTATGGTTGTGTTTTCGGCTTGTCTTCTGTGTTGTTCAAGGAGTTGTTCGAGTTGTTCGTGTTGATTTCGGCTTTGAGGTGGTCTGGAGGGGTTTCGTCTTCCCAAATCCGTAGAAAAGCATCTCGTTCTTTACGAGCTTGCCCGTCTTTATGGCGGAAACTTAAAACTACCCAAACCAACAAAAGGATATATAAACCTTACTAACACCATTCTGACCCTGGACCAAGAAGACCTCCTCAACAAAGGCCTCAACTGCCACTACAGCTCCAAACCTGGCCCCCACCGGAAACGCCTAGAAGCGGAAATCCTCCTGGACGACATCCTACGACTCAAGAAGGATGGCAAGGTCACCACTACTCCCGCCCTACAACCTACTCTCCTCGCTGAAGCCGCCAAAACCAGAGGAACTCACCATAGCAAAATACTCAACAAACAACACTTCCAAGCTGCCAAACTATTAAGAGACAACCCCAACATCATCATCCGTCGTGCGGATAAAGCTTCCTGCCTCGTGATCCATGACAAGGAGGAATATCTTAGAAAAATGGACGTCATCTTAAGTGACAACACTAAATTTAAAAAGATCACCCGCAACCCAACCGACGAAATCAAACGTATTGCCAACACCACCATCACCGCCATCAACGCCAAACAAGGAGGGATCCACCTTAAAAAACTCGTCGGAGAATACACCCCTGGTTATGCGTACGGAACCAGCAATTGCACACAAACCAGGGAACCCCCTCCGCCCCATCATCTCCCAGATCCCCACTGCCACCTACCAGATCGCCAAGGCCCTGAACAACCTCCTCACCCCCTACGTGCCCAGCCAATTCAACCTTAACTCAGCCCACGATTTCTTGGAAATTTTACGAGACGCCCCCCGTAACAACAACCACACAATCGCCTCTCTCGACGTAGAAAGCCTGTTCACCAACGTGCCAGTGGATAGGACCATTGACATGATTATACGTCGAATTTATCATTGCCCTGATACACCTACACTGGACATCCCGGAGAAGGCCCTGAAAACACTACTGGAGCTATGTACCAAGGAGGCCCCCTTCCTTTGCCCCCGGGGCAACATGTACAAGCAGATAGACGGTGTGGCGATGGGCAGCCCCCTAGGAGTTCTTTTTGCGAACTTTTTCATGGGTACCATCGAGGAAGAGCTCCTAGCTGCCCAACGACCCGCCGTCTACTGTAGATACGTGGATGACATCTTCGTGCAAATCAAGGACCTCCACGAACTACAGGAACTCCAGCGTCGCTTCATGACCTCCTCCGGACTTAACTTCACCTTTGAAAAATCAAACAATGGACAACTCCCCTTCCTCGACATCCTCGTAGCTCTGAACGACCATGGGTTCAAAACCACCGTCTACATTAAACCAACTAACACAGGACAATGCCTCAACGGCGATAGTGAATGCCCCCGCCGTTATCTTCTATCCTCCATCTCCGCCTATGTTAGGAGAGCCCTCACGCACTGCTCTACCTGGGCCGACACCCACCAGGAACTAGAAAGACTATCCCAAGTTTTAGTAAATAACGGATACTCCAACTCCGACATCTCCAGCACCATCAACCACCATCTTGAAAAATGGTACACCCAAAGCCCTCCCAACATTGACCCCCCCAATGAAATTAAGATCTTCTACCGCAATTACATGTCCTCTGAACACAAAAATGACGAGGCCGTCTTAAAAGAAATAATCTCCAAGCATGTCCACCCAACCAACCCGGAAAACAAAATCAAATTAATAATTTATTACAAATCCCCCAAGACCTCCAACCTCGTTCTCCGCAACAAACCAGCCTCCACCAAGATAAAGAGCCCGATGACCGACGATCACGTCATTTACCAACATACCTGTAATTATGAGGACTGTGGACCTCATTCCTATATTGGTATGACGCAGACTCGTCTTTCACGTCGGTTAACTCTTCACCTTCAGGCTGGAGCCATCAAAGACCACTATCTCACCCCTAACCACCCTCACCTCACACGCAACGAGTTAGAGAAACACACCACCATACTCGATAAAGAAAGTGACCCAAGGAGATTACCTATACTCGAAGCTTTATATATCCAAGCCTTACATCCCAACATCAACAACCAAACTCTGGACCTTCAGATCCTTCCTTCTGCCAAAAGGCACTACCCTACAGGACCTAACACCCCTCCTCGCCCCCCGGTGCCCTTGACGCAGCCCCCCGCGCTACCTCCTTCAGCTTCGTCTTCTGCAGGCGCCACACAACTTAGGCCACGCCCCTCGACACGCAGCCAATCAGCTTCGACCCCACCTACTGACCACCATCCCCCATCCAGTGCGCATGCGTGAAGCGGTTACCCCCTTTCTCTCTCCTAGTTAACCCTTCCACCAATAGCAGACTTTTGCCCCCTGTTTTCCGCCTCCTCTGATCCTCCAACCTCTATATATACCCTCCCTGTTTACCTTTTATATCATTCCTTCCTTACTTGATAATGCTGGTTGTCCAGTGAAACGCGTCGTATATCCTGTATCTTCATGTACTTTAATGTAACCCTGTACCACCATGAATTTTGCTCATCTCCTTCATCTACTTCCTGCCACCCAGCAAAAACTCATCAGAGACCTGGAAACTTTGAATAATAAAATTTCCAACGCAGAAATTGCCATTTCTTTCAACCTCGTATGTATTAAAGAAAATATATATATATATATATATGTTTAACTATGGCAACCTTCTGAAAGGAAGACCAGGAGGGAAGACACCTCTTATCTCTCTACAGGACGAAGGTATAAGTATGTACACTCACACGTACTAAAAGTTGCTCAGGGATGGGTCCTTCCTTCCCCTACTCCACCCTGGGCAGGTGGAAGGGGGGAGTCTGGTCCAAGTCTACCCCCATCTTCCACCCCCAAACTATCCCCAACTCCCCCACCTTCCTTCTCTAGCTGGCAGTTAGTGATTAGCAACGACTGTTCTCAGGTATTACACATTTTTGATAAACCATCATTGCATATGCGTACCATGGTCAACATTTGAAATATATTAGGAATTTATTAATACAATATACTGCATAATTGCATTTTCAAAATGAGTCTCTATACACAACGTGGGTTACAAGAATCTCGGCTGTAGTGGTCATATCTATCTATCTATCTATCTATCTATCTATCTATCTATCTATCTATCTATCTCTCTCTCTCTCCGCATAAGTTTAATCTTTCTGTCTCCTCAGCTCTCGCTCTCTCTCAACACGCAGACTACGAGATCAGTTCATTCAAATTTTTAAAATAAGTAATGGGTTTGATAATGTGAATCATAACAAAACGTTTAGCCTCGATATGAATACAATACGGAACCATAACTTGCAGTTACAATTGAAAAGGTTCAGCACTAGTATTTGTGGAAACGGTTTCCCATTTATGATCTGTTCTACCTGGAACAAAATTTCCTCAGATGTTGTAAACATTTCCTCAGTTGGATGTTGAAGACAAGTAGATAGTATTTAGCACACTCTGTAAGGAGTGTAGTGCACTGAAAAATGTCTCTCCTTCACTTCTAATATTTCCCCGAAATGGACAGCAAGGTCTTCGAGATACTAACTGTTCCTTGTAACTCCTTGTAACTCTCTCATAGTTACTTTCTACAACCATAATTTAACGGGTCTGAATGTGGTATATTTCCCTTCATTAGTGTGTGTGTGATGAATGTTGCCTGCATTCGATACACATAGAGGAGAGTTGATGGTAAAACTGTCTACTAATCCTATTAATTATTTGAGGGCTTGTAGAGGCGAGAGGCTGGGATCACAGATAGAGACAGAGAAAGGGGAGTGCGAGGGCGAACCCTGCTACTCAAGGGCTCTATACGCAAACCTTACTAAAAGTTAACACCGACTTTGATAGTAATTTGTATCGAGATCTACATTTAATTGATTGAAAAACAACGTTTATAGGCCACATATAATTAAATACATACCGTTAATAGTATGTATGGTATTGCATAAATGGGAGAAACTGATTGCTATGATAGACAAAACAATAAATAAGTCTCAAAACTATTACACCCAATCTTTGCCTTTAGTCCTTTCCTTTTATGATATGAAAGACCGACTGTGTAAGTAATTTGAGAACCTAGGAGTAGATCGTAGAGGGCACGTTGATGTGTATTGCAATAATGTTGAAAATAATATCCTGAATACTGTATGAGATTGGATTTAATTACGGTATTATTATATTGAAATCACATTAAGTCTTGGTCGTAGAAATTAGTGCAATGAGAGAGAGAGAGACACACACACACACGCAGAGAGCTACAAGGAGTTACAAGGTATAATTAATATCTCAGAGACCTTGCAGTCCATTCCGAGGAGATACTCGAAGTGGAAGGAGAGAGACTGTTTAGTGCACTACACTCTTTACAGAGTGTGCAAACTACTTTCTACTCTCTTCTTGAACTGCTCTACTGAAGAATATTTACAACATCGGAGGGAAGTTTGTTTCAGGTAGAACAGATCTTATATGTGAAAAAGTGTTCATAAATACTAGTGTTGAACCTTTTCAATTAGAATTTCCAGCCATGGTTGCGTGTTGTATTCATATTGAGAGAGAGAGAGAGAGAGAGAGAGAGAGAGAGAGAGAGAGAGAGAGAGAGAGAGAGAGAGAGAGAGATAGAGAGAGAGAGAGCACTACAGACAAGATTCGTATAACCCACGTTGTGTATAGAAACTCATTTTGAGAATACAAACACACTGTATATTGTATTTATAAACTAATAAATGTTAGATGTCGGCCGTTGTAAGTATGTGCAATGATGGCTTGACAATAATGTGTAATACATGAGAACAATCGTCGCTAATCACTAACTGTCAGCTAGAGGAGGAAGGTGGGGGAGTTGGGGATAGTTTGGGGGTGTAAGTTGGGGGTAGACTTGGACCCAACTCCCCCCTTCCACCTGCCCAGGGTGGAGTAGGGGAAGGAAGGACCCACCCCTGAGCAACTTTTAGTACGCGTGAGTGTACCCCATGCTAGTTATTATATTGATTTATATCTGCTGATTTATATATGTTTAATTCTGATCAATCTGCAGACGACCTTCTCCCGGGAGAGATGTGCAAGACACCTGGTATCTCTCTGCCTTGCCAGTATGTAGATATGTACCCTATGCCCAATTACTTCCCCTTTCTAAGTAACTAAAGTATGTACCATACCAAAGCAACAGACAGACGAACAAACGCCCACCTACACGGTCGGAAGAGAGAGCGAACGACCCCGCCCCCTTCGCGGTAATCCCCCAGCCAAGGAGCTTACTGCCTCGTCAGCCAACAGGGACAACTCACTCCAAAATGGCAGACCACAGACGACAACCCCCAACCTTTCTAGACCAAACCTCTCCACCCACTCCACATGTTACACGCCTTTTCACTCACAGTCTTCTAGTATACAAACCACATTTCATTCCTCCCTGCCATTCTTGAACCCCCAACTAAGTTTGTATTTTATGATGTAAACCCCAATACCTTTTTGATGACGTAAGCTATAATGCCCGCGTTGTGTGCATGTTTTCCTGTGACTGTTGTAATTATTGTTGTATTAATATTACGTGCATTTGACCACAGCTAAAACTAACTACCACTGCCACAGACAACATAACTGCAGACCATGTATTATGGATTAATTGATGTGCATACCTTTAACTATGACAAACCCCGGAGAGCAAGGTAAGAAGGGAAGACACCTCTTTTCGCTCTATATTACGGGGGTATAAGTATATAAACCATGCCAGTTATTATGTTGATTTATACCATTACCTATTTTGTTATTTCTCTTGTTGACATACTAACCCAGCATGCTGACTAACCTATTAACTTTAGACTAGTAAGCAAACCATAAACCTCACGCGGTATTTCTCCCCTAACCTCTGGTTGCATCATCCAGCATGCCCCTTCTTTCTAGTTCCCATCCACACGCCTTCTACACGCCTCGTCAGACACTACCTTCTCGGACTACAGTTCACACGATTCTATCCCTTTTTCCGTCGCAACTAGGCAGTGTACCAGCTGTGCATGGATGGACGACGACCTGACCACACCACGGGAGCGCCAATGCCTCGCGTCGCGTGTTTGCCTCAGGTGCATGACCAACCCCATCTATTCCCATGGTAACAATAATTGCACTGCCGCCTGATTGCGCCTGCCCTACTTTATTGACCACTATCTACAACAACAAACCAATTAACTCTGAGACCCAGCCGCTGAGTCCTTGTCAGGTCATGGAGGGACAGCTGCTTCGCCACCCCTCCTCGACCCCGCCATACGGGACACTGGAGCACCCACGGGTAGCAACCACCTGTGTACACGTGCAGACACATCTGAGGTATTACCGGACGTGTCATGTAAGATCAACTGGGCCTACAGGTACGAGAGACATACTCACTTCTTTTCCCCTCCTTTTCTTCCACCTTAAAAGGAGCTACTATATCAAGTCGGGCAATTAGCCAGCTGACCTTTATGGCTGAGGTGCTCCGCCCCCAGTCTCCGTGAACAACAACACGACAGGGGTCTCTTGCCATAACACTTGCTATTATTTTCTTCTCATATGTCCGGTGTGAACTAACGCTGTTATCTAATCCAGAGCATTGGGAACGAGGGGCCAAAATTACCAGACCATGCCTCCACAGCCCCTGCACAGCCCCCCCCCCCCCCCCCCAGAATATGAGGGGCCATCACCAGCCAAGGCAACACCCGCCTCCAGCTTCGTCCACTCCTCCCCCATCTTGCCATCTTGAAGAGCCTGTTAGCTCCAGACCCGGAAGTTATGCCTCCGCCTCCTCTACGCCCCCTGAAGTAAGCCCCCCTTTAGGGCTACCCCTAGCAGACGAAGTTTTCCCTGCCCTGGACCAAGCAACCCAGCAATGACAAAAATCATCAGCCCCCGGCCCCGGCAACACCTGGCCACCCTGCTGTATATAAACTCTGAGAGGAGAGCGGCAGAAGTGCAAACATTGCTTTTTGACGAACGGCACCCCGCTCTGCTTGAAGACTGTTTTCTACTCGCCCACCAGATTGCTGATAGACGGCCGGCACCCCAGAGTCTTCATTACTTCAGTGACATTGATATATTATTTTCCTGGATCTTTATTAATCGTGGCACCCCGCCGGTTAATATAGAGACCTGTATATCTACCACACTCACAGATATCTAGGGTAGAAAGATCTGCTGTGTTAGAAGGGTCTATGCAAGCCACTCTTAGGAGCACTTAACAAGAATAGATCCTTGGCACACTCCATCTGTGGCACCCCGCAGAGTGTGTGACTAAAAGGGTAAAACCACCTGGGTTCATTGAACCTCTCATATGGATCAGAGACAGTTAAGTAGAGTCCTTGAGTAGACTCTACTTACGTTTGTTCGATGGGATGCTCCTCTGGTCTCAGCCAGAAGCATAACATTTAAGATTGTAGACCCGAGAGTACCTTAACTGAACTTCATCACCGATTGATGGCCCATCTGTAACTTCACCACATAACTGGACCCCCTGGACGGCCCCCTGGAGCAGCCGAGAAGCCCCCGGCGACATCAGATCAAGAGGAAAAGAAGATAACACGACAGTGCACTATTCAGTGTCATTGTATCAGTGCGGAGATACTGTGTTACCAAACCGTTGTATTTGCCTATGCTCACCTTGAAGTTATTTGCTAACCGTGAAGAGTGTTTCGAGTTTGATCCTAGAGTCCCCTGTTTCTTGCCAGAGATTTCGTGCTAGTAAATGTATTACGAAATAATTACCGCGACAATATTAAATTTTACCCTCAGCCACGACACAAGTTTTCCGAAATGGGATGTTATGGTATAGATATTCTGTGATCCCGCAACTTAACCCTTAAAAATCGGGGCCTGATTTAAGTCCGAATCGAAAAATTTGGAGTATGTGGCGGGGCCCGCCTTAAGTCTGAGTGCAATTTTGGCGCAATATTGGCTCTGAGAGAGAGACGAGTGACTGGAGGAGCATGGGTCACCTCATGACCGCTCGCCACGGCCGCCGTGGACCTACTGAGATCTACTCCACTTACATCCACCATCACTGCCTCGCTAAATACGTAATTATATACAGAAATTACCGTATTTTAGCGATTTTGCCCTTCGGTTGCACGATCGTTGCAAGACAACCAGTGATCTTAGAATGATGGTTCGGGTGTCATTGGAAAGCTCAATTTACGCCCTTTCATAGATATATACTTGTATTACGCTCTGGGTCTTGTTTATGCATGAAAAAGAGCACAGAAACAACCCCCTTTATGGTAAAAACCCACCGCTGTGCGGCACGGTCAAATATACCGCCTAGGCCGTTCGTAAGGTGTTAAGGGATAGGTCGTTGAAGCGAATTAATCTCAGTGACGATTTCCCACACGTGCATTAACAGTTGAAAAGTATACAAATATAATTGTCTATTGACTCTGCTAGATCTTATAAATTTGAAACTTGACGTTAGCCAACATCTAAATGAAATAACTAAGCCTTAGGCATAAGCAACGAACTGTACCAGATACCGCGAGAATTGAATCAGTGCCTCCCTCGGGTGACTTTCTAATCACTTCTTATCTTGTCCGTATCAGCAGAATAATGCCTGAGATTCGGAAGTGGCAGTGCATACTCTAATCCAGATCCACGCTTGTGCTCGGAGAATTGAAAGACCAAGTTTTTCCTACTGAACTTATTACTCCTACCCATGTTCTCCAAAGTGAATTGATTCTTTTTCTATGCCGCGAGTGTGTTAACTCAATAAAGCTGTATTACAAATCACATTCCAAGATTCTATTTATGTGTTCTGTTGATTCCTCGCATGTATGTATATTATGAAACCAGATATTCCAGTCTTGCAGAACTCACCTACGCAATCGTTAATCCTGAATAAAATCAGGGCATAACAATTTCATTACACAATATATTTATACGATTGTGTTATATAGAATACCAGTGCTTGATTATCAATACATTATTTAGTACATACCGGAACAACAGAGGATTCTATCAGTCATAATTATGAACAACAGCATTAGTTCGGGCATTGGCGAACATTTCTCTGGTAACGTGAGGTGCATGGCTTTTGTGGAATGTATGAGGATAGGATTGTTAGATTATATTGTAGCACAACAACTTCAGATGACCCCCCCAAAAAAAAATAAAAAATAAAAATAAAAATAACACAAAGAAAACACACACACACTAGGGAACTTTGATGTCATCACCTTCATTAGAATACTTAGCATACTCTACAGTCACTACATTAAATTTATATATAATATATCCTACAATGCCGCCACCGTATTGTTTTAACTTGGAACCAGTAGAAATTTACAGTACTGTTAGTAAAACTATTGAATTAGATATATTGTTAACAGGTAAATTGGTAACTTGATTATATTCCTTTAATCTCTTATAAATAGACGCCTAAACCGAATGCAGTACTATAGAAGTAACTGCAACTATATATAGATAAGTGGTAACCATATTGAAGAGGTGTATTGAATTTCTGTATTATTTCTTCTTTTACTATAGGCGTTTCTGAAACTTAAAGTAATATGTTGACGGTAACTGAAAACACACACACACACATATCTCTCTCTCTCTCTCTCTATATATATATATATATATATATAGATATATATATATACATACAGTATATATGTAATATATACATAGACATAGGCTGTAAGAGAGTAATTAGGTATTTATACATTTTTAATGATAGGTCTAATAAGGAAGTGTGATTTAGTCGAGGGGTTATTCTGTTAAGTTTTTCTTTATATTCCTATAAGGTGATATTGAACATAAGATAACTTATGATACCGGTACCCACTTGTTTTATGATTTTCATGTTGTGTCTCTCTCTCTCTCTCTCTCTCTCTCTCTCTCTCATATATAAATAAATATTCACAAAGGAGTGTAAAAAACAACAGAGGCTACTCATTTTTAAGAAAACGAAAGGTACAAGTAACTCAGTTGATTTTACTTCATACTGTGTATTAAGCAATGGAGCGACGTTGATTAGGGTATGATTGCGTGAAATATTTCAAACGAATATTGAAAGATGATATAGTCTTGCAATGAATATTAGAACTAGCTAGCCAGTTAAATATTAACCTATTATTTTTATGAATCTTTTGTTTCCTAGAAGTCCTTCGGAAGTCGAGTATGGAAATTGTGTAGTTGTATTAACAAAATCAAATAATTGTCGTCTGATTAGGCGTATAAGAGTAAAAATGTATAAGTTCAACTAAATAAGTTATCCTTTATAGGGCTGCAAGCGAGACGCCAATACATATTTAATGTGTTGGATATTAATTATGTTTCATATAGTATGTGTAACATACTACAGAACATGCATATAGACTTAGAAGATGTCTTTTTAAATTAACCCCAAATGATACAAGCATAAAACACTGACATTATCACCACCATACTAAAACTGCGCTAGTTGCATCCCTACACTGGATGGTGTTCATCAAGGAAATGTTTTCCCCTTCCATTCTCTGGAATCCTGGGGGTGTAAAGGTGGAGCAGGGATGAGCTAGGGTTGGAAGAAGGTATTCTAAATTTGGCGAAAGCTATTGTATGTTTGGGGTGATAGTATTGTTAATAATTATGAATAGGTATTGTGAATGATATAAGCACGCAATTGAATATTTGCTACCTGTATTACCAAAGGGTTTCTTATTGAATATTAATACATGCTGCTATGGTTTAAAAAAGCTAATGTAGCAGGTAGAGGTAAGGATATACAGAACTCTTAATACGGTGATATAAGTCATGTTAGTGGTTGGAGTGACGCTTACCTCTTGATATTAGTCTGTTGAACCCACTTGTTTTATCAGCGTTGTTACCATCAGCGACAAGGAGTTTTCCATGCCATTCGAGAGAGAGAGAGAGAGAGAGAGAGAGAGAGAGAGAGAGAGAGAGAGAGAGAGAGAGAATTAACACGGGGAATCTTAAAACGTGTACCGATATAATCACTTGATTTGTGTGCTCCAAGTTATGTAATGCATAATAGGATAACCCCTTCAATAATATGCATTTCCTAATTATCGGTAACTGTTTATTAACCCTTTCAAGCTCCAATGCGCGTTTCTGTTCTGTTTTCTGGCTACTATTAGATGATTTTATTCCGATTAGTAACGGTTTATGGAAGTAGAGAGTTGATTGAGATAGTATTGACCCTTATAGTACCCACAAATCCTTTCTAAGCTGCATAAACTCATCTAATGATAGCCAAAGCAAACTGCTAAAACGCGTCCGAGCTTCAAGGGGTTAAGATCTTCAGCTCATGCAAACTATATCTACATTTATGTGTTCCCAGTTATCGCCAGCATATGACATTTAGTTTCAAAAGGATCTCTCTTAACAAGAATATTATAATACGCAATACCCTCGTCAAGACGATGATCACTTATTTATTGTTCCAGTTGCTTTATTGTATTGTATTAAGCTTAGGTAGGGCCTCTAATAGTCAGAAGTTAACGGAAAGATTCAAGGATTCTTATTTTTCTATTATCAATATAAAGATAAGCAAAGTATGAATCGAATGTCTATTTTTACGGTGTGTTAGGAAAATGTATGTAGTAAAAGTATTTTATTGACCTCGAAGTGGCAGCGTGTACTTTGTTCTTTCTTATCTGAAGTTATGCTGTTCCACACTATGTTATGATCCTATCCTTATTTCTTCACTATAAGACGATCACATTGTTGTCTGGTACTCAGATTCAATACATGTTGTTGTTTATGCTCTTGATTGATACCTGTCTTGTTATCACCAAATAAGTACCGGAGTGCAGTAAACTCCCTGGTTGGTAAAAATATAATATACACTGTAAATCCCTGCAATTCTATATAGTATATTAATGAAATAGTAGAAATTACTTATAAGTACGGCCGGGGGAGTGCTGGAGCGACCTTGGTGACCCTGGTCTCTGGGTCTTCTCCTGGGTGACCTGGATGTGTGTGAGTTTGTGCTTTTTATCTGTGTTTATTTGTTGTTTTATGTTGTTTTTGTGTTTTCCCTGTTCTTGCTCTGTCTTGAGTCGGCTACCCCCAAAATGGGGATTGGGCCTGAGCATATAGATAGATAGATAGACCTATAAGTAGCAACTAGTCACTCAACAATGTGCTAGTTTACCCCCCCACCTCACCCCGCACTCGCCCGCTCCACCACCACCACTAGCTCCACAACCATGGGTGTGTGGAAGGACTAGAGGGGCTCATTTGGGGTTTGGTAAAGATATTGCAGTTTATGGGCCTTTACAAAACACTGTAACAAGTACGGTATAGCGAATTAGTTAGCGTGACAAAACTGACAATCCATTAGATATTTCTTCCAATCTTCTGGCAATTGCTAGGATTGCTCAATTGCTATTGGCGCCATCCTATTGCATAGGTTAAGAAAGACCTCTCATACACAGAGGAAAAATCCATACTGTACCAGGGAGCTTTTGGTATAGGTTATTTGCAATCTTTATCAAAGTAAAGCTTAAGACGGCAATTAAGATATTTCAGAAACTATAAATTCATACAGGCATAAGTTCAGATCGTAATACTATTGGTAATAAGTCCGTACAATAAAATATTACTAAGCATTTTACTTTCTACAGACTTTTTTAAGCTAGATTATTGTAATCAGTATACAGGCATCTTGAAAACAACCATTTACTTGTTAGTTATGTAGTCCCGCCGCACCATCTCGATTGAACTGATTCGAATTATCTCCCTCCTGCCACCACCACACTAACCTTCCTGCGATGTTTATTTATATATTTATGTATAGTTATGTATTGGTGTTAATTAGAAACATCTGTATTTAATTTTCCTTAATACTTAACATCTTTCTGGAAATTATAATAAACCGCAATAATACAAAAATGAAAGAAAAGTGAACTTTACGATATTCCTCGCCTCGACCAATCACGTCCCGTCTTTCACAAGCTATGAGATTTGAGGGATTCAATCATAAAACTACGTTGTTTACTACAGATGAAATGCCACACACCTCCACACACCACAACATTAACGGCTTGCAGCCTTCACTGGACTGGGGAGTGATTTGAAAACGCCCCCATGCACCTCTGTCCCCAGTCAGGCGACGCCCCTCCTTCCATCTAGCACCACTTTCACGCATATACTTCTTAACTCCATTCTTCCACCTCTCTTGGTTAACCTCTACCTCTTAGTTATTCACTCGCTTCCCACACTTTTCACATGGCCGAACCATCTCAAGGTGTTCCTTTTCACACTTTCCAACACATCTACATCCACACCACACTTCTCTCGTACTTCTTCATTCGTCTGTCTATCCATCCATGTAACTACACACGCAAGCCTCAAGTAACTCATTTCCACCCCTCTCACTCTTGGTTTGCATCTCTCCAACAACATCCATGCTTCCCTCCCATTAGTCAATGTCGGGATTCCCATACTGTCATGCAAGGACTTCTATACTTCCATGCTGACCACCTTATTTCTTGTTACTGCTTTCAGCGTTCCTACAACCCTCTTCCCCTGTTGCACCCTCGTCGGCAAACAGCAGTACAGGCAACTTCCACTCCTTTCATTCCCTTATCAGCAGTGCACCAACATCCACTGCTCTCCCTTGCATTTTTTTTGTGACTCCATCCATATATATATTGAACAACTATTGTGACACCACACACCCTTGCTTTAACCCAACATTCAGATCAAAGAAATAATTGTGTTCATTCTCCACACATACTGACGCCTTTGCACCCTCATACATGCTCTTCATTGCTTTTAGCAACTTGCCATCTACTCTGTTTATTCTCAGTATTTTCCAGAGACCTTTTCCATCAATTCTGTCATAAGCCTTCTCGAAGTCCATAAAAGCAGCATACAACTTTTGTCCGTTCTCCAGATATTTCTCCACAACACATTTCAGTGCAAAAATCTGGTCTACACATCCTCTTCCCTTCCTAATCCCGCCCTGCTTATCACCTACCCATTTCTCCGCTCTCGCTCACACTCTCTCGATCACTACCCTACTTTACATCTTCCCTACTACGCTTAGCATACAATCCCCCGGTGATTATCACATACTCTTCTTTCCCCTATAGGTACCCACAGGTAACACAAGTTGCCAAATGACATCAAGCAGTCCAATCCTATAAATCTACCCCTATACAAACAACCGGAACTATCTTTTTCTCCTTTGAGCCTAGGCTATTGGGAGTACTTCGATAGAGCAGTGTCTATTCCATATATAAAGGGTATGCACGTCAATGACATACACATAACAACTATATGTCTATCCTAATATTTAACAGGTGTATATATATATATATATATATATATATATATATATATGTCTCAATTGATAAGGGTATACTATTAAGGACACTATAATTATACTCTTTCCACATACATACTTTTCGAGTATAGTACCTCAACTAGGGATGTGTGGTGTCTGTTTATTGTTGGTTTGGTGTCAATGGTTGTTTTATTAAATATAATAATACCTTGTATTGCCTGATTTTACAGCTATTGTACAACCTGTCATATCGAAAATACAGATGGCTATACACTGAAATAATCTAAGGTATGAAAAGGGTAGATATATTCATTGTGTATATGTGGGTCTGTTTGGTTCAAATTCTTCTGAAAGCACCATATTTGGCCCAGATACTACCAATACCATACTTTATCAATATCTGACGAGCGCCAAAACGAACGTCCCACGGGATGGCCATATTGACAAAATCCAATGTGACCACCACCAAAAAGTATCAGTGCTAGAATAATACATAATACCACATTTTAGGGGTTTTCAGGGTCGGGTAATTTGATTCTGATGATATTTTAATGATTTAAGCTCTGTACCCATCAAAGTTACCATAAAAGTAATTTTGGGGTTAGGTCCAGTATTCTATTTTGCTTTGTATATGTGTATGAAGGAGACAAAAGGCAAAGCTGCCTGTAACAAGTGTCCCCCTACAGTTGAAAGAGTAAGAGCCAAATTATTAGTTATATTTCTTTTCGTGTACAGTATTTGAAAGACGAGTGGTGTGCTTGTTTTGGATAGTGAAATGGATAGGAGTAGGAGGTGTTTGTGAGAGGTAGCTGGATTACTCTATGTAGGTGAGACACAAACATAAACAGTGAAGGAAGCCAGACAAATGAAACAGGAGTTTCAGCAACTCCTTATCACATGCCCCAGGGTATTGCCCTGCCCGATTGGTGTCTACAATCTCCACATTTTACCAACAATATACTTTTATAACGGTATAATATAATGGGCACTTGCTATACCTTTTTCAAACATTTTTAAACCCATAAATGTGTACTTCCTAGACCTCTCACCTGGCTTTTGTAGAGTTCGTTGATTGGTGTGTTGTAGTGACTGATTGTTCAATGTACCTGAGCAACATGAGGGCCAGCAGTACACATAAGAAGGTCAGCAATACCATCACCCACACCTGACATGAAATAATGTAATATCAGAATATAGAATAACAACATAGGGTAATTTATAGGGTAATTATAATAATATACCTTTATGGGGGTATATAATTATTGACACTTTAAATATATTTTTCATACCATTGTATATATATATTTTTTTTTATATTTTTTTTTATACAGAGTACAAAGTTCAGTCATGTGGTTGCACAGCCGAAAGTTCGCCTGTGTGCCTAAAGTTCGCTCATACGCCAAAGCATTTGCTAATACAGTTGCGTGGCCCAATGCACAACCAAACAACCCAAATCACACTCATACACCCTAAGCTTCACCTGTGTGCCCAGAAGTTCATCCAAGCCTAAAACAATACTCAATACAGGGGTGCACTGTGCCCCGATACAGAGCAAGAAGCTGTGCGGGGGTGAAGAACCCACAGAGACAGTTGAGCACACCTATCTTTTGGGAAGTTGTTTTAGCAAGAGTGGTAATTTGATCTTTCCAAGAAAGGTCAGATGAAAAAGATATACCTAGAATATTAAGAGAAGAGAAGTAATGAACTAAAAAATACAGAAATGAACAAACCATGTGTAGGTTATGGCTGTGTACTTTGTTAGCCACTACTCTACTTAAAATAACTAAAATAACATAAATACAACAAGCATTGGGTCAGGTGAAAGGTTTGTTGGCTGTACTTCTTAGTCAACTGTAACATGTAACTATGAACTACTCTAACTATTATCTACTATTCTAACAGTATCTGCTACTCTAACTACTATCTGCTACGCTAACTACCATCTGCTACTCTACACGATCTACTACTCTAACTGGTATCTACTACTATAACACTATATACTATTACACTAGCTACTACTATAGCACTATCTACTACTATAACACTATCTTCTACTATGGTACTACCATTATAACACTATCTACAACTATAACACTATCAATTATCGTAACACTAGCTACTACTACAACACTATATACTACTATACCACTATCTACTATAACACTAGCTACTACTATAACACTATCTACTACTATAACACTATCTACTACTAAAACACTAACTACTACTATAACACTATCTACTACTATAACACTATCAATTATCGTAACACTAGCTACTACTACAACACTATATACTACTATACCACTATCTACTATAACACTAGCTACTACTATAACACTATCTACTACTATAACACTATCTACTACTAAAACACTAACTACTACTATAACACTATCTACTACTATAACACTATCTACTACTATAAAACTAGCTACTACTATAACACTATCTACTACTATAAAACTAGCTACTACTATAACACTAACTACTTCTATAACACTAGCTACTACTAAAACACTAGCTACTACTATAACACTAGCTACTAATAAAACACTATCTACTACTATAACACTAGCTAGTACTATAACACTATCTACTACTATAACACTATCTACTACTATAACACTAGCTACTACTATAACACTATCTACTACAATACCACTAGCTACTACTATAACACTAGCTACTACTGTAACACTATCTACTATTATAACACTAGCTACTACTATAACACTAGCTACTACTATAACACTATCTACTACTATAAAACTAGCTACTACTATAACACTATCTACTACTATAAAACTAGCTACTACTATAACACTAACTACTTCTATAACACTAGCTACTACTATAACACTAGCTACTAATAAAACACTATCTACTACTATAACACTAGCTAGTACTATAACACTATCTACTACTATAACACTATCTACTACTATAACACTAGCTACTACTATAACACTATCTACTACTATAACACTAGCTACTACTATAACACTATCTACTACTATAACACTAGCTACTACTATAACACTATCTACTACTATAACACTAGCTACTACTATAACACTATCTACTACTATAACACTATCTACTACTATAACACTAGCTACTACTATAACACTATCTACTACTATAACACTATCTACTACTATAACACTAGCTACTACTATAACACTATCTACTACTATAACACTAGCTACTACTATAACACTATCTACTATTATAACACTAGCTACTACTATAACACTAGCTACTACTATAACACTATATACTACTATAACACTATATACTACTATAACACTATATACTACTATAACACTATATACTACTCTAACACTATATACTACTATAACACTATATACTACTATAACACTATATACTACTATAACACTATATACTACTATAACACTATATACTACTCTAACACTATATACTACTATAACACTATATACTACTATAACACTATATACTACTATAACACTATATACTACTATAACACTATATACTACTATAACACTATATACTACTATAACACTATATACTACTCTAACACTATATACTACTATAACACTATATGCTACTATAACACTATATACTACTATAACACTATATACTACTATAACACTATATACTACTATAACACTATATACTACTATAACACTATATACTACTATAACACTATATACTACTATAACACTATATACTACTATAACACTATATACTACTATAACACTATATACTACTATAACACTATATACTACTCTAACACTATATACTACTATAACACTATATACTACTATAACACTATATACTACTATAACACTATATACTACTATAACACTAGCTACTACTATAACACTAGCTATTACTATAACACTATCTACTACTATAACACTAGCTACTACTAAAACACTAGCTACTACTATAACACTATATACTACTATAACACTATATACTACTATAACACTAGCTACTACTAAAACACTAGCTACTACTATAAAACTATCTACTACTATAACACTATCTTCACATGTCTCACTCCCCAGACTGGAACGAAACCTCACGAGCTTCACCGTGGTGTTGAGCGGTGGAATGTACAGGCTCTCAGCCTATGCCCGAGAGGGAGTAGTTGGAATATAGAAAACAAAAATCTACTACTATAACACTACTATCATACCGGTATCTACTACTATAACAATATTTACTACTCTATAAGCAAAACAACTATACATAATTGTCAAAACTACTGAACACCGTGGGTTACTAATAAAGTGTTGATACCCCAAGAGTGAAGGGTTTGATGAACCCCTTGATGTCTGACTGTATCTCTGGCCTCACGTACGACGCCGAGGCCTCCTCCATCATGTACATAGTGGTGAACTCCCCAGCCACCAGCCTCTCTTGAGTCAACGTCAATACACCGGCAGCGTCCAGTTCCTATAAACTAAGTCTCTCTCTCTCTCTCTCTCTATATATATATATATATATATATATATATATATATATATATATATATATATATATATATATATATATATATATATATATATATATAAGATCATTGGCAGCGTTGAGTTCCTGTAAAAAGGGTATTACAAAGATGTATAATTGGTATTTGTCATTTCTTTTTTTCACAATACATGACGGACTGTGCGCTCTAGGAAATTAATCGTGGTCTTTAATGTTCGAAGCTATCCTGAACTAAATCAAATCTTGTCATTGAATTTATATATTAATATTTGAATGTTTTGACCCAATATGAACCCACCCATACAATAAAATAACTTTCAAAATGTAAACATTGAATGAAAAAGAAAAAACAAATGAGAGATAAAAAATAGGTGTTAGGAAATTGCCCAAGAATGACAAACAACCTCGGATGGATGGTGCAGACAAACCCCTCTCGAGCCTAAAGAAGATGAGAATCCCCATGCCCCCCACTACCTCCCTTGTCAAGATAGGTGACCAAAATTCCTCCTCTGTCAACGCCAGAGAGTGGGCGAAGCTTCACCCACCAACAAGCTCCCCATTAGCCGAAGAGGAGCGCTACATTCTTACCTGTCCCAAAGAAGGGTGACCGCTCTCAACCCTCCAACTATCGTCCAATTGCTCTTATCTCTTGTCTTTCTAAAGTTTTTGAAACTATTCTTGCTTCCAAATTTCTTAAGCATTTCTCTTCTCATAATCTGCTCTCAGATCGCCAGTATGGCTTCCTTAAGGGTCGCTCTACTGGTGATCTTCTTTCATATCTTACTAACTCTTGGTCATCCTCCTTTCGGGACTTCGGTGAGACTTTTTCTATTGCACTAGACATATCGAAAGCCTTCGATAGAGTCTGGCATAAATCTTTAATTTCTAAACTACCCTCCTTCGGTTTCTATCTCTCCATCTGTGCCTTTGTCTCTAATTTCCTTTCCGGCCGTTTCATAGCTGCGGTTGTGGACGGCCATTGTTCACTTCCTCACCCTATAAACTCCGGTGTTCCTCAGGGCTCTGTCCTATCTCCTATTCTCTTTCTAATTTTTATAAATGATCTCCTTAACTGTACCTTAATTCCCATCCATTCATATGCAGACGACTCAACCTTACACTACTCCATTAGTTTTTCAGAACGCCCCAGCCAGCAATCCCTCAACGACAAACGTAATGAAGCCATAGAACTCTTAAATTCTGATCTAAATACTATTTCCAATTGGAGCAGAGAAAACCTTGTTAACTTAATGCTTCCAAAACCCAATTTCTCCATCTATCTACCCGTCAGGATCTCCCAGCGGACTATCCCTTATTCTTCAACAATACAAAAATCAACCCTTCATCTTCTCTCAATATTCTTGGTGTCTCTTTTTCTTCTGCTCTCATTTGGAAGGACCATATTACCAGTCTTGCTAAGGCAGCCTCCCAGAAGCTGGGTGTGCTCAACCGCCTTAGGGGGTTCTTTTCCCCTGCACAGCTTCTTGCTCTGTACAGGGGCATAGTGCGCCCTTGTATTGAGTATTGTTCACATGTGTGGGGAGGTTCCTCTCACACCGCTCTCCTAGACAAAGTTGAAAGGAAGGCCTTTCGTATCATTAACTCCCGTCCACTCACCAACTCTCTGCAATCTCTCTCTCTCCGCCGCAATGTTGCATCTCTCTCGCTATTCTATCGCTACTATAATAATCAGTGTTCCTCAGAGCTATCCCAGTGCATACCACCTCCTTTACGTAGGGCACGTGGTACCCGTCTTGCAACTCAATCCCACCCCTACTCTGTGCAACTCTCCAACCCAAGAGTGAAACGTTACTCTCAAACTTTCTTCTACTCAACATCTGAGCTCTGGAACTCTCTCCAAGAATCAGTCTTTCCCTCTTCCTATGACTTAAATTGCTTCAAACTCCGTGTGTCCCGGCATTTTGGCTCGAATGTCCCTTGATTTTGGCCCTGTCACTCTTTCAACTATGGGGGAGGCACTCGCTATAGGCAGTTATGCCTTTTGCCTCCCTCAATCACATAGAAAAAAAAAACAAAAAAAAAACAAGACATGATGTCACAGGTGGCTGGCTACAGGATTGGCCGTGGCGTTCGCTTGGCCTATCACCCCATTGGGAGGCTCAACCTCACAGAAGAAGGGAAACATGGTCACAAGGGATCCTCCAAGCTTCATCAAGGATCAGGATCCTGGACAGGCAAACCTAGAAGCCCTGTGATTGGCTTGCAGAAAACACAGTGATCTTCCAGCCAGCCTTATTAGGCCCCAGCACCAACTCCTCGACACACGCTCGTAGCCGCTGCCCCTAAGGACTCAGTCTCCCTCATCTCCCTGCAACCAAAACCCTCACCTTCAGCAGTACACCACCTAGCTGGCGTGGATGAAAGCTCTAAACGAGTGACGAATGTTATAGACTACCCTCGAGCCTTCCTCTGCCACTGCCCACAATTACCAATTGCCCGGGACTTTCAGAACTGCAGACATTAATTCAGCGTCACACTCTTGGTGCCCCTCACTCGTACTTCAAAGAAGCTAACCACACATTGTTACACAGAGCTGCCCAGAGTTCTAAAAGAGGAGACCAGGCACCGAGGCACTCACCCCATATTATTGAAGTCATCCCTTACAAAGTCTTTGAGAGAGGTCTGCCGCCATGCCCCTGAGTGTGACCCCTGCTTTGAGGTAGTGACGAAGGTACAGCCAACGATGAGGTGATAAGCTGCCGAGACGCCCTGTCCCAGGAGGACCAGCCATATCACCAGACAACTATATAGAAACTACGGGTCTGTTACATGGTCGATAGAGTACTTCTAGAAGTACTGATAGACAATCTGGATAAGACTCGGTGCTTTTCACCGGGGAGACAAGAGTCATTGCTCAAATAATTGAAAACTGTCTTCATATTTAAACTCTAGCTTAGCTCTTATAAAGTAATTACAATTAATAGTTAACCGACTCTCTGTCTAACCAACAAAGTCTTGTCGAACTAAAATCTAGAAACTTAGTTAGCTAGAGAACTTGCTTTCCACTGGGAGACGAGATTGATGAGCTAGCCACTAGGAAGTTAATTAGCTTAATCCCCGAGCTTAGCTTTGCCTAATTTGAATGGAGTCAAGTCAGGATCTGTCAAGCCAAAGTTACGGATATTAAGAGAGACCTTGCATCAAATGAGAGCCTAGATTTAATATATAAACTCTTCAGGTTTGACCGACCCATCCAGGCATACAGGTTCAGATAAATTAATGAACACAATTCCTTGGAACACAAAGTAATACCTTATTGCATAATAGTTATATGAGGACTAATGAGAGAATAAATTAACGATTGAATAGGAGTCTTTTACTGTTGCCACGAAAGGATCATTAGCTGTTTTTTATGTTGTCCCAGAGTTTTGTTTGTTGCTCATATTGAGTGATTAAACACTTGCTTATAATGAGAGATTAAACACTTGCTTACGTTGAGAGATTAAATGCTTGCTTATATTGAAGGATTAAGTATTTGCAAGGTGAACAAGTTAATAATATTGACTGGACCTAAGGGCCCAGCATTATACATATATGCTTAACCTGAGAAGCACGATAAGCCTCACGGAAGGGTCACTATAGCGAACGTGATAGGCCTCACGGAAGCAAGACCATAAACAAATAATCCAAAACAACCCAGGGGCTCTCAAAACATAGGAATATATGATTAGGTGAGATAATTCACCTCTAGTACTTCCTACCATTCATCCACATGTGTCTCAACTCCCCCTTCAGCTCCTTCCCCCCCTTTTCTCACCCTCTTCCCCCCCTCCTCAATTATCGGCTATTTTTCCTCTTATTTCCCTAATTTATCGGTTATTTTCCACGCAAATTACCGTCAGCCAAGCTGGGAGGCACGATTGAGTCACTTAGAGACCCTCTGGAAGTGTGAGATCTCTCTCGGGTCGCTCTTTTGCATGCTAGATGTTGGCAAGGGAAGATGTATGTCTCTAGCCCGACCGACCCAAAATACGACCGGGTGGCAAAAATATACGTTTTCCACCAACCAATTGCTATTCACAATTCTTTAATTAATTACTTCAAGGTTAATATGATTATCATATAAGTAAAATAAATGCATATGGAGAAGATATAATACTTTATATCGTAAATATAACAAACTCAGTCAGAATCGAATTGTAGAAATTACCCATTTTGGGCACTTTTCCCTACCTCAATTTTGTGTCCTGCGCATTAAGGGTACTATATTGTATATTTGTATTGCTTATTTTTGTGTTTTGTATTATACCGTTCCCCGAAGAACCCCAAACCGAAAATAAAAATTCTGATGACAAAGAAGACAACTCAGATATCACCGAGCTCATTGGCCTTTTTCACCATGCAATTATAAAACAAACAAAAAATCCCCAAAATATATAATATAGAGAGCAGACCACCATGAAAGTTCAAATGCGACCATTGACGCAGCCGCAGGCCCTGTAGCTGTCAATATCTCACACCAAAGGATTTTTATCCAAGACCCACCCCTCCCTTTATTCCGACACAATGTTAGGAATAAGCCTACAGTTACTTATGGACACTGGACCACCTGAGGTTGCCTACCCTGGGATTATATTTTAAAAGCACCAACTGATGCTTGGGCCCCTTGAGCCAGCACTCACCCAATTATTTGGGGCCACTGGTGCCCCTTTTTCAGTACCAGCACCCAAGTCCTCCCACTCGAGCTTTGGGCTGGCACTGTCTATGCCGCATTCACAGTTATGGACATGCCCCTCTCGTAACTTTGATGGTTATCTGGGGTGGGACATAATTAGCTGGTTACGAGGTGTTCCTCGATTGAGTTGCCCAACAGGTGACCTTACATAAGCTTCAAACCACCAAGAACGCCCCCCCACCCCACCCCAAAGACTTGATGACACTCAAACCCCCACTGCTGGCCGGTCAGCTGGGCCCACACCCTCAGACCCCGGGAAACCCTGTGAAATAACAGGTGGCGGTCAGAAAGTACTCCTCGCCAGGGAGTTATACATTTCCTCCCTCTCACACCTTCCACTAACCCTACACTGCCCCTCAGCTCCTTGTACCATGTTTTATCCTGATACTAAACTCGACCCTTGTTAATGCTGATAAACCAATAGTCATGATCACCACTGTACACCAGTGTCCCTCTGTTTGGCCAAGGGCTTATTGCTAGGCGAGTGCCAACCGGTAGAACTACTGTATGTCCTTGGGGGGACAGTAAACTCACCCTTCTGTAAACTATGCTATAGGCCCCAACAGTCCAGGTATTGGAACAAAAGAATTACAAGAATTACAATAATATAAGAATGCGATAAGAAAAAAAAAACAGAACAGGACATAAGGACAAATTGATAAACTAATATGAAAGAATAGAAGAAGACTAAAATAAGAATATAATACACAAGAAAATTTTAGACTAAAAACCCTTAACACATACTTGATTTTTGGTCCCGACTGTCCCCGATTTTGCCAAAAATAAATTGAAAGATTGCATAATTGGGATTAGTTGGAACCAAAATTGTGTATAATCCTCACTGCTCTCAATCTTGCAATCTTCCTATTTATGTTTGGCATATTCGGGGGTAGTCTCGTGTATTTTATTCTTATTCATATGCTAGTCTTATTATAGTATATTCATTTGATTATATTCTATTTTATTATTATGCTATTCATATTCTAATTAACTGACCCTTCTATAAATCATTCCATAGGCCCCGGGAGTCCAGGTACCATTGGGGAGAGGTCCGCCACCATACACATAATCCACAATCTCGTAACTGGAACACAGAGAAGTAGTATCATATTACGGACTTAAGGGGGAGATTAGCACTTCATTTTATTTTTTGTATTCTGGATCCCCTTCTCCCTCATGTTTAACCCCATTAGTTTTGACATTTAAAACGTTCACTCCCTTAGTTTGGCGATTTTAAGACAATTCTGCCCCATTTTAAGACATTTCGTGTCATTTAGGTGTCGATTTATTTCCTGAGGAGCGGTAGCGAGGTTGTAGTTTAGGAGAAACCAGTCTTCGGCAAGGATTTTTTTTTACCGAAACAATGATGAATTAATCTCGAAGGAGGGTCTTTAAGGGCCTTTTTGATGGAAGTCTAGGGAGCAGACTAAAATCCTTCAGCACTATATCGCCTCTTTACCTTTGATTCTGGCTTTATTTAAAATTACACAATTTCATGCAGCGTAAGAAGGACCAATGTTAATCAGAGGGTTAATTAAGATCATATGTACACGTTTGTGTTCTAGAGTTAGATTATAACCTTAAGAAAATCGCCTAATAGTAACCAGAATATGATAAACATTATGTCATGGTGCTGAAAGGGTTAAAGAAGGTATGCGCAGGGTAACTGACCACTTGTGAGTTTGATGCTGTAAAGATGTTGGAGCTGTAGACATCGATGATAAGCGGAATGTCCTCCTAAAATGCGGTTGTAGTACATTTATAAATACATACTGTAAAACCAAACAGCCTCGGATGCGGACGGAACTTATGTTGACGAACCACGACCGACTAAGGACATTCCTTCGGACATTCTGAGAATGGCTACATGGAATGCTAGTGGCATGCATGATGGCACAAAAGAGAGAGAGGTTCTGGAAGTGCTAGTGAATGCCAGGCTGGATGTATGTGGAATGACAGAGACCAAATGGAAAAGTTCAGATGTGAGAGAGTGGGAGTGTGGAATGGGTGTGTGTGCTGGAGTGAGTGAAGGAACAGCGAGAGAAGATGCGTGTTTGTTTGTAAGTAGCAAATGGAAGGAATGTGTAACATAGTATGGGTCTGTGGGTTCAAGGATTGTGTGGGTGAGAATGAAAGTAGGAATACAAACGTGGGTGATTGAGTGTGTGTATGCCCCGACAGAGGATAAACTTGAATGAAAGAAAGAGGAGTTCTGGATGAATGTGGAGGCGTGCCTGGAGAAGTTTGATAAGAACGAAATAATATTTCTGATTGGGGATAGGAATGGTAAGGTGGGTGATAGGAAAGTTGAGGGAGTGGTGGGAGGGTGGGGGGTACCATCAGAGGTGAATGGGAATGGTAGGGCACTTGTGGACGTATGTGTGGGGAGGAGGCTGTGGATAGCTAACACCTTTTTCCGACACAGAATGATCCACAGGTACACATGGAAACGGGTGTGGACGATGGAGGATGAGACAGTGGTGGAACGAAAGTCATTGATTGATTATGTTTGTGTGGATGAACGAATGAAGAAATCTGTGATGGATGCTAGGGTGTATAGGGGTATTGGAGGGGGTCTGTCTGATCATTATGTAGTGGGAGCTAAGGTTAGGATACAAGAGAAGTGGGTGAGGAGAGCTGGAGGGAGGCGAGAGGAGGGTGGAATGGTGAGGAGGGTGGAGAGGTTGCAGGAGGAGGAAGTCAGGGAGGAGTACAGGAGAGCAGTGGAAAGACGACTAGGGGGGTTCGACCTGGAAGCTATGGAGGAAGTGGAGGAGATGAGCAAGGTGTTTTAAGGATGAGATCTGTGCAGCATGTGAGGAGGTGTGTGGAGTGAGGAGAAGAGGGAGGGGAGTGAAAGGTACAGCATGGTGGACAGAAGAGGTAAGAATAGCTGTGGAAGAAAAGAAGAAAGCATATAGAGAGTGGTTGGGTAGTAGAGGGAATGAAGATGTCGAGAGACAGAAACGAGCGAGGTACGTGGAGAGTAAGAGGGTGGTGAAGAGAGTAGTTAAGGAAAGTAAGAGAAGAGTAGATGAGGAATTTGGAAGGAATCTGAGTGTAAAATGGAGGGACAGTAAGAAAATGTTCTGGAAAGAAGTCAAGAAAGTTAGGGAAGGTAGCAAGGGAAACAGTAAGGGTGTGAAAGATAAGAATGGGAGAATGCTAGCCGAGAAGCAAGAGGAGTCGAAAGATGGAGGGAGTACTTCAATGAGTTGCTAAATGTAAGGAATGAAGAGCCAGCAAACATAGCTGGATATGGTATGGGAGGGAGAAGAAGAGAAGTAGTGGAGGAGGAGGTGGGGATCAGGAGGTCAAAAGTGTGGGAAGCCATGAAAAGAGTGAAGTTGGAGAAAGCACCAGGAACAGGTGGAGTGTGTGGGGAAATGTTGAGGTATGGTGGTGAGATAGTGATCGAATGGGTATGGAAAATGTGCAAACTAGCATGGGAGTGCACCCGATGACTGGAAGACTGGCATAATAGTCCCCCTATATAAGGGCAAACGGGAAAGAGGAGTGTATGGTAACCACCGAGGAATATGTCTTCTAAGCGTAGTAGGGAAGGTATACAGTAGGGTAGTGAGAGAGTGAGAGTGAGAACGGAAAAATGGATAGGCGATGAGCAGGGAGGTTTTAGGAAGGGAAGAGGATGTGTAGATCAGATTTTTACCCTGAATTGTGTTGTGGAGAAATATCTGGAGAAGAAACAAAAGGTGTATGTTGCCTTTATGGACATGGAGAAGGCCTATGACAGAGTGGATAGAGAAGGTTTGTGGAAAGTACTTAGAATATACGGAGTAGATGGCAAGTTGGTGAAAGCAGTGAAGAGCATGTATGAGGGTGCAAAGGCAGCAGTACGTGTGGAGAGTGAGCAGAGCGAGTTCTTTGACATGAATGTTAGTTTGAAACAGGGGTGTGTGATGTCCCCGTGGTTGTTTACTGTATATATGGATGGAGTAATGAAAGAAATACTATCAAGAGCAGTGGATGTTGGTGTATCACTGAAAAGGGAGGGAATTGAGTGGAAGCTACCTATACTGCTGTTTGCGGATGATACAGTTCTGGTGAGTGATAATGAATGGGAGTTGCAGGGTCTGGTAAATAAGTTTGGAACAGTGTGCGAAAAATGGAATTTGAAGGTAAATGCGGGGAAGAGCAAGGTTATGGTCTTCGAAAGGGGTGAACTCAAAGAGTGTGAGGTGGCCACCCCTTCGGGGATCACGGCGTCAGGCAATAGATAGATAGATAGAAAACCAAATTATTCATGCTTTTTATTCTTTAGAAACTTACATCATTATTGCATTTCCGTCTATGTCGACGTTTATGGCTCCAACTTCCTTGTAAAGTGTTCACAATAGTATACCATCTTAACCCCTTCAGCTCGAAGACATAATTAAACGTGTAAATAACCAAGGGCATACAAAGGTATATCTAATCTTTGGGTATATTGATTGTGATTTACCTTTCTAACGTTTGTCCACTACTAATTTACCATTAATAGGGTAGATTATCACGAACACCTTAATTACCCTTTCATACCTTCTTTAATATTTCGACACAATGAAATAATTGTCATAATATTCTGGTCACTAGTAGACGATTTTCTTTAGCTTATATTCGACCTGTAGGACTCAAAGGGGCAAATACGGTCTCAATATACCCTCTTGACTAACATAGAGGTAAGGGAGGGAAGGGGTCAAGATTATTGTCAAGTTCGTTTGCTCTACCTATAGTGATACATTTGTCTGATATGGGAATCGATTTTATTAACTTTTTTATACCATTGATTTTTTAAGAGTGTGGAAGAGATTATTTTATGAAAAGCGAATCAGAATTGTCACAATCAGATCAGTAACAATCAGACTGGTCACAATCAGAACAGTAACAATCAGAATGGTCACAATCAGAAGTCACAAACATATTTTCCACAATCAGAACAGCCATAATCATCATGATTAAAATCAGAACAGTAACAATCAGAATAGTCACAATCAGAAGTCACAATCAAATCAGTAAACAGTCAGCATGGTCACAATCAGATTGGCCATGATCAGAATTATCACAATCAGAATGGTCGCAATCAGAACAGTCACAGTTCAGAATTATGACAATCAGATCGGCCCTGAATTGTGTTGTGGAGAAGTATCTGGAGAAGAAACAAAAGGTGTATGTTGCCTTTATGGACTTGGAGAAGGCCTATGACAGAGTGGATAGAGAAGGTTTGTGGAAAGTACTTAGAATATACGGAGTAGAGGGCAAGTTGCTGAAAGCAGTGAAGAGCATGTATGAGGGTGCAAAGGCGGCAGTACGTGTGGAGAGTGAGCAGAGCGAGTTCTTTGACCTGAATGTTGGCTTGAAACAGGGGTGTGTGATGTCCCCGTGGTTGTTTACTGTATATATGGATGGAGTTATGAAAGAAATACTATCAAGAGCAGTGGATGTTGGTGTATCGCTGAAAAGGGAGGGAATTGAGTGGAAGCTACCTATACTGCTGTTTGCGGATGATACAGTTCTGATGAGTGATAATGAATGGGAGTTGCAGGGTCTGGTAAATGAGTTTGGAACAGTGTGCGAAAAACGGAATTTGAAGGTAAATACGGGGAAGAGCAAGGTTATGGTCTTCGAAAGGGGTGAAATCACAGAGTGTGAGGTGAAGCTGAACGGTCAGGCTATGGAGATCGTCAACTCTTTTAAGTATCTGGGCAGTGTGTTGAGTAAAGATGGGACTATGGATGAAGAGGTGCGGGAGAGGGTACAACAGGGGAAGAGGGTTGTAGGAACGCTAAAAGCAGTAACAAGAAATAGGGTGGTCAGTATGGAAGTGAAGAAGTCCTTGCATGACAGTGTGGTAATCCCGACACTGACTTACGGAAGCGAAGCATGGACGTTGGTTGAGAGACTCAGACCAAGAGTGAGAGCAGTGGAAATGAATTACTTAAGGAGTGCGTGCGGAGTTACATGGAGGGATAGACAGACTAATGAGGAAGTAAGAAGGAGGTGTGGTGTGGAGGTAGATGTGCTGGAAAGTGTGAAAAGGAACAACTTGAGATGGTTCGGCCATATGGAACGTATGGAAAGCGAGAGAATGACTAAGAGGGTGTACGAGAGCGAGGTGGAGGGACAGAGGGGGAGAGGTAGACCGAATATGAGGTGGAAGGATGGAGTGAGGAACTACATGAACGAAGGCGGTGCTGGTTGGGGGGAGGGGCGTCGACTGACTGGGGACAGAGGTGCATGGGGGCGGTTCGTTCGTGGCCACCCCTTCGGGGATCACGGCGTCAGGCAATAGATAGATAGATAGATAGATCGGCCACAATCAGATCAGCCACAATCAGAACGGTCACAATAATTAGAATGGTCACTACTAAATCGGCCACAGGATGATCAGTCAGAATGGCCACAATCCCCACAAGGCTATACTCCTAAACGGATATAACCGAAAGGGGAGTCTTACTTAAATACCCATATACACAGAATGATGATCACCATTTTACGTAGTTTTATGCAGCTCGTGATGATGGATGTTTTGGTACCACATACAAACAAATTGGTGGAATTGTCCCAACTGCAGCATTAATCAAACTAAAAATTTAAATTAATATTAATTTCAAACATCATCTAGACAATTTCCACAATGTGTTCAGCCTTTCAAATTATTACACCCAATTGTCCTAGTATTGTTTCGTAAAGATTGCAAACACTATTCAGATCCAAAAAAAATAGAATGATAGAGTAATGAATAGGGACAACAACAAAATGTCCTTAGTTTCACAATACCTAATCAATGTTCCTTGTTTCAACAACCCATCACAGACAAAAACAGAATAAGAATAGGCTGATTTCGGCAGTCTTTATGTTTCGTAATAAAAACTCCACAGGCATGCACATTTCCAAGAATAATTACTTAAGTAATACAGCTCTATTATTGCAATTACTAAATATACTGTATATTCAGAATATTCTTAAACTGAGAGATGACATGAGCCAAATTTATGCTCTAGTAGCCGATATCTCGTTGATTCAGTGCATTTCACAAACAAATTTGGATGCAATTATACATTTATTATACTAAATATCGATGTGCAGAAAGTATAATAATATCCATAGATCGCTGCACAACCAGGATAAAAGTAACAAACTTTCGATTGAGGCCCCTATCATTTTGCAATCCGTAGCTCGTCACCATTATCGCATTCGTATTTACCAAATTATAGAGGCTTCGTATCTATGCATAAATGTAGAAAATAATTAACAATTTGTTTATCATTATTATAATTTAAATAGCCTATGATAGCGCAGTTGGAAAGTGTGTACAATGTACATGCTTAGATTGATATGCAGGATTCGAAACTGCATAATAAATCGTAGGCTTGTCCACCTTTCTGTAACTGTCTTCGTGGTGCAATGCATAAGTGTGTTGATTTTCGGTGTGAGCATCCTAGGTTCGAATCCCCGGAATGCCATATGTGTTTGTTAATTTCATTAATCGAGTTTAGGAGTAAAGTTGGTTGGTGGAGAGAACATAATAATTCATTCAGCTTCAGTAGTAGTTAATCGAGAGGCCTTCCCTAGGGTTAAGTGCCCCATTAATTACTATTTCCTTTCACCTATGCATAGCCTATGATAGCGCAGTTGGAAAGTGTGTACATGCTTAGATTGATATGCAGGATTCGAAACTGCATAATAAATCGTAGGCTTGTCCACCTTTCTTTAACTGTCTCCGTGGTGCAATGCATAAGTGTGTTGATTTTCGGTGTGAGCATCCTAGGTTCGAATCCCCGGACTGCCACATGTGTTTGTTAATTTCATTAATCGAGTTTAGGAGTAAAGTTGGTTGGTGGAGAGAACATAATAATTCATTCAGCTTCAGTAGTAGTTTATCGAGAGGCCTTCCCTAGGGTTAAGTGCCCCATTAATTACTATTTCCTTTCACCTATGCATAGCCTATGATAGCGCAGTTGGAAAGTGTGTACAATCGCGCTAAGAAGTCATGACTCGATTCCCAGTACATTTTGTTCAGAAAGTGCTATCTGGCAACTATTGAGGCTCTACTATATTCATATATTTCACACCGGGGAGAACTGTATTGAAGGAACAAATACCAAAAACACGATATATAAGTATTGTTGCAATATATTTATCTCATTATGTGAAAGCAAACCAAATAATATTAAAGTTGAGACTAACCCGAACGAAAGAATGTGAAACTCGTAGTATTTCGCTCACTAGATTCAGGATTAAAATATGTAAGAAGTCTCTTAATGCTTGTATTACTTTTTAAGCCAACAATACTGGGAGAAAAGTATCTCATAAATTAAAGCCAACCGTTAAAAGTAATATTCAACCCATGAGTGTCAATAAATTACGTACATTAACATATAACAGATTGTTTTTTCCACATTTAATTCTCTAAGTGGGACAACAGTCTGCCTGAAAAACAAAGCGGTCTCCAGTATAATTTGGGAGAAAACTTGAATACTCGAGAACAGCTTGTAATTTGTATAGACAGACGATGAAATTGCACTTAAAACATATTTAATATCCCATAGGGACACCCATATAGGAACGGAAGATGGAAAGGCATGTAGTAAAGGACAAAGGTGGATATATGAGCGGAAGAGATACACTCGCCCTCATATACTGGCAGTGACTGGCTTGTACTGTCTTGCAGGCGGCTGCCGCCTGCAGCCGTTGTAGACCTCCAGGCGGCAGGCCCAGGGTGTGTAACATGCTAGATGGCGCCAGGATATTAAATACTTTCATTATTCTATAAAGATATTGAAAACAAACCTTACTTATATTTATTCAAACTACAACATAAATACAATTTAGAGGGCATAAATAGTTTAATTTTGTCAGTAGACCAATTATTGGGAATATCCGGAGACCTATAGTTATAAATTAGGAAATGACAGGGCTCTGACGGGCAGTGGAGAGTTGCCAGCGGTAGCCAGATTTGGGGATTTTTGTCCGAACCTTAGAAAAATCGAGTCATGACTTCTTAGCGCGATTGTACATGCTTAGATTGATATGCAGGATTCGAAACTGTATAATAAATCGTAGGCTTGTCCACCTTTCTTTAACTGTCTTCGTGGTGCAATGCATAAGTGTGTTGATTTTCGGTGTGAGCATCCTAGGTTCGAATCCCCGGACTGCCACATGTGTTTGTTAATTTTATTAATCAAGTTTAGGAGTTAAGTTGGTTGGTGGAGAGAACATAATAATTAATTCAGGTTCAGTAGTAGTTTATCGAGAGGCCTTCCCTAGGGTTAAGTGCCCCATTAATTACTATTTCCTTTCACCTATGCATAGCCTATGATAGCGCAGTTGGAAAGTGTGTACATGCTTAGATTGATATGCAGGATTCGAAACTGCATAATAAATCGTAGGCTTGTCCACCTTTCTTTAACTGTCTTCGTGGTGCAATGCATAAGTGTGTTGATTTTCGGTGTGAGAATCCTAGGTTCGAATCCCCGGACTGCCACATGTGTTTGTTAATTTCATTAGTCAAGTTTAGGAGTTAAGTTGGTTGGTGGAGAGAACATAATAATTAATTCAGGTTCAGTAGTAGTTTATCGAGAGGCCTTCCCTAGGGTTAAGTGCCCCATTAATTACTATTTCCTTTCACCTATGCATAGCCTATGATAGCGCAGTTGGAAAGTGTGTACATGCTTAGATTGATATGCAGGATTCGAAACTGCATAATAAATCGTAGGCTTGTCCACCTTTCTTTAACTGTCTTCGTGGTGCAATGCATAAGTGTGTTGATTTTCGGTGTGAGAATCCTAGGTTCGAATCCCCGGACTGCCACATGTGTTTGTTAATTTCATTAATCGAGTTTAGGATAAAGTTGGTTGGTGGAGAGAACATAATAATTAATAGTAGCTGTAGTATTTTTATATCTGTCTATCTATATACTTCGGCCCAATCCCTTTGTTTTCCTATTGTTTGTTTTATTTTCGTTTTGTTTTTGTTTTTTCTAGGGGGGGGGGAGGGGGGGGACTCAAGACAAAGCCAGAATAGAGACAACACAACACAAAACATTGAACACACCCAAACAAAATTAAAATTCATCTCTGTAGAATACAAACCGTAAATCGCACACACGCAAATGTAGTATTTGTATTATTTATTAATACAATTATTACTTCACGTCTGTATAAATAAATATTTCTATATAATGTATGGCACAATGTGTAGAATCTGTGTGTGTGTGTGTGTGTGTGTGTGTGATGTTTCTGTGTGTATTTGAGTGCATTTTGTTCTATATTATTTGCTTTATCTATATATTAATTAATGTTTTAATTTGTACTTACCATCTTCCGAGCCTGGCGGCGACGGTAGCATGGATTAATGGCACTAATCCGGTATATGTAGGATGTGTAGCGTTACCGTGGATGTCCGTGTGGGGCGGATACTGTGGGAGAGAGAGAGAGTTACAAGGAATAGTTGGGATCTCAGAGACCTTGCGGTCCATTCCGGGGAGATACTCGAAGTGGAAGGAGAGAGACTGTTTAGTGAACTACACTCATTACAGAGTGAGCAAAATACTATCTAACTGCTCTACTGAAGAACTGTTTACAAATTCTGATGGAAGTTTGGATAATCTTAAATAACACTACTGCAATGCTATTAGAAACAATTTATTATGGAAAATAGGGACCAATAGACTCTCCTATTTTTCTCATTATAGTCCGCATGGAGGAATTTCATTATTGATAACTGGAAAAAACCAAAAATCACCTAAAATAATCGTTCTAGGGCCGAAACCAACTCGCCCCGCATTTGTTAGGTTAAATTAGTTTAGTTGACATTAGAAGTGATGGTAGTATTAGTGGGGAATGATGGTAATCATAGTGATAATGGTGATAATAGTACTAATAATGGTTGTAGTTGTAGTGATGATGATGACAGTATGATGATGATGACAGTATTAGTGATGTTGGTGAGTAGTAGTGATTATGGTGAATGTTGTAGTGATGATGACAGTAGTACTGATGATGATAGTAGTAGTGATGATGGAAAGAGTAGTAGTGATGACTGTAATTGTAGTAGTACTGATGATAGTAATGGTGATAGTGACTAGTAGTGATGATGGTGACACATTGCAGAGTTGGGTATGCCGTTTTGTTTTAGGGGAAAATGGCAAGTCTACTTTATCAACTCTGTATAAGCAGAGTATGGTACCGCCCCCCCCCCCCCCCCCCCCCGTAATGTGGGTACCACCGGAAAAAAAATGTCTGTCATCGTCGTTGTCAATCTGTCTCGAAACTCCTCCTAAACCGTTTGACGGACTTTCACCAAACTTCACACAAACATTTGTTGCGTGAATACGACGGTCAGTCAAAAAGGATTTGTTTAATTTGTGCAATAGTTATGATTTTAGGTCAAAGGTATGGTTTTACCACCCAGCCACCAGCCGTCGTCCCCCCCCCCCCCCCCAATACTAATCTGATACTACCTGTTTCATGGTCGGATTGTCG
Source organism: Paralithodes platypus (assembly GCA_032716605.1). Classification (NCBI taxonomy): domain Eukaryota; kingdom Metazoa; phylum Arthropoda; class Malacostraca; order Decapoda; family Lithodidae; genus Paralithodes; species Paralithodes platypus. The sequence goes on along the minus strand of CM064547.1, from coordinate 11,934,418 downwards.
GCGACTAAACCGGCTCCCCCTCCGGGTCCCCACTTGGAATGTGGGTGGCTAGACACCCTGCAGGACTAAAAGCAATATCTGTCAAAGGCCGGATGACCTATATATTAGTCAACGGCCATCTAGCAAACCTATGGTATTTTACCATGATGGATATTTAGGATGCTGCCATTGCCTGCACCAAGGTCTTCCATTGTCAGTTTTCATCCATCCCTGCTGTTTGGTGTTGTACAGCAACTTCCCTTCCTTTTCCTGCAATCTCCTGTTTTATTCCCCACGGTGGTTAGCAGGCCAATGAGGAAGACTTTTGAGTCTGGTGGATTTTCATGAGATTTTATTTATTTTTTTTTTTTTTTCTCGTCTTTTCTAAACAAATAAAATCCACCGCTACTGTTCCCCCCTGGATATGGTGTCTTTGGGGCTTGTTTTATACCTTACCTAGATGTGATGGCTCCGTCTGGGTCGACTTGTTTATATCCATCTTTATATATTTGTGAATGTATTGCTTTCAACTTTTTCTGTTTTTGTTTCTACTTTTGTCCGGTGATATAGAAGTTAATCCGGTCCTCACAGACAACCTGTTACAAGTTGTCGCGTATTTTATTCCAATATTCGTGGTCTCTATAAGAACATCAAGGATCATAAATTGGCAGCTGTTGCTTATGATATTGTCTTTTGTTCTGAAACCCTTGTCTCTGGTTATAGAGATTATTCTGAATTTCTTATACCTAACTTCAGTAAACCAGTTCTTATTCGGCGTGATTCCATTCCTCGTGCTCGTGGAATGAGCTTGTATATTAGATCTGGGTATAATGCTCAGCACTTAACTACGCATATTTGTAAATGCTATGAGATGCAGTTAGTTAAAGTTTCCAGCAAGTATCATAATCATTACATTTTTAGCCTGTACAGAAATCCTGATGTTAACAATGACATCAATTATATGACTGCCTCTTAACAGCCATGGATTCAATACAGTCTGTAGATGTCAAATCATCCTTTATTTTTGTTGGTGATGTCAATGCGCATCATCAGGAGTGGTTGAACTCGGTCTCTTCAACTAATAGAAATGGTCTTGCTGCCTTGGATTTTGCAAACTTATCTGGTTGTGAACAGCTTATCCAAGGACCTACTCATATGTTAGGAAATTGTCTTGATCTAGTACTAACAGATATTCCTGGTGTTGTAGAAACCTCCGTTCTTGTACCTGTTGGCACTTCCGACCACAATGCCATCATGTGTAAAATTAATCTTGATTTATCTGTTCCTGATATTACTCTCTCACGTTTAGGCTACATTAAATCCCGGGTTAACTGGGACAACGTTTGTAATGATGTTTGTAATATTGAGTGGAATCACATACTAAGATCTCATGACCCGGTTTCAGCTCTCAACAATTCCCTTCTTGGTATCCTTCGCAAAAGAGTTCCATCAAAAACAATTAAGTCTCGTATCAGGGATAAAGCATGGTTTAATGATGACTGCAAGCGTGTATTTGATGACAAACAGGCTGCATATCGTCTATAGAGGCATTGTCAAACCCCCTTGCATTGGGAAAATTATGTTTTCAAAAGGGCAGCTGCGCAGAGAGTTTATGATGGTGCTGAGAGGGAATATAATTCCCATCTTCAGGATGTTCTGGCAGGAGCTACACAGCCTCATAAATGGTGGTCCACTTTGAAATCCTCTTTATTTGGAATAGATTCCTCCATGCTTCCTCTTTGTGATTCTGATGGTTCCATCTCTTTTGATCCATTATCGATGGCCAAAATTCTATCTAATATTTTTATTAATAAGCAGAGTAATCAGGAATTGTCTTTGCCATTGACATGTTTCCCTAGACCCAACCTAAATTCAATGGCATTCAAATCAGCTGAACTGAAAAGGTACTTGCTGGATCTTGATACCTATGATGGCACAGACCCGGATGGGTTTTTCCCTCTGTTTTTTTAAAAAGGTTGCAGTGGTCTTGGCACCTAAATTGGCCGTGGTGTTTAGGTTGCTTTTGAAATCAGGTAGTTTTCCTCTTTGCTGGCGTAAGGCTAGTATCACTCCTATTCCAAAGGGAAATACTGCCTCATCATCTCCTAATGACTATCGCCCTATCTCCATTACGCCTATCCTATCCAAGCTCTATGAGAGGCTTTTGTCCAGACGCCTTTCCTCTTATTGTAATAGTCATAATTTGATACCAAACTCACAGTTTGGTTTTCGTAAGGGACTGGGTACATGTGATGCGCTTCTGACACTCACCCATGACTTGCATTCTTCATTGGACCAGGGACATGAGTCTCGTGTCATGGCTATTGACTTAAGTTCTGCTTTTGACTTAGTCAACCATAAAGCACTTCTGTATAAGTTACAGCTCATCGGTATTGGTGGCAATTTTTTAAGGATCTCAGAAGATTTTTTGACAATAAGATCTCAGTCTGTGGTCATTGATGGGTGTCATTCCCCTTCTGTTCCTGTTGTTTCTGGCGTTCCACAAGGTAGTGTCCTTGGGCCTTTGCTCTTTATTATTTTTACTGCTGACCTGTGTTCCGAGCTTGAAAATAAACTAATCTCCTATGCCGATGATACAACTTTATATGCGTCAATTCCATCACCAATAGATCGACACGTAATTGCTACTGCTCTGAATAGGGATTTAGCCAAAATGATATCATGGTGTGAACTTTGGGGTATGAAACTTAATGCAAGTAAAACACACTCCATTATCATCAGCAGATCTCATACCTTGGATCCTCCCCATCCTTATCTACAAGTTTCTGGTGAGCAAATTGAGAATGTGGATACTCTGCATTTGTTAGGAGTTACTCTGGATTCCAAACTTACTTTTGAAAAGCATATTCGTTCTTTCTCCTCTTCCATTTCCCCCAAAATTGGTCTGCTTCGCAAGGTTTATAAAATATTTGATTGTGACGCCACAGTTATCAAGTCTGTTTATGCTTTTATTTTGCCACAATTCGAGTACTGCTCACCTGTCTGGTTGTCAGCAGCTGACTGCCATCTCAAGTTGCTTGACAGGTCACTAAATTCTATCAGTTTTATTCTACCTCGTTTGTCTCTTGATCTGTGTCATCGACGTAAAGTTGGTGCCCTTAGTCTTTTATTTAAAGTTTTTAACAACCCTCGGCATCCCTTACATGGGGTTCTGCCTGGGCCCTATGTCCGGGCTCGTGCAACTAGATTCACAAGCAATCTTAATGATCTTGCCACGAGCCGGGTAAATTTCTCTACTTCACAGTTTTCACGGTGTTTTGTGCCGGCCATGGTTGACTTGTGAGTTGCTAAATGAGATGGTCAATTCAGCTCATATCTCCATTTTTAAGTCAAGAGTTAATGCTTTTTTGCAGCATTAACCCACAGAACCCCAGCGACGCATGGTTTGCGTCCATAATGTAAGTAACGCTAAACCCCAGCGCCGCAAACCTTGCGTCCGCCACTTCAACCTCTATTATTCGGCTCGTATAGTAGGAAATGGCTTGAGAATGGTATGGGATATACCTAACGATGTTGCCGATCAGTGGCGGTACCCGGCAACTGGCCAGGCAGGCCGCGCGGGTGGTGGCGGGCGGATAAGTGGCACAAGTTTACCCGCTTACTTCACTGCGACTTTCGACCTTATTTACTCCTGTCGTATGGGAGCTAGAGGCTTAAAATTTGTGTGAGATACGCTTTAGGATGTAGGCATTACTTGACCATACTCAGCTACCACCCAAGTCCTGCCAGGCGGGTGGTGATGCGGGGGAGGAGGGGAAAAACACTGTACCCGCTTATCTCCCCACGACTTTCGACCTGATTTACTCTTGTCCTATGGTAGCTATAGGCTTGATATTTGTATTGGATATTCCTTAGGATGTAGGCAATGTATCGCAATACCCAAATCTAGGTTTGTTGGGACAACGGACGCGCGTAACAAAGGGGAATCAGTTTACCCATACATCTCGCGAGTGCAACACCATGTCGGATTTACCACGTCGTTACCCACGCAGGGGAATATCCCTTGATGATGCCCTGGCCATACTTGATTTGAGTGATGTGCCTGATAGTGACACAGGATCGTCAGATAACGATTCAGAGGAAGAATATCGTCCCACTTTGGCCGAGATACAGGACATGCAGGAGGTGGAACCCATTGTCCCCATCTCTCGTCGCTTCGCAATGTTACAAGCAGGGGCGTTTCTAGCTATATGCGAACTATGCGGTTGCATAGGGCCTCCGAAGCCACCAGGGGGCCCCTAAGGCAAGCTATTATTGTTAATTATTGTATTTTTTGTTTAAATTAAGGATAATTTTTGTTTAATTAAAAATTATTGGAAGTGCCATAAAGTGAGTAATGTATGTAGGCTAATGTATTTATAAAAGAAACTACCGAAACTGTACTCGTTTCTCCATTAGAAATTCAGAATCTTCTGAAATTACCTCCACATATCTGGCAACAATAGTAGACGTGTCAGAAATAACGCCCATGCCGCCATGCGGTTGATATGGCCCTAAGTCAGTGAGGACTGAGGCGTGGAAAAAATAAAAAATAAACGTTCACAGAGCAAAGGTAACTCATTCATGGTGTGGATTTAAGGTGTAGCATATTTAATGATATTTTATAAAGAGTGTATTTCACCTGCCTCAACTAAGTAAACTATGTGAGCAAGCTCCTGCAGTCTGCCACAATGCAGCTTGATGTGGCAGTTGACCTCCTCATGAAGGTAAAAACCTCACTGACAAGTGACTAGATACAGGCTTTGCTGCAGCTCAGGCTCTGCAAAAGATATATATGATGCCATGAATGTGGAGGCTGTGCTTAAAGAGAAGAGGCTTATAGAAGCACAAGGAAACAGTTTGCCTATGAAGCCCCAGACGAGCCTATCAGAGATGCCATGAAGAGGTTAGAAATAGCATTTTTTAATGTGGTTGTGGACACCACCATTGAGTCATTAAAGGAAAGGTTTGAAACCCTGGGTGAAGAGAGAGCCAGATTTGGAGTGCTGCTTAACATAAACAAATTGGATGGTGAGGCATTTTTCAACCAGTGCGACGAGCTTTGTAACACATTAAGCACTGAGGATGAAAAAGACATTGATGGAAAGGAACTGGCTCTTGAAATATCAGCAACTTGCCAAGCCTGCCTTCGGATAACATGACTGCACTGGAGCTTCTTTCCTACATCCACAACAATCAGCTGAAGGAACTGTACCCCAATCTATGGATTGCTCTGCGCATTTCCTCCACTCTACCTGTGACCGTGGCCTAAGCAGAGAGGAGCTTTTCAAAGCTAAAGCTCATTAAGACCTACCTGCGGTCATCCATGGGACAGGATCGCCTCAGTGGACTTGCCATAATCAGCATCAATCAAGAGATTGGCAAGCAGTTATCATATAACGATATAATCGACGACTTTGCTTCTAAAAAAGTCAGAAAGCAGAAGTTTTGAAGATGATGAAGACATGAAACATGCAGATCTGTTACTGAGGGGATACCAGCCTCCACCTGCTCACAAAAAAAAAAAACCCGGACCCAAAATGGTCACGAAGGGGGCTTAGTGTTACATGTATATGTATATAGTTCCACATTAACTGCAGTATACATATTAATTATTGGTTTGTTATGTGTTTAATTAACATTTCCTAACATTTAAAATTTAAATTTTAAGTAAAATGCGGCATCTGTCTCATTTATACGCATTTAGGAAGCCCCCTACCATAGTTTTACAAAATAGGGGCTCCCAAACAACAATTCGCATAGGGCCCCCAAAAGGCTAGAAACGCCACTGGTTACAAGAAAGGGAAGAGAGTAGGTATCGCTCCCCCATTTCTCCCTGTGACATAGTGGACTCCCCAGCAAGTGGGGAAGAGGATAATGAGGATGAGGCAGATGACCCAGACCCCATGGCCTTCCTCAACATTCCAATTTCTCATCGTAGGGCTGAGAAGAGTAGAGCTGAGAATGAGAGGGGTCAAGGTCCGACACCACACATGCCTCGCCGTGGTCCTCCCCTGCATTGGCCTTCAACACCACCCGGCATTGCCTCTCCACTAAAATCGCCAACCCCTAACACTTTCTATGGGTTGCGCAGGGGTGGTGCCATCTTAGCAGCGCAGCCATTGACTTCTTCAGAAGAAGAAACAGATGAGGATATGCCTGTCCTAGAATCATCTCCACCACGCCACCTCGCGCGCCGCCTGCTTCCCTTATCAGCCAGGGATGACTCGGCACATTCTTCGCCACCACCATCACCACCCGATCCACTACCATACTCGCCTGTACCTTCTCCTCAGCCTGGGACCTTCCACAGACACGACACTCAGACACCATCACCGCCTGCGTCGCCACAACGCCCTGATCGTGCGCAACGCCCTACCAGCACACGTGTGCGTGCCCGTGGGCATGGGCGTGGGCCGAAGGGGTTCTAAAGTGACCCTAATACGATGCCCCACCCCTGGCGGTGCGAGAGCAAGGTCTGGGTCGGCTCGACCAAGGCCGAGGTTGAGGGCAGGGGCAGGAGGCACGGCAAGGCCCTCCCGCTCCCCTGATGGTGACTCCCATCCTGACGACTCTGGCGACGAATGTGCCGCTCAACCCGACGTGTGGGATTGGGTTGATGGAGACAAATTTGTGCCCACCGACTACAACTTTGTGGGCGCTGGGATTGCCGGCCCTACCCTCCCAAACCAAGGGCGCCAGACCACGAGACTTGACATCTTCCTGCAGTTTTTTACTGCAAATCTCGTGGCTCTAATTGTTGACCAGACCAACTGGTACAATTATTATTTCATGGCTGGGAAGGAGCAGCTAAAATACTCTGCAAGGCTGTCATGGTCCACCCTAAATGTCCCAGAGTTTTACACATTCTTGGGCATTGTCATCCTGATGGGGATCACAAAGAAATCCTCCATACAAAAGTACTGGTCCTGGGATCCCCTCGTCCGAACCCCTATTTTTGGCCAAACAATGAGCAGAAATAGGTTCACGGCCATAATGGGGAACCTACATTTCATTGACAGCCTGGCAGCCCACACCAGAAATCAAACTAAACCAAAGCAATGAAAGACCCCATGGAGAGGATAAGACCCATCTTCGAGTACCTGAAGGTGAAGTTTGCTGCCGCCTTCTACCCCCATAATAAGCTCATTATTTATGAGAGTTTGATGCTGTGGAGGGGGAATATTAGCATCCGGCAGTACATGCCCAGCAAGCGACATCGATATGGCCTGAAGACCTTCGTGATGTGTGACTGTCAAACCGGTTACATCCAGGACATAATTCTGTATATGAGCAGGAAAACAGAATTGGTGGATACGAGGACATACAGCATTTCTGGGGCGTCGTCATCACCATGTTGGAGGGCTACTTGGACAGGGGCCACATACTGTACCTGGACAACTGGTACACCAGCCCCTCCCTTGCCAAGTTCCTGCATAGCCGCACTGCAGGAGTCTGTGGCACCATCAGGAGGAATCAGGTCTTCATGCCCCAACTACCACCCAGATGGGAAAAGGGCTCCATCATATACAAGCAGGCTAACAATGTCCTCATGTTGTCCTGGATGGATAACCGGGATGTAAACGTCCTCACAACAGTCCACCGTCCCATCTTCCAAAACAGCAGACGTCGTGACAGAGCAACTGGCGAAATGATCAAGAAACCTTTGGCCATCTGTGATTATAACATCAACATGCGGCTCGTGGACAAATCAGATGCTGTCATCTCGTCAGTTGAGTGTGCGAGGAAGACGATGAGGTGGTATAAGAAGTTATTCTTCCACCTCCTCTATATCACCCTCTACAACAGCCACATCCTCCACGCAACAGTCACCGGCAAGAAGGAAACGATGGACAACTTCTGCATCGAGTTGTCCAGGGAGATGTTGAGGGAAAACATGACTGCCCCCCACGCCCAGCAACCCCCCTGCCCATCGACAGCCAGCAGCAGAAGGGGTTGCCAGCTTGACAGAACGCCACTTCACTGAATATGTGCCACCCACAGAACACAATGAAAAACCCCGAAGACGGTGTCATGTGTGCCAGAACACGACACAGAGGTCCCCTCAGAGAACAGACACAAGGTGGATGTGCCTAGAATGTGGTGTGCCACTGTGTTTTCCGGACTGTTTCAGGGAGTATCACACCCTTGATCAGTTCTAAAAGAGTGTACTCCAAGATTGTGATAAAAGACGCTATGAAATGTGAAGTGTGTGTATAAAAACCAAGTGTAAATAATAAATTTATACAAAGTGCCGAACACAATATGTAAGTGATAGTGACACTCAAATATACGTAAAACAGTGACGGACACCAATAAGTGTAAATATAGCATATTTATAAGTCAAAAGTGCGTAAAACAATGTGTGAAACCCATATTATAACTATAAAACATACGATAAAGTATAAACAGAATAAACAGGGCGAGTGAGAGAGACAGACAATGAAAGGGAAAGGGGTGGTGGCGCGTGTCGGTCAGCTGGGTGTGTGTACGTTTGTGCATTCTGTTATTGTCTGAGACCATGATGGCCGCCAGTCTCCATGGCAACGGGGACACGCGCTGGTCTTGCCACTCGTGAGCACTTATAAAACTTATATCTAAGCACTTATCACACTATTACTTCACTTATAATGACATTATGTGATACATGTTGGTAGTATATGACTATGAAGGCACACATGATGCTCGGGTGGTGTAAACAACCGTCACTCGAAAACTGGACGCACCGTACATCTGCCATGCTGCTGCGCTCAGCTGTGGCTAGCCGGGCGGGAATTTTGAAGGCCGCCCGGCATCAGCTGATGTCTGAGGGTGCCCCCCCCCCATACGACCCCCAAATGACCGAGGTGAGTGTTTTTTTTTACTTATTCTTCATTTCTCACCTATTAAAGCCATTTAACCCTTCCTACCCGGTCTGCCTTAGGTAAGGACAGCACGAAAGAAGGGCCGCTACCCGGTATGCCTTATCTAAGGCCTTAATAGCCTTAATAGCCTAATTAAGCTTGGTCTGAACGCCGTGCGTACGACGTATGTCAACAAACCCAAGCGTTCGTCACCGCACCTCCGAAAACAAGAAGGAGAAGACTCCTCAATGTTATTGTTCTGACGTCATGACGAAATTAGTGTCTGAAAAGCCCCCATATTGGCAACATCTCTGCAATATTGGCTCCACTGAAATCGTCATCACAACTGAACCAGTTGACTTACAGAGCTCTACTCAATGCCAAAATACAGATTGAAAACCGTACTACGATTATAGATGAGTGGGAAAGTTCTAGCAGTGAAAATAAACATAAATACGGTAGCCTAGGCCTAGACGTTTTTCAGCCATTTCGCCCGGGTAGGGGCGACCGTCATTGGGTAAGACAGCCCGTGTAGCAAGGGTTAAGAAGAAAAAAAAAAATCCAAAATGGCCGGTCTCTCGATGTACATTTATTTTTAATTAGCTGGGGTTCTGTGGGTTAATTCTATTTTTTAAACTTATTTTATTCTATTTTATTGTACTATAATTATACTTGATATCCTCCACTGCATAAAATGTTATCTGTGTTTAATATATGCCTATATACAGTATATGGTGTGTGTTTTTTTTTTTTTTTTTTTTCCTAAGTTACCGTAGTCTTTCTCCAGTGCCTCTGGGTGTTTCGTGTGGATTCATCTTGCTGGTGTTTCTGCACCCTGGTTGGAGATTTCGGCATCTCATATAATAATAATAATAATAATAATAATAATAATAGTTGACGTTAAAAGTTATGGTAGTAATAGTGAGGATGATAGTAATAGTAGTGATGATGATGATAATAGTAGGGATTTTGGTTGTAATTGTAGTGATGATAATGACAGTATTAGATATGATGGTGATAGTAATAGTAGTAGTGATAATGGTCATAATAATAGTGATGATGGTGACAAGTAATGACGATAGTTGTAGTGATAATGATTATGGTAGTGACGATGGTGACAGTATTAGTGATGATGATGAGTAGTGTATGGTTGTCATATGAAGCTACAACAACCTTGATGATCCTATCTTGCACAAGGATGTGGAATACAAGTCCAAACATAAGTTTATAGGTTCTATATTAGCCAGAGATACAGAGAGCTTGGGTGGCACTGCTATGCTGAGTGCCGACCGGATGTTACTGATGAAAACATGTACAGCGGTGCCGGATATATTTGGTGCAACGCTGCCGTCATTGAAGAGTACGGTATATTACCATGGGATATTAAACAATGATAGTATTGCCCTGAAAGTACATGTGTGTATGTTGCAATATGATTAAGGCATGTGTACACTCTGTATATATGTTGTGTGTGCACTTAACCGATACTCCCCTCCCCCTCCCTCCCCCTTCAAGCTCGCAAGACGTTGTCGAGCTGACTCTTTTTCTAGGAGCCTTTCAGACCTACGTGGGGCCATGGGGGAAGTGAAGGACTCTCTTTCTGGGTCCGTGCTAGACACAGGGATCGCAGGGTTATGGGGGAGGGGTTCAACACCAGGGGGATTCACTGGGCGGAGGAAGCGACGGTTCCGCCAATATATCTTACCACTGGGGAGACGAACCTCATAATCCCTGGACCTGCCGCAGCCCATGATGACCCCAACCTTGTCCCAGCGGTGAGAAGTCGGGTCTTGGATCCGCACTGTGGTGCCGACTCTCAACCTGGAAAGGGAGCGTGCGTGCTGGTCATAGTTTCTCTGCACCAGCGCAGTGTGGGCGGCTGCACGGAGGTCACAGTCCTCGGCCTTGGCTTGCCACTCTGCTGCAAAGGACTGGGGATGAGCAGGGACAAATGACCGTAGTGGTTGGCCATACAGGATTTGTGCCGGGGAGTGGCCTGTGAAGTTCTGGGTGTTGCGGAGCTCCAACAGTCCACGGTCAAAGTCTTCACAGTCGATGTTGCCTGACGGAGCCGTCTTCAGTATGAGGTGTTTGACGGACTTGACGGCAGACTCGGCAAGACCGTTGGATTGTGGGTAGTGTGGGGAAGAGACCAAGTGATTGACTCCCCAACGCTCCATGAAGTCCCGGAACTCACGGCTAGTAAACTGTGGGCCTCCATCTCTACGTAGGCGGAGGGGTACACCAATTTGCCTGAAGTAGCGGCAGAAGATCCTGATGGTGTTTGAAGTGGTAGTATCCCCTTTTCAGGGTACGACAACGGGCCAGCCTGAGAGTCGGTCTGTTACGACGAGGAAGGATTTCCCCGCCACAGCGAAGAAGTCGGCTTAAACAGACTCGAAAGGCCTAGTTGGGTTGTCGTCGTTGATCGTGGGTTCCTGCTGCTGACTAGGCTGTAAGACCAGACACGGCTCACAAGCTTGAACTGTGTTGGCGATGTCCGAGTTGATGTCAGGCCAAAAGACAGCCTGTCGCGCCCTACGCTTAGTGGCCTCCACGCCTCTGTGACTATCATGCAGGCGAGCCAAGGTGCGGCGGCGGAGGGCTTCAGGAACCACAACCCTCGCTCCGTACAGGACGAGTTCACCATCTGCTGACAGGTAGTCTCGGAGTTTCCAGAATGGGAGTAGAGAGTTGTGCAGGTCGTAGCGGTTGGTGGGGAAACCCGAAGTAACGTACTCACGCAGGCGGATGTACACAGGATCCGCTCTGGCTGTGTCTTGGAGTTCCTGGAGAATCCTGTCTGTGTCCTGTGAAGGAGAGTTGACGTCGGTGGCAGCGGCGTTGACAGTCACGAGGGACCTGAGGTGAACCGTGGCGTCGGCACATGCTAACTCATCCTCTGGCGTCGGGTGGCTGACAGGGGCCCGTGACAACGCATCAGGGATGCAGAGCAACCTGCCTGCGCACCAGACGGCTGTGAAGAGGTAAGGTGCGACTTTCTCCTTCAGACGTTGCAGGCGGGGATTTTCAACCGCATCAAGGGTGTAGTTGTTGAAGATGGGGATGACAGGGCGATGGTCCATCATGAGGGTGAAGTGTTGCAGTCCGATGAGGTAGAACTTGCACTTGGACATGGCCCAGACCACGGCTAGCATCTCCAGCTCAATGGTGGCATAGCGGGACTCGGGGTCGCATAGGAACCTCAAGCCACACTGAACTAAGCGGAGACAGTTGTTGCCATGATTCTGTAGGAGGGCGTATCCAATACCGTTGAGGCGGGACTCATCAGTTTGTAGCATCACTGGTAGGGAAGGGTCGAATGGGGCCAGGACAGGTGGATTGAGCAGGGCAGCCTTGACCCGGCGGAAAGCCTCATCGTGGTCAGCGGTCCACATGAACGACCTCTTCGGGCTCATCAGGGGATGCAGGGGCTGAGCGGCAGTGGCGATGTCGGGGGTGAACTCCGCCAGCAGGTTCACCAAACCCATGAAGGAGCGAAGGTCAGTGATGTTGGCTGGTGTCGGGAAGTCCTTGATCGCTTAGACTTTGCCAGGGTCAGCCGAGATGCCCTCACCTGAGAGCGTGTACCCACAGAAGTTCACACTGGGTGCGGCAACCACGAACTTGTCCTTGTTGAGTGTGATCCCACTGTCGCGGCACCGTATGAGCACTTCATGGATACGCTGAAGATGTGTGATGAAGTCCTCGTCGTAGAGCAGCACGTCGTCGACAACTTTGGCACAATTTTGCACCCCTTGGAGGGCCCTATCACCGCGAAGGCAGAAGGCGTCACCTGTTGCTGCGAAACCCATTGGACCTCTACAGTGTTGGAAACGGCCATACGGTGTGATGAAAGTTGTGAGATGCTGGTCCTCCTCCGCATCTGCCAATATCCACTCAGGGCGTCTGCCGTTGTGAAGAATTTCGCCTGTGGTGCCACACTGCGGATCTCTTCGAAAGGCGTCGGTGAGGGGTGGGCTGGGCAGGAAACTTGGCAGTTGAGTTTGGTAAGGTAGACGGTGAGGCGAACTTCGGCGTTGGTCTTGGCGACGACGACGAGGGGGTGGCACCACTCCGAAGCCTCATCGCCGGCCGGTTTAATGATACCTTGTGCCACTAGCGAGTCCAGCTCCTGCTTAACTTTGTCCCTGAAAGCAAAGGGGATCTGCCGCGGGGTGTAGATGGCAAAAAGGCACGGCATCGTCCTTGAGGTGGATCCGCATTGGGGGACCCTTCATAGGCTTGAGTGGAGCTGTCTGGAGATCCTCCTTGGAAACCAACACGTCCTTGAACTCTCGAAGAAAGAACTCCTTGGCTTGTGCAGGTGACGTGGTGGCTGTGAAGGGTAGCTCCTTACACCTTTTGATGTGTTTAACCTGTAGAATTGGCTTGGGGATTCCGCTGAGATGATGGCCAATTCTTGACAGTGGCGTTTGGATAGAAGCGGCGTCTGAACACCCTCGCGGACTTGGATTGTGGCTGAACAGGAGCGTTTGCTGATGGTGAGTTGTGCATGAAACGTCCCCAAAGCAGGAGCCATTGCAGAGCCATCCGCGTTGAGCGTCGTTGTCGGAGGCGGAGGTCGTAGGCTGCTGATAGGAATCCGAAGTATGTCGAGGTGTCGTCGGCCGATCACTGTGATGTCTGCACCTGTGTCTGGGAGCATGTGGAGTTTTCTAGTGGTGCCGCTGTAGGTGAAACTCACGGATGTCAGTGTGGGTGCCTGATCAGGTGATCCCACACGTCGGCAACTTGTGGTCTTCTTTGCTGTAGACTTGTTGCGGGAGGAAGCGCCGTTGTCCTGTGTGAAGTTGTCCTGACTGGTGGGCTTCTTCGAAGATCTGCAGAATTTGTCGTAGTGGCCCATATGGTTGCAGCAACGACACTGGGCGGTGGCAGCAGGGCAAGCAGGAGTCCTAGGCTTATGACCACGACGGCCGTAGTTAGTACAGGTGTAGTCTTCAGCCGGGCACTTGTTCTTGTCGTGCCGGTGAGCACAACGCTGGCAGGCGGCAGCCGACGCCAAGGACTGTTGCGATGTGGAGAACTTGTCGCGATGCTTAACTTGCTTGTTCTGCTTGTATGCTGACACGGCGTTAACCTGGGACGGTGGGGCACGTATGGCTGACGTAGCACTTCGAGTGGCCTCGTATGAACGGCAAGTGTTGACGATGTCCTGTAATGAAGGGGTAGCGTCGAGGGAAAGCAGCTTCTGTACAAGTTCTTCGTCGTGTATGCCCATCAGAATGACCATCTTGAGTTGGATCTCCTTGCAGGCTGAAGAGATCCCTGGGCAGACGTCAATTTCTTCGGCGATGTGGCAGAGGCGGACGTAGAAATTGTTGAATGACTCGCCCTGTTTTTGCTTGCAACTGAACAGGTCCCTGCGACGGAGAGCTTCATTGCGAGAATTCTTGATGTGCTCTTGAAGTGCATCGAGGACTGCGTCAATGGTCTTGTCGGTGTCAGGGGGTATGCTTAACCCTCTCGCATTTCGCACCCTACAAATCCACAAACCCAGCCGCACATCTTCCCACACCTCCCCAGACCCAGAAAACACCCACATTAATCCCATCTATGGCCATTGACCACCCTACTGCTGTTGATCAAATACATTTGCAGGATGAACGTAGGATGCAACAAGCCCCCATATCAGGCTCCCCTTCCACATCGCCTCCCCCCTCACCACTGCCACCTGCCCACCTACAACCGACCCGTAACTCCACCCCCCTGCTGGCCCGTAACTCCACCCCCCTGCAGGCCTCACCCACCCATACACCAAGCCCACTATCAACCACAACCACACTTAGCTCACCACATAACCCCTCGCAGCCCCAGCCACACCTACTGGGGTTGTCTACACCAGTGTGCAGATATTATCTGGAAAGAAGGTGCTACTTTGGTCAAAAGGGCGAATATAATGGGAATTCATGTAGATTTGCTCATCCCAAAATTTGCAACAACATAACCAGTCATGGAAAATGTAGATTTGGTGAAACCTGCAAATACCACCACCCATCCCTCTGCAAGACATCACTTGAGAACAAGACCTGCTACAATATGAAATACCCAGCTTTTCATATTAGAGGGACTTGGAGATATGCTAGACCTAACACGAATGGTAGCCCAAAAAACTCTCTAGTTATGCGAGGACGAGACAGAGGAAAAAGGCAAGGAGGGAAAGGGCAGATGAAGATGAAGAGACTGAGGGAGATGGAAGAGCACATAGAACAGCTCGAGCACCTCCTGGCCTCCCAAGAGTGGCCAATACATTCCGAAGACTATTAGGTACACATAGTACTCCAAACAATCCCTCCCCAATCTTGTTTGCAAATATCCAAGGCCTAAAAAATAGAACCACGAACAAAGTACCATTTATTAGGGGCCTGCTAGAAGAAGGAAATGCTATATTTGCGGCTCTCACAGAAACTCACATTAAGTTAAAGATCAGCAAGATAGTGAGGTATGGATTCCTGGTTACAACCTACATAGGGCGGACAGAACGCATAGATCACATGGAGGTGTAGCCTTGTACATACATGACTCACTGATATGTACTGAATTCCTAAATAACAGTAACGAAGTGGTGGAAATACTTGGAGTTAAAATAGAATCCCTAAATTTAGCAGTTATTGTTACATACAGGCCTCCAGACTCATCCCGAGAAGAATTCAAAACCAAGCTCAACAAAATAAAATCAGAAGTGGAAACCCTGGGGAACCCAACACCAAATATTATATGGCTAGGAGACTTTAGCCTACCAAACATTAAATGGAGACAACTAGAAAACCAGTTAGTGGCAAATAACACCGGAGAAGCAAATACTAATACGAGAGAGCTTTTTGAACTTTGTGATTTTTTTAGTCTTACCCAACATATTGCTGAACCCACCCGGAAAACAATATCTTAGACCTGGTCTTCACTAACAACGACTCTCTAGTACACAGCATTAACATATCGGACACAACATACTCAGATCATAAATTAATTGAGATCAAAACAACCTTAGAAAGTGTACAGACAACCTCAGAATCGAGAACAAAAACCGGCCCCTTCAGTAAATTTAACTTCAATAACAAAAACATTAGGTGGGAAGAGGTAAATCAAGAAATGGAGGAAATAGACTGGGAAGATTTAATAGATAACCTGACACCAGCAGAATGTCTAGTCTTAATAACAGAAACCATGACCCAAATCTGTAGCCACCATATACCTGCAAGACAAACAAAACGAAGAAGCAAACAAGATCGGGAAAGGAGGAGGCTGTACAGAAGAAAATTACTCACACAAAGATGCACACATCAAAATCTACAGGATAGGCAAAAGGTCGAAATAGATAGAGAAATTGTGGAAATTGAACAAAGGCTAAGAATATCATATGAACTACAACATATGGAAGAGGAGAGGAAAGCTATTGCAGGTATAAAGGAAAATTCCAAATACTTCTTTTCATACGCCAAACAAATGGCTAAAACAACATCAAACATCGGCCCACTGAGCAAAGGGGACGGCTCTTTCACAGGGGACAAAAAGGAAATGAGCGAACTCTTAAGCAGGCAGTATGAAATGGCATTCAGTGAGCCTGATGAAACAAAAGTCATCAGAGACCAAAATATATTTTTCATGGAAACCTCCCCCACGGAAACCCCTCAGATGCTGGATATTGATTTTGGTCCAAAAGACATAGAAGAGGCCATTTCCAGCATGCCATCCCACTCGGCATCAGGCCCGGACTCATGGAATTCGATCCTAATGAAGAAATGTAAGGAAAACCTCTCAAAACCCCTGGCTATAATGTGGAGAAGGAGTCTAGACACTGGTGACATACCAGATAGCTTGAAAAACGCAATAATTGCCCCACTGCATAAAGGAGGGAGTAAAGCACTACCAAAAAACTACCGCCCGGTAGCTCTAACCTCTCACATCATTAAAGTTTTCGAGCGAGTCCTGCGAAGCAAAATTTCAACATTCATGGAGACAAATGAACTACACAACACCGGTCAACATGGGTTCAGAGCGGGAAGATCATGTCTCTCACAACTTTTGGAACACTATGACAAAATTCTTAAAGCGCTAGAAGAAAAGAAAAACGTGGATGTCATTTACACCGATTTTGCTAAGGCATTTGATAAATGTGACCATGGTATAATAGCCCACAAACTGAAAGCAAAAGGTATAACTGGGAAAATCGGACGGTGGATATACAATTTCCTCGTAAACCGAAAACAATCAGTAGCAGTAAACCAAGTCACATCTGAGCCTTCGGATGTCAAAAGCTCAGTGCCCCAAGGAACAGTGCTAGCGCCCCTTCTGTTCCTCATACTAATTTGCGACATAGATACCAACACCAGACACAGTATGGTGTCGTCTTTTGCTGATGACACAAAATTAAGCAAGATAGTAAACACACAAGAGGACACGGGCCGACTGCAGGAAGACATGAATGTAGTGTTCCAGTGGACCAGGGAAAACATCATGCAATTCAATGAGGAAAAATTCCAATTAATACGGTACGGAGATAATAATGGTGTTAAAGAAATTACAAATTACTTAACAGAATCTAACCACATAATAGAACGGAAAGACAGTGTGAAAGACCTTGGGGTATTAATGTCTGAAAATATGGGTTTCAAAGTACATAACCAAGTCAAAGTGGCGGCTGCGAAACGTCTAACGGGTTGAATTCTGCGTACTTTTAAAACACGCGGTGAATTGCCTATGATAACGGTCTTCAAATCTCTAGTGCTACCGCGGCTTGAATACTGTAGCGTATTAACATCCCCATACAAAGCAGGTGAAATAAATGACGTAGAGAGTGTACAAAGAAATTTCACTTCGCATATAAGTTCGATAAAAAATATACACTATTGGGAGCGTTTAAGAGCACTGAATCTATACTCACTGGAACGTAGAAGAGAACGTTACCTAATAATATACACATGGAAAATCACAGAGGGTTTAGTACCAAACCTACGTACTCCGATAGTCATGAAATTCAGTGATAGGAGAGGCTGGGAATGCGAAATCCCCCGGATGAATAACAGGGGTGCTATGGGCTCTCTGCGAGAGGGCTGGTTATCACACAGAGGCCCACGTCTCTTCAACAAACTCCCACGGCGAGTAAGAGACATGAGGGACATCTCGTTAGACAACTTCAAGAGAGCCCTAGATGTCGAACTGCAAAAAGTGCCAGACGAGCCCATCCTCGCGAGGGAGCGAGCTGTCGCTTCAAACAGTCTACTGCACCAAATCACCACCCATAACGAGGCGCGTCGCGCTCCTTGGTGCCGCTAGAAGAGTGGCGAACACATCAAAAGGTATCAAAAGGTAAAGGTAAGGTACATCCTGACGCGATTTTTGAGCCTATTAGGGATACTTTAAAGCCTTTGTTACCATCAGGGGTATTTATAAACCTTTAGTTTGTTTACTTCAACCTCTGCAGTTGTCTTTGAGTTAGCTGTGGGCAGAAAACTAATTTTGGAGAGGTAATTATAACAGTGAGAGTAATCTATTTCTTATTGCTAATCTGGCAACCTCTGCGTCCTATGGTAGTGCGAGGGTTAAGGTGTGCTCCAAAAGCCGCTGTGTCTCCAGGGTTAAGCACATCCGCATCTGGATCAGTTGTTTCTCCCTCGGTAGTTTAGATAAGTCTACCATCCTGGTGGATCATATATACTTTAATTAATTTCATTGGGGGTGTGGTGGTGAGATTAATAAAAATAATATAATAGAGTAATCGTCCCACCGACGCCTCCATTCTCTGAATACCTGGAAGGTGGCATCAGCACGAAGGGGCGGCGGGTTCTGGGTGATAGCCTTCTGTGGTGGTGGTGGAGCTGTAGGGGTGGAGGATGTTGTGGAATGGGGTGTTGTCCCCGGTGAGGTGGGTGTAGTTTTTTTTTTTTTTTTTTTTTTTTTTTTTTTTTTTTTTTTTTTAAGAAACAATGAACGGAGGAAGGAAAAACACAGATAAAACAAAAAGGTCCATCTGCCTAAAGGCATCCTCCATTCATAAAATGTTTGTAACAACTGGATTTAAACATTTGTAAATTGTAAGTTTGTGGAAAGCAATTCGAGGGAAGTGAATTCCAAAGAGTAGTAGCTCTGGGGATAAATGAATTCTGATAAGCAGAAGTTCTGCATTGTGGAGGAGAAAGTTTAAATTCATTGGCGCTCTCAGCTGCCCTAGTTCTACGGGGAAAGATGTGGAGAGGCGGCACAATTGAAACAAGTTCCTCGGAACAATTGCTGTGAAAATATCTGTAGAATAATGCAAGGGATGCAACGTTTCTTCGTATGGATAATGTAGGAAGGTCCTGTGTGATTGCAGGGTTATTGATTAATCTAATAGCTTTATTTTGAATTTTGTCCAACTGCCTCAATGCAACCACTCCACTTCCACCCCACAGAGGTGAACAGTAATCCATCTGAGAACGCACATGACTTTTATATATTACGGCCAACTGCTCGTCAGTGAAGAATTCTCGAACTCTGTACAGGAGTCCCAGTTTTTTAGAGGCATTCTTAGCAATGCTTCTAACATAATGTGTCCAGCTCAAGTTAGTAGTTAATGTTACACCGAGAATGTCAATACTAGGGGAAGTGGGAATATTTACATCATTAAAAAATATATGGGAGTCAGTGAGATTCTGTCGGTTAGAAAATTGAATGTACTTGGTTTTCTGTGCATTAAAGGAAACTAGATTCTTTTGTCCCCATCCATTAATTCTAGAAAGGTCCTGGTTCAGAGAAATTGCAGTGTTTATTTTTGAATTTATAAGATCGGGTTGGGTGAAAGAATTGGTAAATGTGAAGGAACTGTGGAGTGTTGAGTCATCTGCGTAGGAATGTATTGGATTATGAGTGGTAGATATGAGATCATTGATATGAATGAGGAACAGAATTGGGGCCAAAACTGATCCCTGGGGAACACCAGCATTTATTGAGTGAAATTGAGAATAAAGGCCATCTACCATTACACATATTTTTCTGTTATGAAGATAAGAAGAAATTAGTGGAACTAATGATGCAAGGCCGTAGTGTGACATCTTCGACAATAAGGATTGATGCCAGACTCTATCAAATGCCTTTGATATATCCAGTGCTATTGTATGTGTTTCACCATGTTGGTCTGTAGCTTGGTTGATTTGATGCGTAAGAAGGCAAAGAATGTCTGCAGTTGATCGACATCGTCTAAAACCATATTGCCTATCACTGATTAATTTATTATTCTCAAGATGCTTAATTATGTGATTATTTAATATAATTTCAAAGACTTTACCAAGAGTGGAAGTTATAGCTATTGGTCTGTAGTTTGATGGATCTGAAGAGGCACCTTTTTTAGGAACTGGATGAAAGTTTGCTTCTTTCCAGGGTACTGGGAAGCATGAGGTATGAGTACACAGACGGAAATTTTTTGCCAATACAGGAGCGAGCACCAAGGAGCAATTCTTAAGTACTATTGGAGGAATTTCATCTGGACCAGGAGCCTTATCTACTGAGAGATTCTGCAAAATAGTTTTGACATGTCTGGTGTGGATTTTAAGTGAGGGAATTTCAGGCGAATTAAAATTAAGTACAGGGACATCTTGATTTATTTCATCTAAGGTTGAGTTGGTGGAGAAAATATCCGCAAGGTTAGCTTTACCTCTTGGGTCACTTACAAGATTGCCAGTCGGAGATTTTAATGGTGGAATGGATGAAGCAGTAGTGAAGTTGGATTTGAATGAGTTAAGAGTAGACCAAAATATTTTGTTATCATTTGGATTATTTAGAAGTTTATTTGCCTGCTTGTGGAGAAAGTTTGATTTAGTTAGGTTTAATACAGTTTTGGGATGATTTCTGATGTTTCTAAAGTAATTAAAGGCTTCATGTGTTTTTGATCTTGTGTATGCATTGTAGGCTATTGCTTTTTGTTCAGTTACTCTAGCACAATTATGGTCAAACCATTTAGGTGAATTAGATCTTTTACTGTACTTTTGATGAGGAATACAAGTTTCCATTACATTTTTTACAAAATCTTGTATGTGGCTCAACGTGGAGTGTGCATCATTAGAAAAGAAAGAGGTCCAGGGAATATCAATAAAGAAACCTTGAAGACCCTCCCAGTCTGCCCTATCGTAATGCCATTTAGTTACCAAAACAGGTTCAGAGTGGGAAGGTGTGGTAGGTGATAGACAGGTGGCCTGTATCAGACAGTGATCAGAAGATCCAAGCGGGGACCTCACTGTAACATACAAAAAATCTGAATTGGTTGTTAAAAATAAGTCCAGTAGGTGGGAATTATGATTAGGATTATCTGGTACACGGGTGGGTTGGTTGACTAGTTGAGTGAGATTAAATGAGTCTGCAAATAGCTCACATTCAAGACCAGCATCATCAGTCCTGGCTGAATGAGTGAGCCATTCATCATTTTGGACATTAAAATCACCCAACACAGTGATTTCAGAAGAAGCATTTAAGTTGAGGACACTGAGTTGTGAGGACAGAGAATCAAAAAGACTTTGCTCTGGAGGAGTATTTGGGGAACGGTAGATGCAACATATGTATTTAAATTTACCAGCAGAAATTAATTTGTATATAGAATAATCAAAATAGGGACAATTGAAACTAGTAACCTCCTCCAGGGCAATTTCAGATTTTGCGAAGCAACATACACCTCCTTTAGGTCTGAAATTTTGGAGCAGTTGATAACCTGGAAAATTAAATCTAGATGTGTCAGATGTGGATGTTACTTGAGTCTCTGTCAAAAAAAGGAGAGTAGGGGATTCTGCTTGAAGAAATTGGTGCGGCGGCAGGTGGGGTAATTTGGGCCAGAGCCTGGACAAGGGCAGAGAACTTGGCATCGTCCACCTGTCTCCTGTGGTCCTCCTCCATGTGTCGTCTGTTTTCCTCCTCCTGTTGTCGGTGTTCCTCCTCCTGTCTTCTGATATAGTCTTCCCGTTGTCTGCATTGCTCCATATACTGTATGAGCTGAAGGAGGTCTGCACTTGTGGTAGGTTGTAGAATTGCAGGGTGTGGTAACAGGGGTGGCATACCCCTATAGTTTAGGGGAGGTAAAGTGGGGGGAGGTTGGGGAGGTGGAGTGAAATGAGGGGTGGTGAGAGGAGAGGTTGGAGTGGAATGAACTGACTGGTACCCCATACCAGCAACTCCAACAGTATCTCCATCATTACCTCCACCACTATCTCCATCAGTAGCTCCACCATTATCTCCCTCCCCAGTATGGTCGTGTGGGGTGTCTCTGGGCTCCCCACGAATCTGCTATCTCCCTCCATAATTGGTTGATAGCTTACGTACTGTAGCCTTGCAGGAACGATGAAAATGTGCAGTACAACTGGAACAGTTTAGTTAAAAGTGCAAGAAATTATCTGTGCTAGAGAGAGTGAGTGCGTGCGTGCGGTAGGCTTGGCAACACCGTGTTGGCTTGGCATCGATGTGCGTGTACCTCTGTGTGCGCATGTGCCGCCACCTGGAGGGTAAGTTGAGGGCCACTGAGGGGTGAGAACTGAGTGTTGCTGGAAACGTCAGAGGGGAGGGTATGCTACTCCTCGCTCTTGTCCAGCTGTGTTTCAGCAGCTATAACCCTCACAGCAAGTCGGGAATGGGCACAAATGACATGGGACATATAATAAAGGCACTGCACTACACTCTTAAGCACTTCACTGCACTATAAAGTACTGCACAATAATATATCCAGGGTAGGAGAGGTGAGGTCTTGCAAGATGGCTGGGCTGATTATCCGGTCTTTGCTCGTATCTCCTTGCTTTAATAACACACTGCGTCATGTATGGTTGTCATGTGAAGCTACAACAACCTTGATGATCCTTTCTTGCACAAGGATGTGGAATAAAAGTTCAGAGATAAGTTTATAGGTTCTATATTATCGGGGGCGGGGGGCCTGGTATCCTTCTCCCCTTAAATAAATCTACCAAAAAAACGAGACAGAGATAGGGGCAAGGGAACGCGTTCGTGGTCCCGGACCCTAAGAATAGGAGCTTTGAATGTGCGTGGATGTAGTACGAATGAGAAGCGAGAGGATATTGGAAGGTTATTTGAAAGAAGGAAGTATGATGTGCTTGCACTGAATGAAACAAAGATGGAAGGAGAGAGAGAAGTGGATTTTGGAAACGTGATAGGTTGAAAGTCTGGAGTAGACGAGGGAGTCAGGGGGAAAGAAGGAGTGGCTATTATTGTGAAGGAGGAGGTGAGAGAGTTTATAAAAGAGTGGAAAGAGGTGTCATCAAGGCTAATGTGGGTGCGAATGCGGTTTAAGGGTGAAAGGTTGGTTTTTGTAAGTGCGTATGGACCAGGAAGTGAAAGAGAGTTAGACGAGGTAGAGGGTTTCTGGCAGGATTTGAGAGATTGTCTGCATGGGGTTTGATGAAAATGCAAATGTTATAGTTTTAGGGGACCTAAATGCTAGGGTAGGAAATGAGCCTGTTGAGGGAGTCATCGGTAGTTTTGGTGTGGATGGTGTAAACGAGAGTGGAGAAAGACTGAAAAATTTATGTGAAGAGTGCAGATTGAGTGTAGGTAATACGTTCTTCAAAAAAAGGCGTATACACAAGTACACCTGGCATAGACTTGTGAGGGGAGAGATTGTAGAGAGGGCATTGATGGATTATGTGCTGGTGACAAAGGAAAGATTGTGTAGACTGCTGGATGTGAGTGTGATGAGAGGTGAGGCGGAGGGTATGTCAGATCATTACCTGGTGGAGGGAAAGCTAAGAGTTAACCTCTGAAGTGCGCATGGGGGTAATTAGACACCTCTCCCTGTGCGCATGTATTTGAGGTGTTTCCGTCACTAAAATATTAATTGTACCATTAATAGCATTAATACTTATCCATATGCGCCTATTATGGGTTGATTATAAAGGTATTAACCTGAAACAACAATAAAACGAGTGAAAACAGCGTTTGGATGGTCAAAATCGGAGATATAGCCTGCGAGTTGTATAATGTATGGGTGAGGCAAGCTGCTTTCCCGCCAATTTCCCCCAAGGCCACTGAGACACAGTCGATCGATACTCTCTCTCTCTCTCTTGCATTCGCTTGTGATGACCACACCCTGCAACCGGATTTCTAATGTTAGCACGAAAATATACCTCAGAATAAGGGAATAACAGGGAAAATAGGTGATAACAGAAGGAGAGGAGGAAAGTGGGGAAGGAGGGGAGGTAGAGGACTGAGATTTTGCATGGCCCAGGGGCCAAATTATTATTTTTTTTTTTCGATGTCAAAAGTTGATTTTTTTTTCTCTGACTCTTAAGAGTCTCCCCGCAGTTCCCGGGTTAAGAGTTACAGGAGAATAAGAGACAAGCGTGAAGTAAGAGAGGTAATAAAAGTTAGTGAGTTAGAGAAGAGTGAAAAAGAGAGGGAGTACAAGGAAAGAATAAATGAAAAGTGGATGGAAGTGAGAGAGATGGAAGAGAGAGAAGTAGAGGTTGAATGGCAACAGTTTAAGGAAGGAGTGAAAGCAAGTGCAGAGGTAGTATGCGGCAAAAGAAAGTAGGAGGCAGAGGTATCAGGAAGGGAAGCGAGTGGTGGAATGATACGTTGAGAAAGGCAGTTGAGGAGAAGAGACAGTGTTTTGAGAGGGTTTTACAGGATGGTAGTGTTGAGGTATGGGAGAGGTACAAGGAGAACAGAAGAGAGACAAAACAGAAAATTAGAGAAGCGAAAAAAGATGCAAACGAAAGGTGGGGACTAAGGTTGAGTGAGAATTTTGAAGAACGAAAGAAGATATTCTGGAAGGAGGTAACTAAAGTAAGGAAAGGAGGACAACAGAGGGAAGAGGCAGTGAAAGATGCAAATGGAGAATTACTAGTGGAACCAGTTGAAGTGAGGAAAAGATATGCCAAGTATTTTGAATCTTTGTTAAACACAAGAGATGGAAGAGAAGCAGTGATTGAAGCAGAGGTGGATGGAGATAGGTTACCCAGGCCACCCAGGTGGCAGGGAATGAATGAAAGGATTGAGGAAAATGAGGTGAAAAAAGCAGTGAAACAAATGAGAGCAGGAAAAGCAGAAGGTTTGGATGGTATTGCTGTGGAGTGTATAAAGAAGGGTGGAGATGTGATAATAGATTGGTTGGTGAGACTTTTCAATGTGTGCTTTGCTGTGTCAATGGTACCAATAGACTAGAAGAGTGCATGTATTGTGCCGTTGTACAAGGGGAAGGGAGATCAGCAGGAGTGTTCAAGTTATAGAGGTATTAGTTTATTGTCAGTGGTGGGAAAGCTGTATAGCAGGGTGTTGATAGAAAGGATAATAAAGTGTACGGAAGTTGCAATAGGAGAAGAACAGTGCGGTTTTATGAGGGGAAGAGGGTACGTGGATCAGATGTTTGCAGTAAGACAGTTATGCAAGAAGTATTTAGAGAAGCATAAGGAGATATTTTTGGCTTTTATGGACTTGGAAAAAGCGTATGATCGTGTGGACCGTGAAGCAATGTGGAAGGTGTTAAGGATTTATGAAATAGGAGGACATTTGTTAGAAGCAGTTAAGAGTTTTTATGAAGGGAGCAGAGCATGTGTGAGAGTAGGAAATGGTGAGTTGAGTGAATGGTTTGAGGTAAAGGTAGGTTTGCGACAGGGTTGTGTAATGTCACCATGGCTGTTTAATATGTTTATGGATGGTGTGGTGAGGGAGGTGAAAAGGAGAACTATGGGAAGAGGATTGGGTTTAGTAGGAAAGAATGGTAGAGATTGGGAGTTGCATCAGTTGCTGTTCGCTGATGACACAGCATTGGTGGCGGATTCTGATGAGAAACTGCAGCGGGTAGTCAAAGAGTTTGGTGTGGTTTGTGGAAGGAGGAAACTGAAGAGGAACGTCAATAAAAGTAAAGCAATGGTGTGTAATAGGGGAGAGCATAGGGTGAATCTAGATGTGAGGCTGGATGAGGAAATCTTGGAACAAGTAGAGTGTTTTAAATATCTAGGAGGAATCATCTGCAGGAATGGAGGTATGGAAATGGAGATAAAACAGAGAGTGTGTGAAGGAAGGAAGGTTTTCGGAGCAATGGGAAGTATGTGGAAGACGAGAAATCTCGGGGTGAAAGTGAAAAGTGCACTGTATCAAGGAATTGTTGTGCCAACAGTGATGTATGGGGCTGAGACATGGGCTCTGAAGAAAAAGGAAAAAAGAGGGCTGGATGTGATGGAGATGAGCTGCTTGAGGAGTATGTGTGGAGTTACTCGAAGAGACAGATTGAGGAATGAAGAGATACGTAGGAGAGTGGGGCAGCAGGAACATTTGTCAGCCAGAGTGGACAGAAGGGTGCTGAGCTGGTATGGTCATGTTGAATGAATGGGAGATGAAAGGCTTACAAAGAGAATATGTGAGTCAGGTACAAGGGGAGATAGAAGGGCAGGAAGACCCCCATTGAGATGGAGAGACTGTGTAAGAAAAGCTTTGGATGATAAAGGAATGACTATAGATCAGGCAGGGGAAGTGGTGGTGGACAGGAGTAAATGGAGAATGCTTGTGAATAGTTGAGTGAACACGTGGTCATTTGGAGTAAGGGGTCGGGCGCAAGTTGGACTAGATAATAGTCCATCAGGCGCCTGGCCCGTGGAGACGATTTATATGAAGGGTGCGCCTGGAAGTGTGGTGGGAGGGCGTGTGGCTTTGGCTCCGCTGCATGTCTGCCTGCCGAGATCGGAACCTCTCCGGGTGGTCGGGGGCCGGGAGAGTGCTGGAGCGACCTTGGTGACCCTGGTCTCTGGGTCTTCTCCTGGGTGACCTGGATGTGTGTGAGTTGGTGCTTTTTATCTGTGTTTATTCATTGTCTTATGTTGTTTTGTGTTTTCCCTGTTCTTGCTCTGTCTTGAGTCGGCTACCCCCAAAATGGGGATTGGGCCTGAGCATATAGATAGATAGATAGATAGATATTAGCCAGAGATACAGAGAGCTTGGGTGGCACTGTTATGCTGAGTGCCGACCGGATGTTACTGATGAAAACATGTACAGCGGTGCCGGATATATTTGGTGCAACGCTGCCGTCATTAAAGAGTACGGTATATTACCAGGGGATATTAAACAATGATAGTATTGCCCTGAAAGTACATGTGAGTATGTTGCAATATGATTAAGGCATGTGTACACTCTGTATATATGTTGTGTGTGCACTTAACCGATATCAACAAGTAGTAGTGATGCTGATGAGTAGTAGTGATAATGGTTGAAAGTTGTAGTGATGATGAAAGTAGTAGTAATGATGAGAGGAGTAGTGATAATGGTGAGAGTAGTAATGATTGTAGTAATTAATTCTAAATCAGTTATGCTACTACTACGGGGGATAAATCGACAGTCATTTAGAAGTTCGTATATTTTATTTAACAGACTTCCAAACTACTCTAATAATAGGTTCTTGGCTCGGGCCGAGATGAGTTCAAGACGCAGATTGAATATTACGTCGATTCATGCTAGGTGGTACTCTGGACCCCTAAAGTTCCCGTTACTCCCTAACTTAATCCCCGCTATTCAGGTATTGACTCAAGTCGGCTTCGATCCTACGACCCGTTATTCGTGAAAATCCTAAATAAATAAATCAAAACCCTGCTGTGTCTTTTATTGAGACCAGGGCCTAATGAACCATTTGCTCTTTACTTAACTAAAACAAAAAATTTATTCTTTCCTCTATTCTTTAGGTTTTCCCACATTTACTGAGCCTTCCGTATCCTTTCTCAAATGTTACGCTGGCCAGCTTGCCAGAATGTGCTCGTACTCGCTAGCACTCGCCAGGGCAGTGAAATGGGCTATAATAATCGTAGAACGATGTTCTTTCTTTCCTAGTATTCATGTTGTCACAGACAGATCAGTGGTGGTCTTTATTCTTGTCTGTGACACTTGAAAGTATTTTATATCAGTGATAGTGTATAAGATGTGTAGTGTGAAGTTAAGTAGAGAGAGAACGGAGGAGGCAGCGAGGTTGTATTATGTGTGTGTGTATGTACGTGTGTCTTCCCCGCTCGGGCGGGGTTTCCCACGCTCTTGATTGGCTGGCGGGCCTGGCGCGTCCTAGGACGCTTGCTTTTCATGACGTAGTGGTCTGTGATTGGGTGCCGCTGTCCTTGTGTTGGTGCTGGGGGGCTCCTACCTGTGTGTCTCTTCAGAGCTTGGCATGGTGTGCTTGGTCCTAGACGTCCCTTGCAATCTGTCCCCAATCTAACCCCCTGTACTACTGTTTCTCTCTCTGAACTTCTTCTTTTCCAATACTTCTGATCTTTATTCAATTACTTATCCCTTCTGGTTCTGCATACGACTTCCATAGTCGGCCAGTCGTATTACCAGCACCAGTTCTCACATATATGTTTTGCACTAGCTTTAGGGCTTATTAATCATAGTCACATGAGTCATATTATCATTGGGTGCTTCTAATTATTGAGTTGTTCTTTGTTACTATTTAATGCTAGACAGTGGAGGGTATCTTTAGTCGTTGTCTGAGTTATGTACATGGCCAGTCAGAGCCTGTACGACTTCGACGGAGCTAGGTGCCTGTAACCTTTGTGCATATTTTTCCTGTGCGAGTGTAGCAGTATACAAGCGAAGGGCATTTGCATACACTTACTTGTATGCTGGCTACCTCATTTTGTTGACCTTTGTGGAGCGCCAGGGTAAGACCAGATACTTGAGATCTGGACATACCAAGAGAGCCTCCTAGTCACTTAACGTAACATAAGGGAAATCTGTTCAAGGGGAGACAGTAGGCTACGAGCATGCTTGCGCTCTGCCAAGCCTCCTGGTACCTTTTTTGCCGCTGCTAGACTTTATTAGTAATAAAGACAGCATTGTGTTGATTAACTTTAACTGCGTATGCTATAGGAATTATTCACGTATTATTTTAGCCTAGGTTGATGCTTGGTGCACAACCCAGTATGGCTGTTACTTTGGCTAAGGAAGTACTGTTTTGAGTGGCTGTTATTAGTGCTGTCACAGAGTTGTTGCACTCCCTTGTTTTAAATATATGTATCCTACTTATTGGTGTATTTAAGATACACGCTTCGGTGTCCTGCCCCTGCATTATTTCTGTTCTATATTAACCAGCATCTTAGAGCATCAGACGTTTTCAGAAGATTCCATATCTGTTTGCTGTAGGACTAGACTTCCAGTGTTTTCATAGAGCATTGAAGAGTTTAGTGTTGAGTACAGACTCACACTAAAGTTAACGTAAGCATATACTCCTTTATTAAATCGTGTTATAGTTTATTCAAGCATTGTTATTACTTAAGAGCATTTTATTAACGTAAAGTACTCCTGTTGTGAGTAGGCTTTGCCGTCACCGGAAAGCCTTTGTAGAAGTGCACTACACCCCAGTTAATTGATACCCCGTTATCCAGTAGATTAACTCTGGAGGGTTTAAGTGTTTTGTTCACCGGCGTAATAGTTCGAGGGTTTGGAATTAGCGTACCGTCGTTGCAGATATAGCCTATCATCTAGTCCGTTATTAAGTGCCCTTGTTTATTTCGTAGTGCCGGTCATAACAAATGGCGACCTTAGACCAGTATATAGTGAACTGAATATTGCAGTTTTTTTTGGAGAAATCTTATTGCCATTTGGGGATGAATTTATTTCTCGCATTGTTGGCAGTGGACATTGTTTTGAGGATATATAGAACTTGTTGGAGTTTATTGGTGACCTAGTATTGCACTCAAGAACATCTTCGAATATTTGTTGTGAATAAAGCTACGCGAGAGTTTGGCTACTTTTGTATTGACTTGAGAATTTTGTTGTTGACTCCATCATGTCACTGGACGGGTCTGAACATGGTGAGGGCACAGTGAGAGAGACAGGCGAGGAGGTGGAGAAGGTGGAGTTGTCTAACGGCGTTCGGGTGGTGAACAATGAGGAGGATGCTCGGATTTTTTTGGAGGAGCCTGTGTCGGCGGACCGGGTGTCGGGGCTGGACCGGTACGGACTGCAGTGTGTAGCCACGGTCTTAGGGATTTCCGGTACTAGCGGTTTGTCGAGAGATGAGCTGGTTACCTGGGTGCTCGGTGGGGTACATGGGGCTTCGGGTGGAGCGGGAGCTGGGGCACCTTCGGCCCAGCCCCCATTTGTTACGATTCAGGTTCTCAAAGACACAGGGCTCTTCAATATTAGACTAGATAATGGCAAAATGCAACAACGGTAACACTAGATCCAACCCCTGCCTTAAACACTGGAAAACAAAACACCATTACCACCCTGAGTCGTGCCTGGACAACGAGGTATCCTATGACTCGGTAACTGGTGCACACACACTAGGCTGACGCTCGATGAAACAGCCTATTCTCAAACAGTAAAAGATTACTCGATTAGGTTACACAAAGAAAAGATAGTTAACGTGATTAATTAGCGTTACGGTAGATACTCAAATAACTGGCACTCCTGTATTAAAGAAAGTGCAATGCTTGTCCTGCAACATCAACTGGAAACTTCTGAAATAAGTCTGATGCTGGGAAGATGTTCGTAAAGAATCTTGAACAATATAATGCAGAATACGGGTCACAATAAATACTAGGACATATAGTATAATAGGCAGGCGAATAATAAAGACTGCGCAAAGGTAGTAATGCTCGACAACTAAAGAAATGCTTGACACAACGCAACAGCCTACTAGGGTTGCAAACTCAACAACAACCTCGGCTCAAAAGTGCAGTGAATAATAATGTTGCATACATATAATAATGGGGGCTTATCTCTAAACCAGTGTCTGCTCAGTTAATAAAGTCTAGCTGGGGTATCAAGGCAGGGCAACAATGGGCGAGCATGCGGCTCGTAGCCTAACGTTGTCCGAAGGTGGTATAATGACGATTACGTTATATGACGGGATGCTCTCTTGATAAATCTAGGTCTCTAGTACCTAGTTCTATCCTGGCGATCCCTCAGAAGTCAACACAAAGAGGCAGCACTATGTTGTGAGGGATAGGCTATGGCCCTCTCACACCACAGCGCTGTGCTCGCAAGGTAAACCCACCCGAAGACAACTTAGGCTCCCACAGTACCTGTGGTTAGCTAACACTGCACACATCGGAGACAACGACACAGTAACCTTACCCCTAGTCTAGCTTTAAATAACCAAGCAGAATCACTCAACACCTTGCCAGGGAGACATATACCGGTCTACAACCTTCCTGAGAGAGGACACATACGGAAAAGTCCGTCTCTCCAAACCCTCAATAAAGCCTAATACCTCCTTAACCCTCCAGCCCCGGGGGCTATAGCTTGCGACTGTGCTCCGGTACCGGGTGTTTTGACGATCTTTGGCCTATGTTAACTACTCTGTAAGTCAATGAATATGTCATGTAATGTTGTAAATAAAAAAGAATAATGTTCCACAAACCTTCCTCTGTCGAATGGCGTTGAGTAGAGGTCTCTAGCCCCTCTGGTTGCATAATGGTGAGCGCGGGAAGACGAGTGCTTTTCGGCGGCAAATTCTTCCCGCGTTCGGACGCGTCGCCTCGGCCATGGCTACGACGCACCTAGCCGCTCGCCGCGCCAAAGTATTTATCTCCCTTAGACGATTTTAGTGTTTGATATTGAGAATGTGATGTTTATTTGATATTTTCTAGTTATTTTGAGGCCAATTATATAAAATATGTTTATTAGGGTATCACTGTCACTGATATTGCTAATTTTCACTCGATACCGTACATTTTATTAGTAATTGAGGTAGCTTATTGTTGTATTAGGCACTGATTATTCGTTATCACAGGTGTTTATTATACTTTGGCCATCAAATATTAGGTCTTGTGTCACTTTCACTTTGACAAATATGCTTTAGAGTGTCACTGTCACTGATAATGCTCATTTTCACTCGATACCGTACATTTTATTAGTAATTGAGGTAGGTTATTGTTGTATTAGGCACTGATTATTCGTTATCACAGGTGTTTATTATACTTTGGCCATCAAATATTAGGTCTTGTGTCACTTTCACTTTGACAAATATGCTTTAGAGTGTCACTGTCACTGATAATGCTCATTTTCACTCGATACCGTACATTTTATTAGTAATTGAGGTAGGTTATTGTTGTATTAGGCACTGATTATTCGTTATCACAGGTGTTTATTATACTTTGGCCATCAAATATTAGGTCTTGTGTCACTTTCACTTTGACAAATATGCTTTAGAGAGTGTCACTGTCACTGATAATGCTCATTTTCACTCGATACCGTACATTTTATTAGTATTTGAGGTAGGTTATTGTTGTATTAGGCACTGATTATTCGTTATCACAGGTGTTTATTATAGTTTGGCCATCAAATATTAGGTCTTGTGTCACTTTCACTTTGACAAATATGCTTTAGAGAGTGTCACTGTCACTGATAATGCTCATTTTCACTCGATACCGTACATTTTATTAGTAATTGAGGTAGGTTATTGTTGTATTAGGCACTGATTATTCGTTATCACAGGTGTTTATTATACTTTGGCCATCAAATATTAGGTCTTGTGTCACTTTCACTTAGTTATATGATTTGTAAACGATTTATATACAATTTATTGTGTCTTTTTTCACTGATTTCTATATTTCTATAGGTTCTAATCATATGAATGTCACTTGGTATATACATATGTGTCACTTTCACATATTATTATGGTGTAATTGTATTTGTATCAATGTTCTCATAATACATGACTTTTGTATTACAATACATTGGTTTTCTTCCACTTTTTGCCTATATATAATTATAGTGTACATATTGTCATTTTATTTGGCAATTTCAGTATGATTATTAGAACTCCAGCTTGGAGTGGTAATCAAAGAAGCAATCTACAGCACAGAGTGCCACCTTGCACTCCACACACTCCAGGGTTGACTTTTTACCTGACCTCGGCTTCACCCTGCTGTTGTAGCAGACATGGCACCGCTTCTGCTGTGTTCTTCCGGATTCATTCTGAGGCAGGGAACCAAGCCTGTGCCTAGTCAAGTATTGAGCAGACTGCAAGCGGTCAATAACGGCGGGCCCAGGATGTGCCACTGCCCTCTGTGGCATAGCATACTTCTCCAGGAGCTCCGTCAACACCTGCTTTTGGAACCTCCGCAGGCTATTGAACTTCATGGGTGTGTTCACATTCCGAAGCTTGTATATGTTGTAGGCATTCAGAACTGACATGTCCACCATATGCAGAAAGAACTTTTTGTACCATCTGCACGAGGTACGCAGGCAGTCAATGAAGCCTATCTGCATGTCGGACTTGTCCACCAGCCTCATGTTGATGTTGTAGTCCAGGACAGCATCGGGCTTGGTCACCCTGGCCTGGGTGCGGCGATCCACCTTGCCAGTCTCCACCATTTCCCCCTTGTGGATGGTGGTCAGGAGGTTGACCTTCCGCTGGTCGTGCCAGTGGATAGCCAGAATGGGCCCCGACTTCTTCTTGAACACATCACCTTTTTTGGTCTTTGGAGGGAAAGGTGGCATGCCCTTCCTTTTCCCTCGTACTGTGCCTACAGTCCCCGTCTTGCGCTCATGCAGGTACTGTGAGAGAGTGGGGGACGTGTAATAATTGTCCGTGTAGAGGACGTGATTCTTATGAAAGTAGCGGTCCATCATGGCTTGCACCACTGCTCCGCCAAAGCCAATGAGGGGGTCCACAAGCAAGTCCCCTTCCTTCCCGCTGTAGACCAGGAAGTCCAGGACATAGCCAGTTTGGCAGTCGCACAGCACAAAGAATTTTATGCCAAAGCGATGTCTTTTTGAGGGGATGTACTGCCGGAAGCTGAGTTTTCCCCGGAACAGCACAAGAGACTCGTCAATGACGACCTTGCGGAAGGGCTTGAAGTAGGAGGTGAAGCGTTCTCGCATCATCTCATACAACGTCCTAATCTTCCACAGCTTGTCTGGGAGGTGGACGTCAAGGTTGGTGACAAGATGGAGCGCTGCGAGGATATCAAGGTACCGGTCGCGAGACATATATTTCCCGAAGGCAGGGGTGGATATCAGATCATTGGTGATCCAATAGTCAGGCAACCTATGCTTCTTGACATGAGGCATTAGCATGGTGAGTGCCAGGAACACCATGAACTCATTATGAGTCACTGGGGTCCACTGCCTCATGTGGCCCTTGGTCACCTTTCCCAAAAAGTGGACCTGGAATTGGTGCTGCTTATTTGTCTCTTTGACAACATAGCCTACCACCTCCTCATCAAAGAAGGCCTCAAACAGTTCGTGTGGTGGAGCATTGGGGCCTGCAGGAAAATTGGGGGTAACGCCTGAACCCTCCAGTACCTCATCAAAAGCTGGCACATCAGGGTTGTATGCATCCTCATCAACTACGTCTTGCCACTGAAAAACGTAGAATGGGTCTTGTCTACGCTGACGAGGAGCTCCAGCTGGTGGCCCAGCACGCCCACGGCCAACTCGGGAGGCGCGCGCCCTAGGGCGGCGAGGGCGGCGGCCAGGGCGGTGGGCAGCACGACGGGCAGCACGACGCCGGGCCAAGCGGATGGGTCGAGGGTCGTCGATGTCCATATAGTCATCGTCAGAGTGGTCATCTTGCCCTGACGGTGGACCTATGTAATCATGGCCAGAGTCTTCAGAGAGGTGCCCTTCATCATCAGTGGCCCCCACATAATCTGGCGGGGAACCAGTGATGCGTGGGCGGCGTGCGGGTGGGCGAGGTGGGGAAGGAGTGGCAGGTGAGGCTGTGTCCCCCCGAGGTCCCGGGCTCCTTGGCCTGCGACGAGTGACAGAAAGCAATGTTTCACTGTCACTAGGGCCAGGTATTGGTGATGCGAGCTCAAAGACTTCTTCAGGAAGACATGTTGAAGGCGGGAGAGGTGGGGAGGACCGTGGGGAAAGTTGCGGGGACGTATGGCTGGGGCCGGCCGGGGTGGACGCCGCGGGAGCCTCGAACAAAACTCTCTTACTTTTCTTAATTTTCTTGGTATATTTCCTACCTTTCCCCTTTTCGGCAGCAGTATGTCTCCTGTCGGGGGACCTAGGAGGCAAATAGGCCGAAAGTGTGGGGTCCTCAACCCTTGGCAATGGTGGGGGTGGTGGGGAAGAATGCGGGGCATCCGGGTCATCTTGGGTGGCGTGGGTAGATAAGGGAGACAATGGCGGACGAGAAGGGTCACCACGCTGACCCTCACTCACAGCCTCATCCTCACCAAGTAGTTTTGCTTGTTCCCTAGCTGCCGCGGCCGCCTTCTCAAGTATTTTCTGCTTATACAAATGTAGCTTGAAAGGCGATTTACCAGGGGAAAGGCTTGGCGTCGTGTCACTTAAGCGAAATTTGGTGAGTGACCTTGAACTCTCCCACTCGCTCACTCTCTCAAGTTCACTGTCTTTAGGTAAACCAGCTTCCTCAACAACTGGTACATCACCTTCATCACTCTCATCACTGTCATGTTCTCTCGCAAATCCCAGGAATTGCTCTTCTTTATCACTCTCATGGCCATAATCACTCGACTTATAATTACTGGAGTCGTCACTGACTTCATCATCAACATTATGCTTGGCATCAGCTCGCTCATAAAGTCTCAATGTCGTCTCAATACCTCCGGGAGATAACACATTTAGGCGATGGCGTCGGGGTAAGGCGCGACGAACAAGCAAGGGCGTCGTAGGAAGCACGGTATCGGACACAGCGGAATCACTATTTGGCGTACTGTCCATGATGGCGTCGGGGTAGATACTGTTGCTGTGGCGGAGTTTACGCCTGGTGGCGCCACCTACCGTCCCACGATACCGAAAATGTACGCGCGGCATTCGAAAGCACGCATGCAAGCAATGGGCGTTCAAGAGCCCTTCCGGGTTGCGCGGGCCGAGGTTGTTATGGGCGTTCAAGAGCCCATCCGGGTTGGAGGGGTTAACCTAATACATGGAAATATCTGAGAGCTTCGCGTACAATACGACTGGTCGACGGTGAACGTCTATGCTGAAACCAGAAGGGATGTTAACTTTAATAAAGATTAGAGAATGAGAAAGGAGAAGTCGAGAGAGAGAAATAGTATGCAAAGTGGCGAGTATGGGGGACAGAATTGCAAAGGATGTAGGCGATACGCATGTCAGGCAAGCTCTGAGCTGGTAAAGAACACGCGGCCGCGATGGGAAGGGACTAGTTGACCACCCGGCCGCCAACGCCGTCAGCGCCCAAGCGAGCCGCGTCATAGCTCACCCCGCTGCCAGGTAAACCCCCTCACCCTCTCTCGCTCACCTCCCACACAAGCAACATTTATATTATAGCGAATATAAAATATAAGGCGCGGTCACAGACCAAAACAAAGACCATTTCTAGACTGTCTGTGGCAACAGGACACTAATAAAATAAAGCAGATCATTCTAGGACAACTGTAGCCCATCCCCCCATCCTGGCGAGCCAGGATGGGAGCCAAGATATGGGACACTCAACCATGGGCCCATATCTGAACAGACAGAATGTCGCTAGAATCTGCCACTCCTAACCACTCTGCCACTCATGGAATGCAAGCTCAGTCTCCTCAAAAAAAAATACAACAACATTTGTATATAAAAACAAATCTTATCACCCTTCCCAAATATAATACATTAATTCATAACATTGTGCTCCCAGAGCGAGCTTTAAGAAGCACAGCCTACTGAGGGAAAATCATCTGCACTCAGTACTCAGCTACAATATTATCTTAAAATTAATTATCAAAAAGAAAGAGTTTTTATTTAATTTTTCATATTTTATTTTAATGTTGTTTTTGGCGGCTACTATAGATGTAGCCTAATTTTCGTCTAATCAAAGCCAACAATTCCTGCCCTGCGACCCTACGCTGATGCTACACACGCGAGCCAACAAGCACCAGCGCAAAAATACACCGCGAGCCAAGACAGGAGGCTATACCAACATACTGTGGTAGCCTACCCCGGATCCTCCACCCGCGACAAACAGTCCGCAATCACATTCTCACAACCGGCAATATGGCGAATGTCTAAGTTGTACTCTTGCAACATGAGCGACCATCTGGTCAGCCTCATATTCCGGTTGTGGAATTGATTGAGGAATTTAAGCGGGTGGTGGTCGGTATACACTACCACGACTGGCCCATAGGCAGGAACATAGACCTCAAAGTGTCTGAGCGCTAACACGATTGCCAGCAGTTCCTTTTCAACAACCGAATAGTTTTTCTGTGCTGAATTAAATTTCTTTGAAAAGAAACTGACTGGATGCTCAAGACCTTCCTCGTCTGTCTGCAAAAGTACGGCACCAGCCCCTACTCCGCTGGCATCAGTCGCCAACTGAAATGGTCGTTCAAAGTCCGGGGCCCTGAGGATAGGGTGAGTGCATAAAAGGTGTTTAACTACTAGAAACGCCTGCTCACACTCAGGTGCCCAGCGGAACTTTTTATCTTTAGCTAGTAGATCTGTCAAAGGAGCTAACACAGTAGAATAGCCTCTTATAAAGCGGCGGTAATACCCAATCATGCCCAAAAATCTCTTGATCTGCCGCTTGGCGGTCGGCCTGGGGAACAAGTCGATAGCCTGTATCTTCGGTTGGGGCGGGCTCACCTGCCCTAACCCAACCACAAACCCCAGATACTGCACCGTGGCTTGCACAAAGTCACACTTGCCCAGATTAACCACCAAGCCTGCTTTACTAAGTTGACTAAATAAGGCTTCTATGTGCTCACAGTGACTTTGGAAATCGTTGTCATAAATGATCACGTCATCAAGGTAGACAGTACAGTTTGGGATGTCTGCTATGATGTCGTTCATTAAGCTCTGGAAAGTGGCCGGTGCATTTTTCAGACCATATGGCATCACGTTGCAACGGTAAGTACTGCCATCCACCACAAACCCGCACACCTCCTTAGCCCGCTCAGACAGTGGTACTTGCCAGTAGCCTTTGACGAGGTCTACCTTGGTCAAGTACCTTGCTTTCCCGATCTTATCCACACTGTCATCCACCCGGGGAAGAGGATATGCATTGGAGGGGGTCAACCCGTTCAACCGCCTAAAGTCAATGCAGAACCGAACTTTTTCATCAGGTTTGGGCTGCAGAGTGACAGGAGAAGTCCACCGTACTGCCCCCTTCTCGATCAAGCCTCTCGCCAGCATATACTCCAGCTCATCCCTGAGCGCTGGGAGTTTAATGGGTGGCACCCGATAAGGTATCGACTTGAAGGGGGGGTGCTCTCCTACATCGACGTCATGCACCGCTAGAGTAGTGAGGCCTGGGTGCTCGGCAAATACAGTGGGGTATGAATCGAACAGGCGCTGCACTGCCACCTGCTGTTCCTCCGGCAGGTGCGCCAGAGCATCATGCGCACATTGGCTCGAATTCCCCGCCCACTGATCAGCCGAGACATGACAATCCCAGTTATCATCCACCTGATCATTGCTGCCCCCCTCTCCTTCTCCACCATGACCGCAGCAGGTCAACACAGGGACAGCTAGTGACTCAGGTGGGCGCCTCACATACTCCTTCAACAAATTAATGTGGCATAGTTGGTTACGCTTCTTCCGGTCTGGAGTGGCAACGAGGTAATCTAGATCGGAGATCTTTAACACCACCCGATAAGGCCCAGCGTACTTGGCAGCCAGAGGATGACCGGCCAAAGGCAACAGGACCAACACCTCTTGACCTACCTGAAACTCCCGGAGTTTCGCCTTAGTATCGTACCTGTCCTTCATACGGGCCTGCGAACTCACCAAATTACGCCCGGCCAGCTCCAGACTTCTAAGCATTCTCTCTCTGCTCTCGAGGACGTATCTCAACATAGAACATGGCTTAGCGGTACCCTCCCAAATCTCCTTCACCATGTGGAGAGGGCCCCTCACCTGATGCCCGAAAACAAGCTCATTCGGACTGAAACCGAGACTCTCCAGGTACTTCTCTTGCCGCGAACAAAACATACGGCAGACCAAGGTCCCAATCCTTTCCGTTCTCTGCGCAATAACATCGAAGCATGCTTTTCAGCATGGCGTGCCACCTCTCCAACACCCCTTGACTCTCCGGGTGGTACGCAGAAGAGACGACAGTGCTGATGCCATGCTGAATCATAGTTTGTTTGAACAGATTAGAGGTAAAATTAGAACCTTGGTCCGATTGCACCTCTTGCGGGTAACCATACCGCGAGCAATACAAGAGCAGGTTCCGGACAACAGTTTTCGCCGTGCCATTTCTCATTGGATATGCATCAGGATAAAGAGTGGCCACATCCATGATAGTTAATAGAAATTTATTACCGGCACTAGTAGGGGGTAGGGGTCCGACCATATCAATGATGACCTTACTGAAGGGCGGTCCACTGACAGGAATGGGGTGCAACGGGGCTCTCGGAATTGTTTGGTTAGGTTTTCCAACCCTCTGGCACGTATGACACCTTGCTATCCAGGTTACCACCTGCCCCTTCAACCCCGGCCACCAAAACAATTTTTCTAAAGCCGCCACCGTTTTTCTCACCCCTAGATGTCCTGCCAGTGGTATGTCATGCGCCAACCTCAGTAGGCTATCCCTGCACTCCCGTGGCACCACCAACTGGTCCACTACTCCTGACCCATCTTGCCAACTACGTTTAGGGTCTTGAAAACGCCTATAGAGGATGCCTTCTAAATAAAACAAATCTCCTGGCTGTGCATCGCCCTCCTCGTCGAGCTCTACAGCTCCATTAGCATACGTTTGGAGCTCAGGGTCCTCTAGTTGCAACCGACGTATATCTGAGGGTGCCAAGCGATCTAACTGCTCCCGGAGCAATGCATGACCTTCCCCGATACTGGGCTGCTCCCTCTGTCTCTCTCGATGTACATAACGTTGCTGTCGTGGAGACTCGTCATGCCCAGCCTCGTCACTCTCGATGACAGGCCCAGGGGCTACTCCAGAATTAAGTAATGGTGCTAATACTGAATCACCCAGGAGAGCCGCCGAGTCAAAACTCTTAAAACCAACTCCAGCTTTAGCCTCCTCCTGTTGATCGTTCTTCCGCTGGTCTGAAGACGGAGGACTAGGCTGTGACACTTTAGCTGCCCAAGCTCGGGTGACAACACACGCCATGGGTTGTGTCTGGCACCACTCGACCCACTCTTGCTCTTCCCTACTCACGTCGGCCGGCCTCTCGGCAACGACTAAGGGTAGAACCTCAGAAGCGGGCATTGCAAAGTCGCTGCCGAGAAGAAGGTCGACGCCCTCCACTGGCAGTTTCTCCACAATCCCGACATCCAATTCACGTGCCACACCATCCACCTCCAACTCCAACCGCACCAGCGGGTATGACCGAGTTGCATTAATACCCTGCACCACCACCACCCGAGCCGTGTTTATAGGGTAGCCAGTCAAGTTTTTCATCAGAGTCTGGGAAGCACCTGTATCACACAAGACCTCTACTCCATGCTTGCGCCCCGCCCACATCACGCAACCCCGCCCTCTATGGTCGCAAAAAACATCCTGAGCAGGGTTCGAGCCTCCCAGGTGCTTCTGCATTGGCTGTGCCTCAGCCTCTGACGAACTGCCCCGGGCAAACTCAGATGACTTCGGAGACACACCAATGTTGCAGGCCAAAGACACAGCTGCTGTAGGTGGTTTGCTAGGACAGACTCTTGCAAAGTGCCCCTTTTTATGACAATGATAACACTCCAACTCCCCTTTGGGCTTCCCTTGGTACTGGGAAGGGCCCGGCCCCTTCTTAAATGGGACGGTGCTAATCTTGTGGTCAGTCTTGGTATCATGGCTCTTGTACTTGTTTGCATAAGGTATATCACTAACTCGGGGGGGGGCGTCGCGCCCCTTGTTACCTGCCTCACTACGCTTGGCAGACCCGCACCCACGAATTAGTGATTGCCGGAGGTCAGCCATCTCAGCTGCCTCCTGTAGAGTTTTTGGTTGCTTTTCTTTAAGGTTTAACGTCAGGTCGCCGCCCGTGCATTTGAAAAACTGCTCTAAAAGCAACAACTGTTTAATGTCGTCAAACGTAGTAGCTTTCTCCGACCTCAGCCAATTCCCAAAAGCATCGGACAGCTCCCGGGCATGCTCCAAAAAGGTGCTCTCCCGACCCTTGGTAACACCCCGGAACTTCAACCTGTACATCTCTGGTTGTAGTTCGTATGCTCTCAGGACAGCCTCCTTGAGTTCCTCGTAGATAATACACGACTCTATCGGCAATGCATCATAAGCCCTGAGTCCTTTGCCCACAAGTCTAGAGGAAACA
The DNA here is from genome assembly GCA_032716605.1 of Paralithodes platypus. Taxonomy (NCBI): domain Eukaryota; kingdom Metazoa; phylum Arthropoda; class Malacostraca; order Decapoda; family Lithodidae; genus Paralithodes; species Paralithodes platypus. The sequence continues at coordinate 11,893,488 of CM064547.1, read as the reverse complement.
AGGGCTGCCCACTTCTCCCCAGGCCACTGGTGGATCTGGCACTTCTTCTCGAATCGTGTGAAAAATTCTGTTACACCACTCTCATCAAACACCGGAACCAGTTTCAATAAGTGCGAGAGAGACTGCTCATGAACACGGTTACCAGCCCCAAGTCGCTGTCCCGTTGCCTCTAATCGCGACTTCTCTACGTCCATGTCGGCACAGTACCTAGTCGACTCAGCTTGAATTTTTGCTAGCTCTATGTGCTCATGACTGATAGTTTTTCTCTCTTCTATCTTGGCTAATTCTATTTGCTGCTGGAGCTCACCTGCCCTGATAGCCTTTCTCTCTTCGATCTTAGCTAATTCGAGCTGAAGCAATAATTCTGGAGATAACCCTTGAGGAGGTGAAGGTGCTACAATGTTTGAAATTACCGGTGGTCCCCCCAGGGGCAACCCCCCTTGCCAGTCACCACCCATCTGCGGAAGCGTACCCGGGGTCGGCAAACTACTGGGATGGCTGGGAGTCGAGTGTAGGGGAAGCATGGCCGAAGGGCTCTGAGCACTCAACCCATCTCGCTCACCAGTCACCCTGCCCAGTACACACATTATCAAATTATCCTTGGTCATGCTGCTAGTAACCGCATGACCGATAGCTGTGGCCAGGCATTGAAGACCGTACCGATCCATACCCTCCAACCGCTCGGCAGTAACAGGCCATTGCAAAAATATCCTAGCATCCTCCTCACAGTTCACCCGATTAACCCTTTCATCATGCTGCAGTTCCTCAGTTTCGACATTACGTACTGTGTCTCCATTCTCCTCTGACCCGGTATAAGACATGATGCTCACAAAAATTTCTCACCACAATATTCAGAAAAGAAGTACCCCAAACTCTTATGTAGCACTATTCACTTGCCAAAAATGTCTGAACACTTTCAAGATACTACTTTGCCAAAACAAATATTAACGTGCCCACTATATTCCTCAATAAAACAAATGACCACAACAATCCTGCAATTATCTCTTAGCTCACAAGATCCTTAGCTAGGTCGCCATTTGTTACGATCCAGGTTCTCAAAGACACAGGGCTCTTCAACATTGGACTAGATAATAGCAAAATGCAACAACGGTAACACTAGATCCAACCCCTGCCTTAAACACTGGAAAACAAAACACCATTACCGCCCTGAGTCGTGCCTGGACAACGAGGTATCCTATGACTCGGTAACTGGTGCACACACACTAGGCTGACGCTCGATGAAACAGCCTATTCTCAAACAGTAAAAGATTACTCGATTAGGTTACACAAAGAAAAGATAGTTAACGTGATTAATTAGCGTTACGGTAGATACTCAAATAACTGGCACTCCTGTATTAAAGAAAGTGCAATGCTAGTCCTGCAACATCAACTGGAAACTTCTGAAATAAATCTGATGCTGGGAAGATGTTCGTAAAGAATCTTGAACAATTATAATGCAGAATACGGGTCACAATAAATACTAGGACATATAGTAATAATAGGCAGGCGAATAATAAAGACTGCGCAAAGGTAGTAATGCTCGACAACTAAAGAAATGCTTCGTGACACAACGCAACAGCCTACTAGGGTTGTGCAACTCAACAACAACCTCGGCTCAAAAGTGCAGTGAATAATAATGTTGCATACATATAATAATGGGGGCTTATCTCTAACCAGTGTCTGCTCAGTTAATAAAGTCTAGCTGGGGTATCAAGGCAGGGCAACAATGGGCGGGCATGCGGCTCGTAGCCTAACGTTGTCCGAAGGTGGTATAATGACGATTACGTTATATGACGGGGATGCTCTCTTGATAAATCTAGGTCTCTAGTACCTAGTTCTATCCTGGCGATCCCTCAGAAGTCAACACAAAGAGGCAGCACTATGTTGTGAGGGATAGGCTATGGCCCTCTCACACCACAGCGCTGTGCTCGCAAAGTAAATCCACCCGAAGACAACTTAGGCTCCCACAGTACCTGTCGATGTTGTGCAGGGCTTAGCTAACACTGCACACATTGGAGACAACGACACAGTAACCTTACCCCTAGTCTAGCTTTAAATAACCAAGCAGAATCACTCAACACCTTGCCAGGGAGACATATACCGGTCTACAACCTTCCCGAGAGAGGACACATACGAAAAAGTCCGTCTCTCCAAACCCTCAATAAAGCCTAATACCTCCTTAACCTAATACATGGAAATATCTGAGAGCTTCGCGTACAATACGACTGGTCGACGGTGAACGTCTATGCTGAAACCAGAAGGGATGTTGAGTTTAATAAAGATTAGAGACTGAGAAAGGAGAAGTCGAGAGGGAGAAATAGTATGTAAAGTGGCGAGTATGGGGGACAGAATTGCAAAGGATGTAGGCGATACGCGTGTCAGGCAAGCTCTGAGCTGGTAAAGAACACGCGGCCGCGATGGGAAGAGACTAGTTGACCACCCGGCCGCCAACGCCGTCAGCGCCCAAGCGAGCCGCGTCATAGCTCACCCCGCTGCCAGGTGTATCCCCCTCACCCTCTCTCGCTCGCCTCCCACACAAGCAACATTTATATTATAACGAATATAAAATATAAGGCGCGGTCACAGACCAAAACAAAGACCATTTCTAGACTGTCTGTGGCAACACGACACTAATAAAATAAAGCAGATCATTCTAGGACAACTGTAGCCCATCCCCCCATCCTGGCGAGCGCTAGCGAGCTGCAATGCCCCACGCAACCATTCTGTTAACGCCGGTAGGCGTCACACATTCCACTCGACTCCTATCATGGTGCCTCCTCTGGCTCCGGAGCCGGGTACGTTCCCGCAGGCCGATGGCCGCTGGCGGTTGGGTATGCCTCTAGGTGATTCACGGGGTGGGTCCCCAATAGCAGCAACCCCTCCTCAGGGTCCTTGTATTTGTTTTGTGAGCTCGCCAAACTTCCAGCAGCAGGAGCGACAGCCAAGCATGAGGCTGAGCTCGCAGCGCAAGTATGAGGCTGAGCTCGAGCGAAAGCATGAGGCTGAGCTCAGCAGCAGCAGCACCTTTGAGCCTCAAGTATTCAGGCTTTCTGCAAGGTATTGTGCTGATATTGATCTAAAGAAAATGCGTGTAGTGGTGACAAGGAACCGGGTCGTCCAGGGGGGGCGACCCCAAGACCAGTCCCTCTCGCATCTACTAAAGTTGGTTCCAGTGTTTGATGAGTTAGGAGTTACCGAATTTGTTCTCCGGTTTGAGAAAAAGTGCCAGGAGCACCAATGGCCCGAGGAGAAGTGGGCAGCCCTTGTTTCGTCACGATTGACGGGGAAAGCACTCAAGGCGTACGATGCTTTGCCCCTAGATTCCTGTGTGAATTACGAGGCGTTGAAAGAGGCTGTCCTGAGGGCGTATGAGTTGCAGCCAGAGATCTATAGGCTGAAATTTAGGGCTGTTCCCAAAAGAAAGGAGAGTACTTTCCAGGAACACGCTAGCGAGCTGTCAGATGCATTTGAGAATTGGTTAAGATCGGAGAAGGCAACTACTTTTGATGCAGTGAAGCAATTAGTGTTGTTAGAGCAATTTTTTAAATGTACTGGCAGTGACTTGAATCTTAACCTGAAAGAAAAGCAACCTAAAACTTTGCAGGAGGCGGCTAAGATGGCTGACCTCAGGTTGTCGTTGATTCGTGGGTGCGGGTCTGCACAGAGAGCTGAGGCAGGTAACCAGGGGCGTATCACTCCACCCCCCTGAATTAAGGACACAACTAATTACCAATTTAAGAGTACTGGTGCCAATTTTGATCCCAAGTCGAAACCCTTCCCGTTAAAGAAAGGCCAGGGCCCTTCCTCACCTCAGAGGAAGTCCAAGAGTGAATTGGAGTGTTTCAAGTGTCATGAGAAGGGGCATATTGCGCGCTCATGTCCGAGCACACCGCCTACAGCAGTGGTGTCACTAGTGAGCAACATCGGTGTGTCTTTGAGGTCTTCCGCGTTTGCCCGGGCTAAACAGTCGGTTGCGAAGTCATCGCCGGTGCAGAAGCAGCATCACCCGTCCGAGATGTTTTTTGTGGTCATAGGGGGCACGGCACTGTGAGGTGGGCTGGTGTGGAGCATAGGCTTAGGTTGCTGCGTGATACGGGTGCTTCCCAGACACTTATTAAGAACTTCACTGGCAAGCCTATTAACGCGGCTCGGGTTGTGGTGGTTCAAGGTATCAATGCTACGCGGTCTTACTTGCTGGTCAGAGTGGAGCTTGAGGTGGACGGTGTGACACTGGAGTTGGATGTGGGTGTTGTGGAGAAATTGCCAGTTGAGGGGGTCGACCTCCTTCTCGGTAATGACTTTGCGGTGCTCATTTCCGAGGTTCCACCCTTAGTCCATGCCGAGAGGGCGGCCGACACGAGTAGGGAGGGGCAAGAGGGGCTCGAGAGGTGCCAGACGCAGCAGATGGCGTGCGCTGTCACCAGTTCTCAGTCCGCTCAGGTGTCACAGCTTAGTACCCAAGTTTCAGACCAGCGGAGGAAGGGTCGGAAGGAGAAAGTCAAGGTTGGCCGGGTTGAGAGTTTGGACCCAGCGACACTCCTTGGTGACTCAGTACTTGACCCAAAGGTGAGCTCCGGAGTGGCCCTAGAACCTGTCCCCCCTAGTGACATGGTAGGGCGTGATGGCACTCCGCGACAGAGTAGTTCCCAGGTGCAGCGAGAAGATCTTAGTTTTGAGAGTTGTGGGAACGGGGCTATTGAACTCGATGAGGACGGGGAAGCATGTCATGTGAACCTGTTAAAGGGGTTTGTGAGGCAATCATCTGAGCAGCCTACTGTTCCTGTGTTGGTCTGCAGCGGCCAAGGTGAAGAAGGAGAGGGGGGCAGTGAGGCACAGGTTGTGAAAAGTTGGGATTGTCATGTCTCGGCGGAGCAGTGGGCGGGGAACACAAGGCAGGTGGCTGTGGAAGTGCTTGAGCACCTGCCTGAGCAGCAGCGTGCAGCGATCCAGCCCCTGCTCGGTTCATACCCCACTGTTTGTGCTGAGCACCCAGGCCTCACAACTCATGCGGTGCACGATGTTCCGCTGGCAGGTCACTTGAGTGTTAGTAAACCGTTGGCCTCGTTGTTTCAGTGGTTCAAGGTGGGCGACGAGGCTTTGGCATGGTTGTCAGGTCAGGATCGACCCATGGCTGCTAAGGGTAGTGGTCAGAATCAGGACATTGAGCAGATTGGTGAGGTTGGCTGTGGAGTGGATGCGCCCGGTCGTCGCATAGCCTCCCAATGCTGCCCTAGTAATATGCAACAGCCCTACCATAGGCCGACTGTATCTGGCCATGTCGCTGAAGGCGGTGATGCTGCGCAGGCAGATGTAGTCGCAAGGAATGCGGGGGTGCGCATGTATGGGGTATCGGCGGGGAAGTCTTAGCAATTATGAACTATGGGAGTGACTGCACAGGTGGTACAGATTGTCCCTCTCATGACCTGGTTGTTCTAGGGACAAAGGTGGAGAAGGAGGGAGACTATAGTGTAGAAACTGCGGTCTCGGCTGGGTTGTGGGAGGGCAATGGGCATGTTGTTCTTCGAGATAAGTTGCAACCTCTTGTTCCTAAGCGGCAAGAGAAGTTGTTTACTAGGCTGTGGCAGTACGTCCGCATGTTTGTTGATTCTCCAGGCCTGATGTACGGGGTAGAACCCGACATGGAGGCTGGAGACAGTGCAAGGCTCAAAGTGGCTCCCTACCGTATAAATCCTGCTCGACAGCCTGTCGTGAAAGCAGAGCTGGACTACATGTTGAAGAAGGGTCTGAAGGATATTATCCAGAGTTGACGATCCCATAGACCGCATCGGGGCTGCCTCGTTTATCACTAACGTATAACTAGTGAAAGGTTATTGGCAGGCCCCGTTGCCGGAGAGAGTGAAGAGAAGTGCCAGTCTTGTGATGGACTGGGCAGTTTATCAGTGCCAGGTGTGGTTTTGCTGCCGGAACACAAGTTGGATGTGTGGCATGTTAAGGGCACTGATAATGTTCTGGCTGATTGTTTGTCACGGGAGAGTATGTCTTAACCCTTGTCTAGCGGTGGGTTTTGGGCTTATTTGGGCATATTCAGGCCCTCCTGAATGATAAATCAAGTATCTGCATGAAAAGTAATGTATTCAGCAAAATACTAGGCGCTAAAAGCATCAAAATGAGACCAGAACGAGCTACGTAGCACTCGTGGTTCTCATACAGTGATACCAGTAACATGGGAGTTTAGCGTATAGCGGCATATTTTTCCCAGCTATGCTCACTACTGGCTACACTGCCGGCCCCTCGAGAACACAGGGAACATGTGTTAATGGGCGGCGGTAAGCCCTGGGAGTCGGCTGTCTGGCCCGCTGCGCTCCCGGTCATTTGCACTCGATTTTAACCCTTTAAAAGCCTTAATAATGCTCCTAACTTGCTGCAAATTGGAGGAGGACTTAAGTCCACCCCCGATCTTTAAGGGTTAAGGAGCACCCTCGCCGTTCAGTCAGTGTTTGTTTGAGAGTGGAGAAAAATTAGGCTTGCCCCTGTAGTGCAAAGCCGCCAAAAACACTATTAAAAAAATATAAAAACCTCACATAAAAACTTTTTTTTTTGATAGTATATAAGTGCCGTATGTTACAGCAACAATCTAAGACATTCTGAGTTTCTGTCTTAGTAGGCTAGGCTTGTTGAAGCTTGCTCGTTGAGCGTAATATTGTTAAGTGATACTATTCTTTTGGGGAAGTGTTGTGTAGATTTGTTTTATATAATGAAGTGTTTTATGTTGTGATTGTGCCTTGTTTTCACAACTTGGGGGAGTAGCTGGGTGAGGTGGGGTTTATGAGCATTCTGTCTGGTCAGATGTGGCGTTTACCTGAGGTTAAAACGTCCCACATCTTGGGTGGGGTGTTACGCTGGCCAGCTTGCCAGAATGTGCTCGTACTCGCTAGCGCTCGCCAGGGCAGTGAAATGGGCTATAATAATCGTAGAACGATGTTCTTTCTTTTCTAGTATTCATGTTGTCACAGACAGATCAGTGGTGGTCTTTATTCTTGTCTGTGACACTTGAAAGTGTTTTATATCAGTGATAGAGTATAAGATGTGTAGTGCGAAGTTAAGGAGAGAGAGAACGGAGGAGGCAGCGAGGTTGTATTATGTGCGTGTGTATGTACGTGTGCCTTCCCCGCTTGGGCGGGGTTTCCCACGCTCTTGATTGGCTGGCGGGCCTGGCGCTTCCTAGGACGCTTGCTTTTCATGACGTAGTGGTCTGTGATTGGGTGCCGCTGTCCTAGTGTTGGTGCTGAGGGGCTCCTCCCCGCGTGTCTCTTCAAAGCTTGGCATGGTGTGCTTGGTCCTAGACGTCCCTTGCAATCTGTCCCCAATCTAACCCCCTGTACTACTGTTTCTCTATCTGAACTTCTTCTTTTCCAATACTTCTGATCTTTATTCAATTACTTATCCCTTCTGGTTCTGCATACGACTTCCATAGTCGGCCAGTCGTATTACCAGCACCAGTTCTCACATATATGTTTTGCACTAGCTTTAGGGCTTATTAGTCATAGTCACATGAGTCATATTATAATTGGGTGCTTCTAATTATTGAGTTGTTCTTTGTTACTATTTAATGCTAGACAGTGGAGGGTATCTTCAGTCGTTGTCTGAGTTATGTACATGGCCAGTCAGAGCCCATACGACTTCGACGGAGCTAGGTGCCTGTAACCTTTGTGCATATTTTTCCTGTGCGAGTGTAGCAGTATACAAGCGAAGGGCATTTGCCTACACTTACTTGTATGCTGGCTTCCTCAATTTGTTGACCTTTGTGGAGTGCCAGGGTAAGACCAGATACTTGAGATCTGGACTTACCAAGAGAGCCTCCTAGTCACTTAACGTAACATAAGGGAAATCTGTTCAAGGGGAGACAGTAGGCTACGAGCATGCTTGCGCTCTGCCTAGCCTCCTGGTACCTTTTTTTCCGCTGCTAGACTTTATTAGTAATAACGACAGCATTGAGTTTATTAACTTTAACTGCGTATGCTATAGGAATTATTCACGTATTATTTTAGCCTAGGTTGATGCTTGGTGCACAACCCAGTATGGCTGTTACTTTGGCTAAGGAAGTACTGTTTTGAGTGGCTGTTATTAGTGTTGTCACAGAGTTGTTGCACTCCCTTGTTTTATATATATGTATCCTAGTTATTGGTGTATTTATGATACACGCTTCGGTGTCCTACCCCTGCATTATTTCTGTTCTATATAAACGAGCATCTTAGAGCATCAGACGTTTTCAGAAGATTCCATATCTGTTTGCTGTAGGACTAGACTTCCAGTGTTTTCATAGAGCATTGAAGAGTTTAGTGTTGAGTTCAGACTCATACTAAAGTTAACGTAAGCATATACTCCTTTATTATCTTGTTATAGTTTATTCAAGCATTGTTATTACTTAAGAGCATTTTATTAACGTAAAGTACTCCTGTTGTGAGTAGGCTTTGCCGTCACCGGAAAGCCTTTGTAGAAGTGCACTAAAACCCAGTTAATTGATACCCCGTTATCCAGTAGATTAACTCTGGAGGGTTTAAGTGTTTTGTTCACCGGCGTAATAGTTCGAGGGTTTGGAATTAGCGTACCGTTGTTGCAGATATAGCCTATCATCTAGTCCATTATTAAGTGCCCTTGTTTATTTCGTAGTGCCGGTCATAACACAATACCAAGGCTATAACATATATAATCTATTGTCTCAATACATAGAATCTATTTACTCCTCTGACACAACCGTCGTTACTACTCAAGTACCTCCACAATGACATAAAATCGTACAAATTACCGAATGAGATTGCAAGGTTTCTCTCACATATAATATGGGTTCCGCCACCCAGTTACTTCACAATCTAGGTTTACAATCTTTATCTCAATAACACTATTGGGTTCCGTCACCCAGTTACTTCACACTCTAGGTTTACAATCTTTATCTCAATAACACTATTGGGTTCCGTCACCCAGTTACTTCACAATATAGTTTGACATTTTGTTATCTCAATTACACAATTTGATTCCGTCATCCAGTTACTCCACCATATGGGTTTACAATCTTGATCTCAATTACTCCTTTTCAATTTACCCTCAAGTAACCCTGTTACCAACTCGCTAGGTTACCTTCCACCTTAATCAATTATCGTACTAACTAAAGATGAACCGTGCCTCAGCCGCATACACGGAATAACTCTCTTAGACTTAATAATAACGCAACTCACATTGGACTAGTGTCCTTCTTCACAGTTTCCTTTTTACACAACTTAATGAATGATTCATATGGACTAGTGTCCTTCCCTAGTTATAGCTAATCTATTAGGCAACTAAACAACTGTTTCCCTCTTTAACTTACTGGTTGCCTCATTTATTAACAAAAGTATTCTTTCCCTCCCCTCTTTACTTTTACTCTTTTAATCTTTAATCTATTTGGCAAATAAACAACTGTTTCCCTCTTTAACTTACTGGTTGCCTCATTTATTAACACAAGTATTCTTTCCCTCCCCTCTTTACTTTTACTCTTTTAATCTTTAATCTCTCCTATCAGATCCTATAAAATAACTCTTCGGCTGGTGCCGCTCCTAACAAAAATAACTAATTAATAACACATCATCATCTTTATATATTCAGGTAAGTCTAAATTCTTTTTCCTTTTGTCTTGATCTAGAAGGACACATTAAATTTTATAAGTGATGGCCACCGGGTCAGTTCTGCAGTCTCTCTCTTTCTTTATCTCAACTGGAAATCTTTGCTCTCCCACTACTATATGTCGTCCTCTTGGAATCGCTTGGCTGTAGTGGTATGCAAGCCTGAGATGCGACAACAGGTGGCCAGATACTGAGGATGTATCTGCCTTAGTAGGGAAGAGCTGATGATAGGCCTGGGGTGTGCCTGCTGGAACAAAAGGCGAGTGCTGGGAGGCTGGAGCCGAATTCCTGTGAGTGCCCAAGTGCGAGAGAGCAAGTAGGTTGCGAGATCTGGACCCAGTCCCGTCTGCCCGGCGAATGACTTTGCAACGCGCCCCCCCCTCCCTCCCTTTATAGTCCAGGCCCTCGCTCTCTCGCGCTGCCATTGGCTGAGGGACCCGCATGGCATCCCGCTCGCACTGACTTCTTGGTTCCTTCATCTCCTCTCTCTCCTCTTCATAGTAAGTTCCAGGAAGTTGAATATAAACCTCTTTTGGTGGCTTACGGGAGTACAGGGCTGGCACCGAGGTATTACTTAGGGGATAATCAGAAGGAGCTCTTCGGGCAGAGAAAGAGAGTTACTTTTGAGGAGGAATAAGAAGTCCAGCTTCGCGCTCCGATAATGGAGGCCGCTGATTGGCTGGTGGCCGGGGCGTGGCATGTTGCAGCCGTGAGCTGTGAGAATCAACTGGCCGTGCCAGCCAGTAAAAGCGGTGATTGGCGGAGGTCGTTTCTACGTTATCACCCCCTACTGAATTTAGGAGAGCTCATGATCGCCGCAACACTGTTCCCCTAAAATTTATGCCCTCAGGCTGCCACTCCACCAGTCCACTATGCTCACATAGACATTTATGTAACTGGAGTGCAGGATTCTGATTTCCCACGATAGTTTTGGCTATTAAAACCTCCCCGGGTTGGCTGAGAAACTGTTTGAGAGCTCGAGTGGTATTAATTCTTTGCCCTTGCCCGTCGACTATTGCTACCAGTCGACGGAGTCGGTACTGAGGGTCAGAGGGGAGAGGCATGGTGCCTTGCAACTGACAGGCACTTGCCCTGGGGGTCCTATTTATAGCCTCGTCCGTGTACCTAATTGGTGGGTGGCTAATTCTACTACTACGAGTGAGAGTTTCGGTGGGGCCCGTGAACTTAGTCGCTCTAGCGAAAGTCTTATCGGGAACGTTAAGCAAGGGAGTTTCTTTGGAGTCTTTTACTTTAGCTGTGGGAGAACCGTTCAGACGGTTGCCGTCAAAAGATACGCCTTGCGGTTCTACCTCGTCTTGAGGACACTCTTTCTCACTACTTAAAGTTCTATTTAAATCTCTCGGGGAAACTGAAACTTTGCTGTCTGGGACCGTAGACTTTTCCTCCTCGGTAAGCTCATAGAAATCATCTTCCCCACTAGATACGATCTCTTCACTTCCTATATCTCCTTCTGGCTCAACCTCAGGAAGACCCTCTCGGTTTTTTCGACTAAGTGACCACCAGAGTGGAGAATCTTCTAGGTAGTCCCGAGTCGGAGTAGGACCTCTAACGTTGACTCGAACTGAGGAAGTATCAGGGTCGTCGACCCAGAATTCCGTTTCCTCTTCACTCCCTTCCTCGCTACTCCACTCGCTCATCTCTGGGGGAACATTACCCTCATATCGTTTGGTATGACGCATATGAGTAACTGACACGATATCTCCATGATGTAAGTATAATACTTGATAGGGCCCATTTGTCTCGACAACCCTTGAAAGGACCCTCGTATTTCTCCTCCAGTTTACCAGCTCGGGTGGGGTCATGTCTCTTAACCAAAATATACTCCCCTCGGTAATAAGGATTATTTAGAGAAACTTTCTTAGGCTGTTGCCAAGCAATATAATCATGCACTTGCTGTCGTCACTCCCCTTGTTCCTTCCAATATTTTTCGGGTTGGGAATACTGCGTGTAGGAACGGGGGTAGGGAAATAATCGTTCTTGAGGCAATTTCGGTATGTTGCCAAAGATAATCTCATGGGGAGAATACCCCGTAGTCCTACAGACCGTGGTATTTATTCCCCAGACAATTTCAGGCAAAAGTTCCGGCCAACCCCGGACTATTTTCTCCCCTTGTGAGCTCAGACCAGCCCGAAGACAGTTGGCTAACACCCTATGATTCCTTTCACAGACAGCATTTCCCTGAGGGTAATACAGGGAGGTGTGCTGTATCTGGTACCCCAAGGTTTCTCCCAAGTGTTGCCAGATCTCATTATTAAATTCTTTTCCCCTGTCACTCAGAATACCTCCAGGGGTGCCATACACAAAAATTATCTTTTCCCGGATAACCTTGGCCACCGTTTCAGCTTTCTTGTCCGGGATAGCGCAAGCAACCGTGTATTTAGAGAAAATGTCGACACAGGTCAAGATGTACCTTTTGTTTGTCTGTCTGGGCAGAGGTCCCATAATATCAACTGATAATTTGGCCCAGGGTGTACTAGCGGTAATATGTCCGGGCAACTGTCTAGGTCCCCTTCCATCTTTGCCCCTCTGGCATCCCAAACAATTTTGAACGACTTCTTTAACAATCTAGTCGGCCCTCTTGGTCCAGTACTTTTCATTGAATTGTTGGAGAACCCTAGACTGTCCCAAATGAGCCCCTCTTCCCTTTTGTCCGTGGAGGATTTGGATCATGTGTTTTGCCTCTGAATAATCAAGTACAACCCGATCTTGAGAATTCCTCCAAGCTCCCTCCGAAAACTTTACATCATTCCTTGGTCTAGGGTCATATTTTTCCCTGTGAGGTTTAGTGGGTTGAACGGGTGCTACCGGTAGTCGAGACAAGCCATCGGCATAAGTGTGTAATTTACCGGGTCTATGTCTAACTTCAAAAGAGTACTCTTCCAAAATCCCCTTCCACCTGACAAATAGTTCGTCTTCCGTTTTAATTTTTCGGAGCCATTGTAAGCTATGGTGGTCCGTAATAACTTCAAAGTGGACCCCGGCTAGGTACGGACGGAAATATTGTACAGGCCCACACTAGAGCTAGACATTCCTTTTTCGTAACGCTATAATTCTTTTCGCCCTTATTGTGTCCGGCTAGCACAGGCCACTATGCTTTCCTTTCCGTCCTTCTTTCTGGGCCAGAACGGCTCCGAGCCCTTCATCAGAAGCATCGGTGTATAGTTGAAACGGCTTGGTGAAATCCGGATGACAAACTACGGTGTTAGAAGTTAATTTTTGCTTCAAGTGATCAAAAGCTACCTGACAACTCTGATCCCAGTCGAACCTCCTCCCCTTTTCTAGTCTCTGAGTCATGGGGCGAGCAATCTTAGAAAAGTTAGGTATGAACCTTCGATAGTAGGAGGCCATTCCCAGAAACGCTCGAATCTCTTTGACAGAGGACGGAGGTGAGATTTCGGCAATAGATCTCACTTTATGTGGGTCCGGTTGAAAACCTTTACTGGAAACCACATACCCTAGATATGCCACCTCACGGGCCCCTAATTGGCATTTGGAAGGTTTCAGTTTAAGTTCTTTCCCTGATTCTTTCTAACACTTCTTGGAGTCGGTGAATATGTTCTTCCCAACTAGCGGAACAGATTATGATATCATCTAAGTACGCCAAACAAGTTTTCCAGGTTAATCCCCTCAATACCTCGTCCATGACTCTAGTGAAACTGGCGGTGCCACTGCAAACTCCAAACGGCAAGACATTAAACTGGTAGAGTTTGCATTCGCTCGTGGCAAATGCGGTTTTCTCTTGATCCTCGGACCTAACTGGTACTTGCCAGTATCCACTCTGGAGATCTAGGGTAGAGAACCAGGTCGACCCATTGAGGGATTCTAACGAGTCGTCAATACGAGGTAGAGGCTGCGCGTCTTTGATGGTGACATCGTTTAATTTTTGATAATCTACACAGAACCGAGTAGACCCATCTTTTTTTGTTACTAGGACTACCGGAGATGACCACGAACTGTAGGATTCCACTACTATCCCCTGTTTAATCATGTCCTCAACTTGTTCCTTTTCTTTTTGTCTCATAATAGGGTTTTGTCGTCGGTAGGGTTGCCTAATAGGAGGCCTTTGCGTGTGTATCTCATGGGTGTGTCGGGTTCGAGCCGATCCGTAGTCCCCTTCGTTTTGAGCAAACACATCTCGGTACGTCCAGAGCAATTCATGTAAAGTACTGGCTTGATTTGATGTTAATTTTTCCGGGATCTCAGGTAAGTTCACGGGTCCCTCAGTTCCAACAGTAGTGGGTTGAGTGGGTGTGACTTGTCCTAACAGTTTTCCTTTTTTATAACTAATCGTGTCCTTACTGAAATTAGCTAAGACTAGTTTCCTCTGGTCGGCAGTAATGAAGGTGGGAGATATTCTCACCCCATTCTGTGCGTTAGGTTACAAAATCCCGGCAGTCATGCCTGGGTTTTGGGGAATCTCTATCATTTTCCAAGATCTAGGAGGGATCGATAGTTTTCCTACGGTAGCTACTATTTGAGGTTGAAGAGAGGTTGTTGTGTCTTTCGGCCCACACTGAATAGTTACTCCCAACTGGCTCATGAGATCTATCCCCAGATACCCATCGACTCCACTACTGGCTTTTCCCGATAAAACACAACAATCGTTGGTGAAGGTAATTCCCTTCCACTGCACTACCGCCGTGTTAGTTTTTCCTAGGATTGTCAGTGGTTGACCCCCGGCTCCTGACAACTGAATACTGGTTTGATTTAATGGGCCCATTTCTCGCTGATTTTGTTTCACGAAATTCTCAAGGAGACAACTTCGGTGAGCCCCCGTATCAATCAATATGTTCGCTGCTTTCCCATTTATGACTACAGTTTCACAAAGCATTTGTCTCTCTAAGATTTTGACCTCACTATACCGCCCTTCTATGTGAAGTTTCGCAGAAATATTCCTTTCTCTTCCGGCATCGTAACTCTTGGCTGGGTTTCTGTCTCCCGATATTCTACCGGAAGCATTCCTCTCCGGTCCGGAGCGGTTCCCATGGGTAGAGATCGATCGTTTGGGAGTGCGTGTCGGGGGTCAAATCTAGGGGTTGGGGCTTGTGGATGGTTGGTACAGTTCCTAGCTAGGTGTCCGGTCTGTCTACAAGTGAAGCATCGAATCAGAGCTTTCGGATACCCTTTCTTTGGGTTCTCCTCTTCCCCTTTTTGTTTTTTCCTCTTTAACTTCTCTAGCCTCCAGAATCTTTTTAATGACCACCATCAATTCCTTGGTAGTGTTAACCTCCTGAATGATGCAGTGTTTCCTAACTTCTACCGGGCAGGCTTGGATCATGATCTCCCTAATCTCAGTTTCCTGGCTCTCTTGGTTCATATGGGGATACGCTAGTTTCACATTCTTAGTGATTTCCCTCTTCAGGCTCTCACATTTTGGCCATCAAGTTTCAAACTATTCAGTTTGTCTCTGGCTTTTCTGGTGGAAGTCTCTCGGCCAAATTCTTCGATTAAGGCGCTCCTGACTTCGGCCCACGATACTAATCCTTCCAGACGTACTCTTACATCATTCAGGGCCTTACCTAAGTGTGCCTTTCCATAAGCGATTTTCTTCCCATTTTCCCCTACATCAAGTAGTGTGAACTGACATTCTAACTGCTCAATCCAAAGCTTGATTTCTTCCTTCCCATCTTCCCATAATCTGAATGGTAACATGCCCGTCATCCTATCTGTTCTGTTAGATAATTATTCTCAATCCAAATGATTTGTCGAATCCCACCACTTGCCACCAAAATGTAGTAATTAATTATAAATCAGTTATGCTACTACTACAGGGGATAACTCGACAGTCATTTAGAAGTTCGCACTAAATAGATCCCCAACAGTTTGGCAACGTAAAAACCTCCTCCACCACTCACTGTCTTATTAGCTTCCTAGATTATATTTACACAAATCTTGAGAAGAGAAAGACTTCCCTCGCTCTTGCCTTTATTGACTTTAGGAAAGCATTTGACCTTGTTGACCACACCATCATCATCAACAAGGCCATAAAGTTGGGGCTACATCCTACCCTGGTTGCGTGGTTGACCGACTTCCTTAGTGACAGACGGCAAGCAGTGCGATATCAAGGCTTCATCTCCACCTTCCTAGACATCACATGTGGAGTCCCACAGGGTACAAAGATGGGGCCTCTATTGTTCCTCATCTTGATTAATGATGCCCTAAAGGACACTCCATTCCACTGGAAGTACGTGGACGACTCGACAGTTGGCATTACTGTCGATAACACCTCCCCTAACTTTGACCCCATACAAGACATCCTCGATCGTCTTCAAGCCTGGACCACAGTCAATCATGTGACCATCAATCATGACAAGACAGTGGTCATGCACATCAACACCTCCGTTACCGATCTTCCTCCACCCACTGTCACAATTGGTCCTCATCCCCTTCAGGTTGTTGAGTCCACCAAACTCCTCGGAATCACTGTGGACAACAAGCTGAACTGGAAGAAACATGTGTCTACCACAGTCAGGACCGCCACATACAAGTTGTTTATGCTAAGGCGGCTGAGATCCCTGGGGGCGCCGGAGAATGAGCTGAAGAGTATATATAACATCTTCATACTCCCTAAGCTCACCTACGCCTCTCCCGCCTGGTCCTCCTCTCTAACCCTGACACAACAACGTCAATTGGAGAGAGTGCAGAAGAGGGCATGCAGGATCATCCTGGGTGGCACATACCCAGGGTACGAGGAAGCTCTCACCACCCTTGGCATACCTGCACTTTCAACCCACCACTACAACACACTCAAGCAGTTTGCATCTAAGCTACTTGTTCACCCACGACACAGAAACTTACTTCCACCAGACGCCCCTAGACCAACACGTGCAGCTCGACACTTCAACACACTCCAACCAATAAGGGCAAGAACTGACAGATACAAAAATAGTCCTATCCCAACCATTGTAAATATTATTAATAATGTGTAATGCCGGCCTGACACACCATATATACACGCCCTCCTTTAATAATGTATGCATAAGTGTGTGTGCGTGTGTTTATTAGAATATATGTATGTATTTGCTTGAGTTTGTTTACGTATATGTGTGTATATGTATATGTGCATTTATGTATGTACAGTATATGTGTATGTATGTGTGCGTATATGTATATGTATGTATGCGTTAATTATCTATATATGTATGTGTCTATTTGTGGTTCGAGGCTCGAGCCCGACTGAGAGTATTCTATCACACACACACACACAAACACACACACACACACACACGCACACACACACACACACCTGGATAGAGTCTGGCATAAATCTTTAATTTCTAAACTACCCTCCTTCGGTTTCTATCCCTCCATCTGTGCCTTTGTCTCTAATTTCCTTTCCGGCCGTTCCATAGCTGCGGTTGTGGACGGCCATTGTTCACTTCCTCACCCTATAAACTCCGGTGTTCCTCAGGGCTCTGTCCTATCTCCTATTCTCTTTCTAATTTTTATAAATGATCTCCTTAACTGTACCTTAACCCCTCTTTAGTGGCCTATGCGGTTTATTTATATGTACCGCCCAGCGGGGTGTTTTTAGCCAAAATAGGGCTGTTTACGTGATCATTTTCATGCCTAAATAAGACCCAGAACGTAAAACAAGTATCTATCCCTGAAAGGGCATAAACAGAGCTTTCGAATGACACCATAACGATCCTTTTATGATGGCTAGTTTTCTTGCAATAACCGTGCAACGCGAGTGCAAAAAGCAGGTAATTAGCCACTTTCCCGATACAATTCCGTATATAGCGAGTGAGAGAGGGAGGAGGGAGCTGAGATTCGTGTCAGTAGGTTCGCCGCGGTGGTCTGGAGCAGTCATACGCTCGCTAGTCTCCTGCCACCACTTGTCTCTCTCTCTCAGCAACATTACGTGCTGAAATTGCCACTCGACCTATGTCGAGCGCCGCCACATAGTCCAGCTTTATTAAAAACAACTTATGTGGTGAGCCGCTTTTTAAGGGTTAATTCCCATCCATTCATACGCAGACGACTCAACCTTACACTACTCCATTAGTTTTTCAGAACGCCCCAGCCAGCAATCCCTCAACGACAAACGTAATGAAGCCATAGAACTCTTAAATTCTGATCTAAATACTATTTCCAATTGGGGCAGAGAAAACCTTGTTAACTTTAATGCTTCCAAAACCCAATTTCTCCATCTATCTACCCGTCAGGATCTCCCAGCGGACTATCCCTTATTCTTCAACAATACAAAAATCAACCCTTCATCTTCTCTCAATATTCTTGGTGTCTCTTTTTCTTCTGCTCTCATTTGGATGGACCATATTACCAGTCTTGCTAAGGCAGCCTCCCAGAAGCTGGGTGTGCTCAACCGCCTTAGGGGGTTCTTTTCCCCTGCACAGCTTCTTGCTCTGTACAGGGGCATAGTGCGCCCTTGTATTGAGTATTGTTCACATGTGTGGGGAGGTTCCACTCACACCGCTCTCCTAGACAAAGTTGAAAGGAAGGCCTTTCGTATCATTAACTCCCGTCCACTCACCAACTCTCTGCAATCTCTCTCTCTCCGCCGCAATGTTGCATCTCTCTCGCTATTCTATCGCTACTATAATAATCAGTGTTCCTCAGAGCTATCCCAGTGCATACCACCTCCTTTACGTAGGGCACGTGGTACCCGTCTTGCAACTCAATCCCACCCCTACTCTGTGCAACTCTCCAACCCCAGAGTGAAATGTTACTCTCAAACTTTCTTCTACTCAACATCTGAGCTCTGGAACTCTCTCCCAGAATCAGTCTTTCCCTCTTCCTATGACCTAAATTGCTTCAAACTCTGTGTGTCCAGGCATTTTGGCTCGAACGTCCCTTGATTTTGGCCCTGTCACTCTTTCAACTATGGGGGAAGCACTCGCTATAGGCAGTTATGCCTTTTGCCTCCCTCAATCACATAGAAAAAAAAAAAAAACAAAAAAAAAACAAAAAAAAAAACCTACACTGAAGAATGTCCCATATACTATAATTCCTCCCAGCTGTCTCTCCTTATTTTATATTCTTCTTGTGTTCACTTCCGAGGATTACCTCCCATTGTAGTAGGCTTTACCTGACCCTACCTGTATGGACCCGTAGGCCATTTCGCCTTAACCCTTTTCAAACTCCTCATTTGATCTCTTCCGACGTTTGACATTCCATTCTAATTGGCTTTACCTGACCTACAGTCTGTTGCGCCATTAACCCTTTTCCAATTCCCTCATTTAATCTCTCCCAAGGATTTAACTCCCATTATTAGCCTCACCTGACCCTACCAGAACAGTTTTTGGATGTATGTATGTTTGTTTGCATACGTGAGCGTTTTTGCACACTTACTGCATGTTCTTATGTTCTTATATTTATGTATGTATATATATGCATATTTATGTGTGTACGTATGCGTATATATATATGTTCTGTATATGTATGAGTAAAATAAATGTGTACTGTATATGCACTGTAAATCACTTACTCTCATGTTTAATTTATGATAATTTGTATTTTGCACTAGCATAATTATTGTATTAATTTCTTGTTTTAATGTAAAGTATATTATACTCACCCATTGTAAACTGAGCTTACCATTTTCATATCTGTACATCTCATGTTCATCCACTAATTGTAAAATGTGTATTTTCAGCTCATAAGGCTGCCATTCTTTAATAAACCGTTTATTATTATTATTATTATTATTATTATTATATTTTATTTAACAGACTTCCTAACTACTCTAATAATAGGTTCTTGGCTCGGGCCGAGATGAGTTCAAGACACAGATTGAGTATTACGTCGATTCATCTAGGTTGTACTTTGGACCCCTAAAGTTCCCGTTACTCCCTAACTTAATCCCCGCTATTCAGGTATTGACTCAAGTCGGCTTCGATCCTACGACCCGTTATTAGTGATTAATCCTAAATAAATAAATCAAAACCCTGCTGTGTCTTTTATTGAGACCAGGCCCTAATGAACCATTTGCTCTGTACTTAACTAAAACACAAATGTTATTCTTTCCTCTACTCTTTAGGTTTTCCCACGTTTACTGAGCCTTCTGTATCCTTTCTCAATACCAAGGCTATAACATAATTATATAATCTATTGTCTCAATACATAGAATCTATTTACTCCTTTGACACAACCGTCGTTACTACTCAAGTACCTCCACAATGACATAAAATCGTACAAATTACCGAATGAGATTACAAGGTCTCTCTCACATATAATATGGGTTCCGCCACCCAGTTACTTCACAATCTAGGTTTACAATCTGTATCTCAATAACACTATTGGGTTCCGTCACCCAGTTACTTCACAATCTAGGTTTACAATCTTTATCTCAATAACACTATCGGGTTCCGTCACCCAGTTACTTCACAATCTAGGTTTACAATCTTTATCTCAATAACACTATCGGGTTCCGTCACCCAGTTACTTCACAATATAGTTTGACATTATTTTATCTCACTTACACAATTTGATTCCGTCACCCACCATATGGGTTTACAATCTTGATCTCAATTACCCCTTCGGAATTTACCCTCAAGTAACCCTGTTACCAACTCGCTAGGTTACCTTCCACCTTAATCAATTATCGTACTAACTAAAGATGAACCGTGCCTCAGCCGCATACACGGAATAACTCTCTTAGACTTAATAATAACGCAACTCACATTGGACTAGTGTCCTTCTTCACAGTTTCCTTTTTACACAACTTAATGAATGATTCATATGGACTAGTGTCCTTCCCTAGCTATAGCTAATCTATTAGGCAACTAAACAACTGTTTCCCTCTTTAACTTACTGATTGCCTCATTTATTAACAAAAGTATTCTTTCCCTCCCCTCTTTACTTTTACTCTTTTAATCTTTAATCTATTTGGCAACTAAACAACTGTTTCCCTCTTTAACTTACTGGTTGCCTCATTTATTAACACAAGTATTCTTTCCCTCCCCTCTTTACTTTTACTTTTTTAATCTTTAATCTCTCCTATCAGATCCTATATAATAACTCTTCGGCTGGTGCCGCTGCTAACAAAAATAACTAATTAATAACACATCATCATCTTCATATATTCAGGTAAGTCTAAATTCTGTTTCCTTTATTCTTGTCCTAGAAGGTCGACCCCTGCCCTCCAAATTAACATAAGTGTCCCTGTGTATCTTTTGTTTGTGTTATTGTTGTGAGGTATTCTATGTAAAATATGTGAAACATGTTGCGTGAATTTACTCTGTGATCTGTGCCCTAGATCCTGTACGTACGTAATTAATTAATCCTTTTGAACTCTTGATCTTATCTGTGTTAACTTTGTATTCAGTTTGTATCGTGTTAACTCTGCCTTGTATTTTTACATCTTACGCATACGTTACATACCCGTGTTAATTATTCTAATTCACCACTCGCTCGCAGATTTTCTAGTTATATTTATTCTGTAATGTATTTTGTGAGTTGAAGTCGCAGTGTATTCCGTGAATTAATTCCTTCATCTATACATATCTACCCAGAACCTGCGCTCTATTTCCTCACGAGAAATATCCAGTTTATTCCATTTACCCCACTTAACCTTCGAACTTGACATTTACGCTTGTTCCTTAATTCGTTTAGTAATTATTTTATGAGCTACTATTTCCGTTCATTTGATTAATGATGTAAGTGATATTCGATTCTTCAAGCGTAGGAATTCTCGACCGCATAGTTTCTAATTACTTGATTATACAACATTCAATTACACTTCATTCCTTTCATGAAAATTATCTATATAGTTTCTGTTAACAAGTTCAGAATCCTAATCTATTTCTGCTATAAGTATTACTGAGCATAACTTCGTCATATGCGCCCAGATAATTACTAATTCATATTATAGTAATTCCTTTCGTACATTCTCACTTATACTTCCCTATTTCGAGCAGATTTAATTACCCTTGTTGAGCTACGCCTATCTGTCTCCATTTTTGACTTGTGTCATTTAATTATTTTAACTTATATTTATTATATCGTACTGGTCAACTAAGAATTCCTATGCTTGATTCGTTACCATTGCATACGATCATTTAGCGAGAATATTAGGTAAAATAAAAACTTATACTTTCGAGATTTCGTGAACGTCACTTGATGCGAATTAAATAACTTATTCCTCTGCCACCAGTGAATTTGACATTGAACTTATAATATAAGTATAGTTGCATTAACTTAAAACTAATTTCTCACCACTGCAGTCCAACGAATGACCTGACTCGCTTACCTTTACCTGAGGTCACTTTAGTATACGCGGTCTAGTTCCAACCCACCTTGACGTACCGTGTGACTCACCCGCTACCCTGTGTGTCTATTTATTTAATTCAATTCTCCCCATTTCTCTTATCGGGTATTTCCCTTACTGAGTTACTTTATTATTTTATTCACGGAAGACGCTTGACCCTCATTGATTATTGTGTTGAGGGCTTATAGTTTATTCTTCTCTTGTTTTACCATTGTTTTATATTTTGCCATTTGTATAAATTATCCAGGACTCTCACTATTGAGCCGTTCCTGTATCTATGCAACCCAGTCTCTTGATTGTAATATTACTATTATTGCGATTCAGAAGGCACCCAGGATTATGTAACTATATTCGTAACCTGAAGATAGACACCATTATTATTAGACGATCCATTTCGTCCCCACTGGTACCCTTATTATAATAAAACCATTTATATGTTCATGTTTGTGTTATTGAGTTCTGTAGTACCCTATTGAATACCCTTTGCATTGATTAAGAATACGCTAGGGATGACCCTGTCAAGTTTTATCAAGGTCTATCAGTCCATAATTGGATCGTTATAAAGACTATATAACGGATTGTAAATTATTATAACCCGACATAACAATGATCATAATAATGGTGATGATAACAGTTGTAATGATGATGGTGCAGTTGTAGTGAGGATGGCAGTAGTGATGATGGTGATAGTATGATTCATGATGGTAATACTTGTGATGATCGTAACCCATCACAGAATTGGGTATGCCGTTTTGATTTTGGGCAAAGCGGCACGTCTACTGTATAACTATTATATTTTATATATATTTAGGGCTTTGCCTATGGCGATATGATTAATATTACCTATTCCTTAGTAAATATTCGATTTTTATTTTATTTTTGAAAAATAGGGCTTTGAGACCTGCTTCATTTCTAAACTATGGCTTATAATTTATAAAGTGTTGACATTTGTTGTTTTAATACCATTTGAAGATAATATTATACATTCGAATTTTCAACACTTACAAGCATAATTAATGTGATGTAAGATATTATTACAAAAACACAATCGTTCTATGATAGCGGCCATCCAATAATCCGTACAAGCGGGGTGGTGGGGTGGGCGACACTGCAACGGATGGCCTCAGACACCATGTAGCAGGGTGGGCGACGCGATAGCACGCCACGAAAGCCACATAATACCATCTCCCTCAGACATTAGTAAGGACTTGTTATCACAAGGCAGAGGCGTATTAGCATTATATTATATTATATTCTAGTGGGGTTATCCTAAACATTGTTGAGTGTTAATAATATATCATGGCACTGTTATAAGTAAATATGCGGTATCAAACAGACCAGCACATAGGTCCTGGCAAAAATTAAAAAAACAAAAATTTCGGCAGTTATCTTAGATATAATATTAAATTCTAGGTATAATGTTCACTTTTATAACGTACATCTCTTTCGGCCTAATTATTGTTGTACTGAACCTTTGTGTGTACCTGTTGTAACATTGATTTTGATAATAAAGGATATATATACCGTATATATATATATATATATATATATATATATATATATATATATATATATATATACCAGTATATATATATATATACTGTATATATATATATATATATATATATATATATATATATATATATATATACCGGTATATATATATATATATATATATATATATATATATATATATATATATATATATATATATTAATATATATATATATACGGTATATATATAAATTAAAGAGGTGTAATTTATTCACAGATCTTTGTTAAGTTGTGGTTTACATTTTGTTATGAAGTAAGTTTCCTTATTTTTTCGCAAGGCAAGGTCATCTTTGTTGACTTTATAAAAAGGCATTATATTAAACTTAGGTGAGCAATTTTTAGCACATTCAGATATGTGAGCGCTTACATGAAGGCCTTTGATGTGGGCGATATGGTCTCGATGGAGGTTAGTTCAAAATCTCAGGTTTGATGTTTCGCCTATATAGATTTCTTTACAGCCATTGCAGCGAATCACATATATACAATTTAGTGTAGAGCAGCTCATATTGTAGTTAACTTTAAAGGTATAATTAATGTTTGTAAATTTGAACTCACTGCCTTCAATTATTTCTATGCACATTTTACATCTTGAATTACCACATTTGGTTACTTTATGATTCGATATTTTATGGATTCTGGCTTTTGTTAGAAGTTTTTTAAGATTGCTTGGTTGCCGTTTTGCTTTAATCAATGCTATATCCTTATATACAGGTATATCGCTAGTTTCCGACGATCTTTGTAAAAGTGTTAATGTGCATGTAACTTCTTTAAAGTAATCGTCATAATTGGGGTTGTAAGTGGTTACGTAAGGTAATATGTTGTTATGAGATTTAAGGGGAGGTATTTAGTTTGTTCCCTATACCTCCATCAAACTTAAAATTACACCCCCTTGAGTCCCTTTCAAGATATATTTGTACATTTTTCGGCCGAAGGCCGGTTCCTCTTAAATTACAGGCTCGCTATCGCTCGCCAGGATAAAATTGACACCTGAATGGCACGATAGGTCTTAATATGGGGTGAAAGTTCTTAAAATCGCTAAACTAATGGGGCAAACATTTTATAATATCAAAAGCAATGGGGCTAACCATGAGGGAAAAATGGGTCAAGAAAAATATCCCTTAAGTGGAAATCTCCCCTTAATATTACTAGTGTTGCGTAAGGTGGTTATAGGGATTCGCTTTGCTCGTTCAATGCCGTGCTTTATTATACCGTTTGGGTATTTACGTTGTGAAAGGAAGCATTACAGTTCATTTAATCTAGTCTCTTTTAAATCTTTTTCAGAAACTATTGTGCAAATTCTTCGTGCCAAGTTAAAAGGAATGTCATTTTTAATGTGTCTTGGGTGATTGGAGTAATATTCTCAATATTGTTTTTTATCTGTTTTCTTGTAATGAATATCCGTAAGTATTTTATTATTTTGTTTTATGAACTTTACATCTAGAAAGGTGACCATATTTCCACTTGCATCACACGTAAAATTTAGTTTGGGATCTAGGTTATTCATAAGGTTTAAATTAGGTAGAAAATTGCTATCTTGTTCGTCCCAAATCATGAACACATCGTCTAGATATCGCCTGTAATTTTTCTTTATTTTATCTGCAATTAATTTGCCATGTGATGATGCGATTTTTTAATATAACTATGTTTCTAAATATCCCAATACCAGGTTTGCATAATTTGGGGCGAATTTTGTTCCCATAGCGGTTCCTGATATTTGAAAATAATTCACTTCATTAAATTCAAAAGAATTGTTTTCTAGGATTAATATGCATCCCTCATTTATAAAGTGTGCAGGTAGTCAACTGCTCACTCACTGCCTTCAATTATTTCTATGCACATTTTACATGTGCATAGAAATAATTGAAGGCAGTGAGT
The DNA here is from genome assembly GCA_032716605.1 of Paralithodes platypus. NCBI lineage: Eukaryota > Metazoa > Arthropoda > Malacostraca > Decapoda > Lithodidae > Paralithodes > Paralithodes platypus. The sequence goes on along the minus strand of CM064547.1, from coordinate 11,868,192 downwards.
TCAAATTTACAAACATTAATTATACCTTTAAAGTTAACTACAATATGAGCTGCTCTACACTAAATTGTATATATGTGATTCGCTGCAATGGCTGTAAAGAAATCTATATAGGCGAAACATCAAACCTGAGATTTTGAACTAACCTCCATCGAGACCATATCGCCTACATCAAAGGCCTTCATGTAAGCGCTCACATATCTGAATGTGCTAAAAATTGCTCACCTAAGTTTAATATAATGCCTTTTTATAAAGTCAACAAAGATGACCTTGCCTTGCGAAAAAATAAGGAAACTTACTTCATAACAAAATGTAAACCACAACTTAACAAAGATCTGTGAATATTAACCCGTTCTCTATTGCGCAGTCTTTCAAATTTGCTATTCATGCACCTGGTGTGTATGTATATTACGTTTTATATATATATATATATGTATATGCGAATATGCTTCCACACTAAATGTGAGTAGAAAAGGGTAAATTCACTGCACAAAGTTTAAAAATTGTTAGTGCTAAAATTAAATTGCATCTAAAATATATTGCATGCACAAAATAAGGGTTTAAAAAGTATGTCCGAGTATCTTATTAGAAGGCTCGGACTGTTGTGTACTTATTAAAATAATGTTTATGTAAAAGTGTTAAAATGCATTTCTCTACTTTCGTAGATCTTCAGTTATTATAAAAAATTGCAAGAGTGGCTGGCTCCAGAGTCAGGTATTTGTTCTGTACTCTTCTGTGGATTTCCAGGCACTGGTTTAGACAATAAAATGTTTGTCTTAGGTTATGATAGTTAAAAAAATACTTCGTTCTTGTTCCAATATTGTTTTTCGTTCAGAGTCTATTTATAGTTCTTTATTCAAATGAGGCTTGAATTTATTTATGAAGTGACTTTCTTTACTCTTTCTCAAAGCAACGTCATCTTTCTTTACTTTGTAAAAGGGCATTATATTAAAATTAGGAGATTTATCTTTAGCACATTTTGATATGTGAGTACTAACATATAGCCCTGTATTATGTCTATCATAACTATCATAACCTAAGACAAAAATTGTATTGTCTAAACCAGTGACTGGAAATCCACAGAAGAGTACAGAACAAATACCTGACTCTGGAGCCAGCCACTCTTGCAATTTTTTATAATAACTGAAGATCTACGAAAGTAGAGAAATGCATTTTAATACTTTTACATAAACATTATTTTAATATCTACAAAACAGTCCGAGCCTTCTAATAAGATACTCGGACATACTTTTCAAACCCTTATTTTGTGCATGCAATATATTTTAGATGCAATTTAATTTTAGCACTAACATTTTTTAAACTTTGTGCAGTGAACTTACCCTTTTCTACACACCTTTAGTGTGGAAGCATATTCGCATATATTTTGACCACAAGAATCAATATTTTTCCTGTTTTATATATATATATATATATATATATATATATATATATATATATATATATATATATATATATATATATACCGGTGTATATATATATATATATATATATATATATATATATATATATATATATATATATATATATATATATATATATATATATATATATAGCTCAGATAAAATGCACCTACAACAACTATGGTCCCACTTGTCCCCAACAGCCACCAAACATATTAATTCAACTTTAGTTGTTTGGTCGCACTTGTCGCCAACAGCCACCAAACTTATTAATTCAACTTTAGTTGTCTGGTCCCACTTGTCGCCAAGAGCCACAAAACATATTAATTCAACTTTAGTTGTTTGGTCCCGCTTGTCGCCAACAGCCACCAAACATATTAATCCACCTTTGGTTGTGTGATCCTGCTTGTCGCCAACAGCCAACAAACATATTAATACACCTTTAGTTGTTTGGTCCCACTTGTCGAAATAGCCAACAAACATAATCAACTCTGCGTAAGCAGAGAGGTATCGCCCCCCTGTATAGTGGTACCATGCCGGCCGAAATGTCTGTCTGTCTGTCTGTCCAAATACTCCTCCTAGACCGTTCGACGGAATTTCACCAAACTTCTTACGAACATTTGGTGTGTGAATGCGACGGTTAGTCAAAAAAGATGTTTTTGGAATTTGTGCAATAGTTATGATTTTAGGACACAAATATAGTTTTGCACCCCCCACCCCCCTATCTCACACCATGCCCCCACCTCCATACACCCCCAATCCCGAAGGATACCCTCTAACATTATTCTGTGGCAGCAATGATGATGGCGTTCACACACATCACAGAACGCCACACATCACAGATGTGAGGATAATGGTGATAATGGTATTTGTAGTTGTGGTGATTATGGTAGCGCTTATGATATTGCCAGTAGTGATGATGATGGTTATTGTGGTAGTGAGGGCAGTCGTGATTGTTAAAGTAGTTGTGATAATGGTGGTGGTAGTAGCAGTGATCATGGTAGTAGGTCTTCTGATCACTGTCTGATACAGGCCACCTGTCTATCACCTACCACACCTTCCCACTCTGAACCTGTTTTGGTGACTAAATGGCATTACGATAGGGCAGACTGGGAGGGTCTTCAAGGTTTCTTTATTGATATTCCCTGGACCTCTTTCTTTTCTAATGATGCACACTCCACCTTGAGCCACATACAAGATTTTGTAAAAATTGGAATGGAAACTTTTATTCCTCATCAAAAGTACAGTAAAAGATCTAATTCACCTAAATGGTTTGACCATAATTGTGCTAGAGTAACTGAACAAAAAGCAATAGCCTACAATGCATACACAAGATCAAAAACACATGAAGCCTTTAATTACTTTAGAAACATCAGAAATCATGCCAAAACTGTATTAAACCCAACTAAATCAAACTTTCTCCACAAGCAGGCAAATAAACTTCTACATAATCCAAATGATCAAAACATATTTTGGTCTGCTCTTAACTCATTCAAATCCAACTTCACTACTGCTTCATCCATTCCACCATTAAAATCTCCGACTGGCAATCTTGTAAGTGACCCACGAGGTAAAGCTAACCTTCTTGCGGATATTTTCTCCACGAACTCAACCTTAGATGAATTAAATCAAGATGTCCCTGTACTTAATTTTAATTCGCCTGAAATTCCCTCACTTAAGATCCACACCAGACATGTCAAAACTATTTTGCAGAATCTCTCAGTAGATAAGGCTCCTGGTCCAGATGAAATTCCTCCAATAGTACTTAAGAATTGCTCCTTGGTGCTCGCTCCTGTATTGGCAAAATTTTTCCGTCTGTGTACTCATACCTCATGCTTCCCAGTACCCTGGAAAGAAGCAAACATCCATCCAGTTCCTAAAAAAGGTGCCTCTTCAGATCAATCAAACTACAGACCAATAGCTATAACTTCCACTCTTGGTAAAGTCTTTGAAATTATATTAAAGAATCACATAATTAAGCATCTTGAGAATAATAAATTAATCAGTGATAGGCAATATGGTTTTAGACGATGTCGATCAACTGCAGACATTCTTTGCCTTCTTACGCATCAAATCAACCAAGCTACAGACCAACATGGTGAAACACATACAATAGCACTGGATATATCAAAGGCATTTGATAAGAGTTTGGCATCAATCCTTATTGTCGAAGATGTCACACTACGGCCTTGCATCATTAGTTCCACTAATTTCTTCTTATCTTCATAACATAAAAATATGTGTAATGGTAGATGGCCTTTATTCTCAATTTCACTCAATAAATGCTGGTGTTCCCCAGGGATCAGTTTTGGCCCCAACTTTGTTCCTCATTCATATCAATGATCTCATATCTACCACTCATAATCCAATACATTGCTACGCAGATGACTCAACATTCCACAGTTCCTTCACATTTACCAATTCTTTCACCCAACCCGATCTTATAAATTCAAAAATAAATGCTGCAATTTCTCTGAACCAGGACCTTTCTAGAATTAATGAATGGGGACAAAAGAATCTAGTTTCCTTTAATGCACAGAAAACCAAGTACATTCAATTTTCTAACCGACAGAATCTCACCGACTCCCATATATTTTTTAATTATGTAAATATTCCCACTTCCCCTAGTATTGACATTCTCGGTGTAACATTAACTACTAACTTGAGCTGGACACATTATGTTAGAAGCATTGCTAAGAATGCCTCTAAAAAACTGGGACTCCTGTACAGAGTTCGAGAATTCTTCACTGACGAGCAGTTGGCCGTAATATATAAAAGTCATGTGCGTTCTCAGATGGATTACTGTTCACCTCTGTGGGGTGGAAGTGGAGTGGTTGCATTGAGGCAGTTGGACAAAATTCAAAATAAAGCTATTAGACTAATCAATAACCCTGCAATCACACAGGACCTTCCTACATTATCCATACGAAGAAACGTTGCATCCCTTGCATTATTCTACAGATATTTTCACAGCAATTGTTCCGAGGAACTTGCTTCAATTGTGCCGCCTCTCCACATCTTTCCCCGTAGAACTAGGGCAGCTGAGAGTGCCCATGAATTTACACATTCTCCTCCACAATGCAGAACTTCTGCTTATCAGAATTCATTTATCCCCAGAGCTACTACTCTTTGGAATTCACTTCCCTCGAATTGATTTCCACAAACTTACAATCTACAAATGTTTAAATCAAGTTGTTACAAACATTTTATGAATGGAGGATGCCTTTAGGCAAATGGACCTTTTTGTTTTATCCGTGTTTTTCCTTGCTCCGTTCATTGTCTCTTAAAAAAAAAGAAAAAGAAAAAGATGATGGGGATAGTAGTAGTGATGATGGTGAAAGTTGTGGTGATGACAGTAGTAGTGATGATGGTGGAAGTTGTAGTGATGATGACAGTAGTAGTGATGTTAAGAGTAGTAGTGATGGTGAGAGTAGTAATGATTAAAGTAGAAACGCCCTCCGCCAATCACCGCGCTCCCTTTTGCTTACTTGCAAAGCCAGCTGATTTTGACAGCTCACGGCTGCAATGTGGCAGGCCTCTCCCACCAGCCAATCAGCGGCCTCCATTATCGGAGCGCGAAGCTGGACTTCCTACTCCCCCTCAAAAGTCACTCTCTTTCTTTGCTCTAAGAACTCCTTCTGATTATCCTTTGAGTAATACCTCGGTGCCAGCCCTGTACTCCCGTAAGCCACCAAAAGAGGGTTATAATCAACTTCCTGGAACTTACTATGAAGAGAAGAGAGAGGAGATGAAGGAAGCAAAAAGTCAGTGCGAATGTACAGCCGGGCGAGCCCACCAGCCAATCACAGCGCGCGAGAATGGGAAGCCTGAGTATAAAGGTAGCCGCGTGCGGACTCCCAGGGTCTTTTAACTTAACCAACTTAAAATTCCTTTAAAAACTTCAGCTGCCTGCCTGCCTGCCTGCAACACCACTCTCTCTTCACCTCCACCTCCTGGTCAATTCGCCGCTGGCCTGTTCACTTCAGCGACTCTGAAACTTTTACTCGTCGATTTTTCGACCTTTTAACGGAGTTTTGGCCATTTCTGGACTCTGTTTTTTTTACTCTTGAAGATTTTTCTTCATTTTAGTACTTTTTAGCTGGACTCAGGAAATTTTACTCTTGAGTCTGCTTTTTGGTCTCTGCCGTTTTTTACCTGGACTGGTTTCAGCACCCTTTTTTTTTTTTTTTTTTGTATTACTTGCCCATCCCACCCAGTAGACGCTGCCTTCTTTAGTACCGAATCGAACCCTGAAGGGCCACCGCAGGGTGGTTCCATGAGGGGGGCTCATTAGGAGCTGAGGGAGGAAAAGTTGGCAGCAGGGTATTGTTAGGGGTTAGACGCTCCAGTGGCACTGGTACCCAAACACCATTCGACAGCCTCTAGAGGCTGGTGGTTAAGGGTTGCTGGCAGCCCAAGGCGCTAGGCAGGTTTAGCTAACAGGTGTCATCCGTAGGGTGACACTAAGGGCACTTAGGATTAGGTTTTATCTTTGCTGAAATCAGTGCAGGGATTAGGCGGTGGGTGGCCTGAGTGTTTTTAACTTTTAACTTTGCACCTTTATTTTATTTTGTTTTTAACAGGACCTTGAACAGAGTTCAAATTGTTTTTATATACTGCCCCATACTATGAAAAAGCAAGTATAAATAAAAATGGCATCCAAAATACGACTCAAGATAATAGACAGAGACAAAAACACCTCAATACAGAAAATAACAGAAATAGCATATGGCCACCTAAAAGTAGCTTTTGCCAAGTTTTACACAACTAATGATGGCTACAAAGCAGTGTGAAGCAAAGAACAAGATGCAGACACACTGCTACAAGAACGGTCTCAACATTTTTTTGAGGATAATGGCATTAAGATTATCATTCCACCAGAAGTCAATGCCAAGAGAACCATAATAATAAAGCAGCTGGACAAACATATAGGCAGTCAATCCTCTGAAAAATTAAAAGCGGAACTTGAAGATAAAAACCAGTGGCTGAAATTAGACGAAGTTATAAAAATCAAGACCTGACACATATCATAAAAATCAGGGTTAAAGAGACCGCCATGACCAACACGATTCTGGAGAGGGGAATACTGGCCTTCAACATGAGTATAACACCACAACAATTCTCACAAGAGGAGTACCACCATATCCTAACTTGTTTCAAGTGTTACAAGATGGAGGACCATGCCCAGAAAGATTGCAACCTCGAAGAACTAGTTTGCTCAGAATGCGCAGAAACCGGCCATACTTTCACAAACTGTAACAATAATGTCAAAGCTTGTCTAAATTGCATAAGAGAAGGCAAACCCAGATTTGAACATCAGACTTTGGCTATGGCATGTCCGTTAAGGAAAGACATTATTAAAAGAAGACAAGAACAAAAACAACAAGAAAAGCTGGAAAAGGAGAACAAAACAATAGCAGAAGTAGTTAAGGCTGCCACAAAAGAAACTAAACAAGATAATCAAGTAAAACTCGAATTAAGCAGTATCACCCACACTAAGATCCTCATTAGCATCATGCACGCTCATGCACTGAACCTGAGAAAACCCGGAACGTACAAAGACGAATTAAATAGAATGCTAAAAGAAAATCAATTGCTCGAAATGTGGTTCCCTAGTAACCCTGATTCAGAGTCAGTCCTAGGTGCTTCCTATGTTGAAAAGCAAGGGGAAGAAGAAGAGATGGTTAACCCAGAGGATAATAACGAGTTGGTTGGAGCAACAGCTCTGGAAATTGAAGACACTGATGTAGAGCACCCACAAAGAAGACTAAGTTTACAAAAACCAGGAGCTATCAACAAAGTTTTAAAGGATAAAGGACAACTAACAGGAGAAGGATCGTGGAAGGCAGACGATCTAGGGATGACAATTTATATGACCACCAACAGTAACTTTCCAACCAAAACCCCTGATTTGACTGAATTAACCAGAGGATTACTAAAGGATACCATCAAATGGACTTATACTAATACATTTTTTGAAGAAAAACTAATTCTGGCTCTACTCCATCAAGGCAGAATACAAATCTGCAAACACAACTTCAAGAAAACCGATGTAACTTCCTTCAAAAAGATGAGAAACGGATTGAGTGATAGGTCACCTGCCAAACAGCCTAACAAAAAGAGTAAATCACTAATTATAACATGACTAGACTGAAAATAATTCAACACAACGTTAGACACTGGAATACCATCAAAGACAACCTATCAAATACCTACCTTGACATAGACCCAGACATTATATTAATAAATAGCCATGGCATCAAGAACAACGAACAGATTAAACTATTGAATTATGATATTTATTGCAAAAATACAAGCAACGAAATAAATTATGGAGTATGTATAGCAGTGAAAAAACAACTTAAGTATAAAATAATAGACAATTTTACATCAGAATGTCTTGCTATAAGAATAAACACTTCATTAGGAGATATATTAATCGCGACTCTCTATCTGCCACCAAGAATTAACGACATGCTCAACTTAAATAATTATAATATCCCTGTTTATATTCTAGGAGACTTTAATTGCAGACAACCGATCTTTGACAATCAAGACACAAACAATGTTGGCATGGCATTAACTAATCTCATCAATACAGGAAGACTGAGACATATTGGACCACATTTTAAGACGTTTATAGGTAACAGAAGTATGTCAAATCCAGATAAAGTGTTCACAAACAATAAAGCCCATCTAAACTTTTATATAGAGCAGGGTCCACTAACGGTAAGCGATCACCTGCCAATAACTATGACATTATCAACTTCACCAATACAAATAGAATGTAAGGAGAGACGTGTAATGAGCAAAGCGGACTGGACCAATTTTAGGAATGAGTTATCCACCTACTCAATTCATGACCTAAATAATAAGAACAAAGTTGAAATAGATACAGAGATAGAGAGACTTACTACGCAAATAAAAACTGCTGTTAATAATAACATACCTAAAAGTAAATACAAAACTATTCCACACAACCTAATAAACAACAAAATAAGAACACTACAAATAATGTATCGAGACATTCAAATTATATAAATCAGAATGGAGCAACTGCTAATTTGATTAACAATATTAGGATCATTCAAGAGCAGTTGAAGGATGAATGTATACAAATTAATAGAGAAAAGTGGGAGGAAATACTTGACAATCGTAGTAGAATCAAAGAACCAAAAAGTTTCTGGGACAACATCAAAAGAATAATGGGTGGCTCTGACAATACAATGAAAAATATTAAAGATCATAACGGAATAGAGTTAACTGAAGACAATGACATAGAACAAGCTTTTAGACGGGAATGGAGCAACATATTTAAAATTAACGATGAGGAAAACCAGGAATTTTACCAACAACATGACGATACAATAACTAGAATTATGCAAGCAGAAGCGAATAGAATATCAAGCTTAGATATAATAAACATCAATGATATGGAAGTAAATCCTATCACTGAGGGAGAATTATTGCATCACATAAGAAGTTTTAAAGAGAAAGCACCAGGTATTTCAGGCATTACAAGAAATATGGTATTGAATCTACCCCAAAACATAATTAATGGATATATTCACATATTAAATACCTCTCTAAGCACGGACCACTATCCAAAGCCCTTTAAAACAGCTAAAATTATATTTATACCTAAACCAGGCAAAGACAGAAGCGAAATAACCAACTATCGACCAATATCCCTACTGGAAATGCTTGGTAAATGTTTTGAAAAATAATCAATCATCGCCTTCTGGACATAATAGACAACAGAATAAACCCTAGGCAACACGGTTTTAGGCGGAAAAGAGGTACTCATACAGCAATAGGGGTAACAACAGAAATTATTGCTAGAGCCAAGGCAAAGGGACAACAACCAGTAATAGTGCTTCGAGATGTAGCCAAAGCCTTTGATAAAGTCTGGCATACGGGGCTAAAATATAAATTACTACAACTTAATATACCAAATCAATATGAAAGGCTTTTATGTCATTATCTTGATGATAGATATGCACAAATATCAATAAACAATACCTTAGGACCAAAATTACCATTATTAAGTGGAGTGCCTCAAGGGGGGGTGTTTATCACCAACCCTTTATGCCATTTACACCTCAGATTTTCCAGAACCAACACCCCATAGTGAATATGTCCAGTTTGCTGACGACATCACACAAATAGTCTTGCCTCCTGGAAAATCCAAAAATATTGCAGTTCGTACAATTAAAAGAGCCATCTTATCCATAAATGAGTACGAACGAAAATGGAAGATTAAAACTAATATGAGAAAATTTAATATAATTCCACTAAATACAATGGTTTACCCTGATTTGGTAATAGATAACAACATAATTGAATATAGCAACGAAGGAAAAATTCTAGGATTAACAATTACCAAGTATGGATATACATCTCACATAACTCAAACATATCATCGCGCAAAAACAATCCTAGCTAAGTTAAATAGATTTAGAGATGCTTCAATGGAAATAAAGATAAAGCTATACATGGCATTGATACACCCTATTCTTACTTATCCCTCTGTTCCTATAAATACAACTTCAGTCCCAACATCTTATAAATTACAAATAGTTCAGAACAAGGCTCTAAGATTTATTTTTGACATGAATTTTCCTGAAACTATCACAAATGAAGAACTGCATCTAAATGCAAACATGAAATAACTAAATATAGTAATAAATAATCAAGCTAAAGATATATGGAACAACATAGACCAACTAGACTTATCAAATCAAAGAGAAAAATTAATTAGGGACCAGGAACAGGAGAGAATAGTAAGTAAAGCCTTCAAAAGTAGCCAAGACTCTATTACTAACGGAGATCCTATACCAATCTATATATAGATATTAAGTACAGTAACAAGCTTTAGTTGTTCAGCTCGGCACCGACAGGGGTGTTGGTGTATCACTTAGTTGATGCATTGATCCTTCTGTGAGGTCTGGCTGGGTAATTTTACTTGTGAATTTATTTCCTGCACTAAAACAGCAAATAGAAACATAGTCTCGGGGTATTGACTCTGTTGCTGCGAGGCTTGCACTCTCAGCAGCGGAGTACGGTATTTGACTAATTATATATAAAATCAACCATGAATTCAGAGTACTGACTTTGCTGCTGGGGGTCTTCCTCTCCCAGCAGTAGAGTACAGTTCTTGACTAACCTATTATTAAATAACTCATGGTCTCTGAGTATTGACTTTGTTACTGGGGGTCTTGTACTCCCAGCAGGAGAGTACAGTGCTTGACCAAACTAATCATAGACCTAACTTGACAAACGATGGGCTCTATGGATAGCTGTTTATACCCCAAGACATTCATAAACATTCAGAAGTGCTGTGTGATGCAGCCACCAAGGTGACTGCATCAACCAGCATAGTAGCAAGTGTGATTTTAACTAAGGGAATGACGCATAGAGTGGGAAGGAGCTAGGCGGCCAGGGCACGGCGGCTCCACCAGTGGCTAGGCCTCTCCCAAGCTACCGGGGGTACAAAGGAGTACAAAGGAGTACAAAGGAAATCAAGCAACAACATATCTAGTGACCCTTCTAGGTTGCTTGTCCTCCAAAACACTGAGGATCAAGTGTCCAAACAGTGGTTTAGAGTGGGTAAGGGAACATTGGAAAGGGAATTACTGCCCTGGAACTAATGTCCGTGGCAGGATTAGGAAGTTAGTAGGGGACAGATGGGTTAGTAACTGAGGGGGGGATAAAATAAAGTTATTCATTTACAAACGCAGTCAGTCGCGGGTTTGATGCGAGATATTTGTCTAAGCGGAGTTTAAATGAATCAACGGTGATGCAGTCTATAACGTTTCGGGGAAGCCCATTCCACAAGTTGACAACTCGATTGAAGAAGAAATTCTTAGATTCGTGTGAGTTAAAAGATTTACCAATAATTTTGCAACCGTTTCCCCGCGTGTAATTAGATTGGTCGATAGTGAAGTACTTACTACAGTTCATATTGTCGATGCCTTTGATGATTTTGAACACTTGAATTAAGTCACCTCTTAATCTGCGCTGGGTTAAAGGAAATAGATTTAATTCTCTAAGACGCTCTTCGTATAGTTTGTTCTTTAGGCTAGGTATCATTTTGGTAACTCTACGTTGAACTCGTTCTAGCTTGTTTATATCTTTTTGGTAATAAGGGCACCAGGATTGAACGCAGTATTCCAGAAGAGGGCGGACTAAGGAATTGTAAAGGGTTAGGATAACTTCTTTGGATTTATGCTCAAATGACCTGCCTATAAAGCCAATTATTTTGTTTGCCTTCTTAACAACTTCTGAACATTGTTGACTCGGTTTTAGGTTACTCGATATTGTTACTCCCAGATCGGTTTCTCTGTTTACATTCTTAAGCTGAGTGCCATTCATCGAATAGTTTGCTTTCTCATTTAGGTATCCGATATGTAGTACTTTACATTTATCCGCATTGAAACTCATTTTCCAAATTTGGGCCCAACATGACAATTTATCTAGATTGTGTTGCATATCGTCAACTTGTTCTTTTGAGAGTACGCTATTTGCAATTTTTGTATCGTCAGCAAATTTTGAGATTGTACAGGTGAGACCCTCATCTATATCGTTGATGTAAATTAGAAAGAGAATTGGTCCTAGTACCGATCCCTGGGGTACCCCGCTACTTTCATTGGTCCATTTAGATGCCTTACCATTTATGACTACTCTTTGCTTTCTGTCGCTGAGCCAATTTTCTATCCATTTCAACACACCGTCTTGTATTCCATGCGCGTTTAGTTTTAGCAGTAAACGTTTGTGGGGAACTTTGTCAAAGGCCTTTTGAAAATCAAGGTATATAATATCTACAGCTTTACTCTCATCGTAGAGGTTGAGGATATCGTGGAAGAAGTCTAAGAGGTTTGTTAAACAGGAACCTTTTTTACGAAAGCCGTGTTGAGTATCTTTAAGTATGTTATTTTCCTCTAAGTGATTTACGAGTCTGTCTCGTATGACCGTTTCTAGCATTTTACATACAACTGAGGTTAAGCTAATTGGACGATAGTTACTGGGTAGGGATTTGCTGCCTTTTTTGAATATCGGTGTTACGTTGGCTAGCTTCCACTGATCGGGCATAGTTCCAGACTGCAAGGATTTATTGAATAGTAATGTCAGTGGTTTGGAGAGCTCATCCTTAGCTTCCTTTAGAACTCTAGGTGAGATTGTATCAGGTCCAGACGTTTTATTTACCTTGAGTTTATCTAAACAATTCAATACTTCTCTCTCTGTAATGGTGATATTGCTTAGAACATCTGAATTATCAATCTGAATCGGCGATGGTGTAGGGATATCACTGAGGTCTTCTGTTGTAAAAACTGATCTAAAGAAGGTATTGAGGGCATTACTCATTTGTACTTCGTCTTTGGTCTATTCTCCATTTTCATCGACTAACGGTCCAACAGTTGAAGTAACTACTTCTGATATAACTATAGCATTCTTTCGGGTTTGTTTTACATTGATTCGCAATATGTAACTCTAAGGTTTTTTTACTTTGCTTAATTTACTTTTTGGCTTTGCGTCGTAGCTCTACAAATTTCAGCTGTTCTTCGTCATTTTGTGAGGATTTTAATCTATCATTAGCAAATTTTTTAGCAAGCAGGCAGTTTGAAATATCTTTATTCCACCATTTGGGCTTATTATTATGGCCTGGACGCCATATTTTCGATGGTATGCAGTCTTGCACTGCTTTTAGGTAAGTGACTTCGAATAACTTCCAAGATGTATTTATGTCGTTATTGTGAATTAAAAACCTCCAGTCAGTTTCTTTAAACATAGCTCTAAGTTTATGGAAGTTTGCTTTCTTGAAATTAGGGACTTTTTCGATGCTACTATTTGGTTCGTTACTAGTAAACTTTAAAGTGAAAGTTATCGTACGATGGTCGCTGTTACTGAATTCATCACCAACATTCAAATTCTCTATTAATTCTTCTTTTGTTGCAAGTACAATGTCAAGAACGTTATTACCACGGGTCGGCGTTCGAACAAATTGATAAAGCGAACTCTCTTGCAAGTTCGTATACAAGTCATGTCCGGAGTGTGAAGTAAGAGTATCGCCCCACTTGGTCACAGGTAAATTAAAGTCGCCAAAAATTACGGTATCTTGTGAGTTACTTACATCTGCAATTTGTTCGTAAATTTCTCGGTCAGTTTGCACTGATTGAGCTGGAGGTCTGTATATTAATGCAAGTATTATTTTTGTACCTTTTTTATTCTTTATTAGCACAAAAGATGCGTCGACGTTCACAATTTGAGGTTTTGACAAGAGGGTAGGGTTAAGACTTTCTTTGATATAAAGTAAAACGCCACCTCCATTTCGATTTATTCGGCTTTTCTCAAACATTACATAACCGGGAAGTGAATACTCTGCTAAAAAGTCTCTATCTTCTGTATTGAGCCAAGATTCTGTTATGCCAATCATATCATAATTTTCTGTAAACACTAGCTCCTCTAAATTTGAAAATTTATTGCGTATGCTACGAGCGTTTGCATAGAAAACCTTTAAATTTGTTATTTTAGAACTCACGGAACGCTCTTTAATAATATTTTTGGTTCTTGTCGGATCTACATTTATGTTCATGGCTGTCTTCGGTCCTCGCTGTCTTCGGTCCTTATCGCTGGTGGTCCTCGGTTGCCTCTGCTTTTTTCTTGGTGTTGGATGATTTATGTCACTGCTGCTTCTTCTCGGATGGCGTTTTTTGATCCATGGCTGCGGACTGCTTCGTGTAGGAGACGACCCATGCGTGCTGAAGCCACAGGGTTTAGAGGGAGTAGTCTGAGGCAACCCAATTAATGTGGTATCTCTGACTACCGTTTGACCTCCTGGGTTAGGCTGAACCTCTCGTAGGCAAGTGCCATTGCCGTTGTGGTTGTACCTGGCTGAGGTTGCGGGACTTATTACCGCAACGGTCGGACACCACCTCCTTCCTACTCATTGCCGCGTCTCCCCCTAAATGTAAATATATTTTAAGAATACTGCTAAGTACAGGTATTTTAATCTATTTTTAAAAGTTGGAGCCAAGACGAAACAAAATGTCTTAAAACATTAACAGGGTGTAATAAAGAATGAATACAATTTTAATAATAACAAAACAATGAAGTATTCTGGTTGATCCCAGAAAACCTTTGATCTTCAACTATATTTCAATTTCTAATCTTTACTTCTACTAAGAACCAACCCCACCAACCCTCCACCGAACCCTCCAAACACTTCCAACCCAACACCCCCAACCTCCAATCCAATTTACAGAACACTCTTCAATCTTTTCCTATAGCCATCCTATCCTATCCTATCCCGGGGTCACTCACCCCTCAGAGCTCACCGGGTCCACACACTGCAACCTACTTGCTCTCCCTCTCGCCCGGGCACAAAGGAAAACCAGGAACCCACTTTTCTACCTTGCCCTCACCTAAGCACAAGCTCCAGACCCACACACACCTGATCCAGCATACCAAAATACATTTGTTTAAGGACCAATATTGGGCCCGCATATTATGAGGAGAGAAAGAGAGATGTGGTGGACTAACCTGGTGGTTTGCTATATAAATTGATGTGTCCTTCTAGGACAAGACTAAAGGAAAAATAATTTAGACTTACCTGAATACATAAAGATGATGATGTGTTTATTAATTAGATATTTTTGTTAGCACCGGCACTAGCCGAAGAGTTATTATATAGGATCTGATAGGAGAAATTAACGATTAAAAGAGTAGGGGAAAGAATACTTTTGTTATTAAATGAGGCAACCAAAGTTAAAGAGGGAAACAGTTGTTTAGTTGCCAAATAGATTAAAGATTAAAAGAGTAAAAGTAAAGAGGGGAGGGAAAGAATACTTTTGTTAATAAATGAGGCAACCAATAAGTTAGAGAGGGACACAGTTGTTTAGTTGCCTAATAGATTAGCTATAGCTAGGGATGGACACTAGTCCAAATGAATCATTGATTAAGTTGTGTAAAAAGGAAACTGTAACGAAGGACACTAGTCCAATGTGAACTATGATATTATTAAGCCTAAAAGAGTTATTCCGTGTATGCATCTGAGGCACGGTTCATCTTTTGTTAGTACGATAAATTGATTAAAGTGAAAGATAACCTAGCGTGTTGGTAACAGGGTTACTAGAGGGTAAATTCAGAAGAGGTAATTGAGATAAAGATTATAAACCTAATTGTGAAGTAACTGGGTGGCGGAACCCAATAGGGTTGTTGAGGTAAAGATTATAAATCTATATTGTGAAGTAACTGGGTGACGGAACCCAATAGTGTCATTGAGATAAATAATGTAAACCTATATTGAGAAGTAAAGGGGTGACGGAACCCAATAGTATTATTGAGATAAAGATTGTAAACCTAATTGTGAAGTAACTGGTTGGCAGAACCCAATAGTGTGATTGAGGTAAGGATTGTAAACCTAGATTGTGAAGTAGCTGGGTGGCGGAACCCATATTGTACGTGAGAGAGACCTTGTAATCTCATTCGGTAATTTGTATGATTTTATGTCATTGTGGAGGTACTTGTGTAGTAATGACGGTTGTGTCAGAGGAATAAATAGATTCTATGTATTGAGGAGGTAGATTATATATGTTATAGCCTTGGGATTGGGAAAAGGCTCAGTAAACGTGGGAAAACCTAAAGAGTAGAGGAACGAATATAACTTTTGTTTTAGTTAGGCAAAGAGCATATGGTTCATTAGGCCCTGGTCTCAATAAAAGACACAGCAGGGTTTTGACTTAATTATTTAGGATTAATCACTAATAACGGGTCGTAGGATCGAAGCCGACTTGAGTCAATACCTGAATAGCGGGGATTCAGTTAGAGAGTAACGGGAACTCTAGGGTCCGGAGTACAACCTAGCATGAATCGACGTAATATTCAATCTGTGTCTTGAAATCATCTCGGCCCGAGCCAAGAACCTATTATTAGGGTAGTTAGGAAGTCTGTTAAATAAAATATACGAACTTCTAAATGACTGTCGAATTATCACCCGTAGTAGTAGCATAAAAGATTTAGAATTAAATACTACATTTTGGTGGCAAGCGGTGGGATTCGATAAATCATTTGGGTTGAGTATAATTATCTAACAGAACAGGTAGGATGACGGGCATGTTACCATTCAGATGATGGGAAGAGGGTAAGGAAGAAATCGAGCTTTGGATTGAGCAGTTAGAATGTCAGTTCACATTACTTGACGTAGGGGAAAATGGGAAGAAAATCGCCTATGGAAAGGCACACTTAGGTAAGGCCCTGAATGATGTGAGAGTACGTCTGGAAGGACTAGTATCGTGGGCTGAAGTCAAGAGCGCCTTAGTCGAAAAATTTGGCCGAGAGACTTCCACCAGAAAAGCCAGAGACAAACTGAAGAGTTTGAAACTTGATGGCCAAAATGTGGGAGCCCTGAGGACGGAAATCACTAAGAATGTGAAACTAGCGTATCTCCATATGAACCAAGAGAGCCAGGAAACTGAGATCAGGGAGATCATGATCCAAGCCTGCCCGGTAGAAGTTAGGAAACACTGCATCATTCATTAGGTTAACACTACCAAGGAATTGATGGAGGTCATTAAAAAGATTCTGGAGGCTAGAGAAGTTAAAGAGGAAAAACAAAAAGGGGAAGAGGAGAACCCAAAGAAAGGGTATCCGAAAGCCCTGAGTCGATGCTTCGCTTGTAGACAGACCGGACACCTAGCTAGGAACTGTACCAACCATCCACAAGCCCCAACCCCTAGACTTGACCCCAGACTCGCACTCCCAAACGATCGACCTCTACCCAGGGGAACCGATCCGGACTGGAGAGGAATGCTTCCGGTAGAATACCGGGAGACAGAAGACTAGCCAAGAGTTACAATGCCGGAAGAGAGAGAACATTTTCTGTGAAACCTCACATAGAAGGGCGGTATAGTGAGGTCAATATCTTAGAGAGACAAACACCTTGTGAAATTGTAGTCATAAATGGGAAAGCCGCGAACATGTTGATTGATACGGGGGCACACCAAAGTTGTCTCCTGGAGAATTTCGTAAGACAAAATCAGCGAGAAATGGGCCCATTAAATAAAACCAGTATTCAGTTGTCAGGAGCCGGGGGTCAACCACTGAAAATCCTAGGAAAAACTAACGCGACGGTAGTGCAGTGGAAGGGAATTACCTTCACCACCGATTTTTGTGTTTTATCGGGAAAAGCCAGTAGTGGAGTCGATGGGTATCTGGGAATAGATCTCATGAGTCAGTTAGGAGTAACTATTCAGTGTGGGCCGAAAGACACAACGACTACTCTCCAACCTCAAATAGTAGCTACCACAGGAAAATTATCTATTCATCCTAGATCTTGGAAAATGATAGAGATTCCCCCAAACCCAGGCATGACTGCCGGGATTTTTTAACCCGATACACAGAATGGGGTGAGAATATCTCCCACCTTCATTACTGCCGACCAGAGGAAACTAGTTTTAGCTAATTTTGGTGATGACACAATTAGTTATCATAAAGGGAAACTGTTAGGACAAGTCACACCCGCTCAACCCCCTACTGTTGGAACTGACGGACCCGTGAACTTACCTGAGATCCCGAAGAAATTAACCTCAAGTCAAGCCAGTACCTTACATGAATTGCTCTGGACGTACCGGGATGTGTTTGCTCAAAACGAAGGGGACCACGGATCGGCTCGAACCCGACACACCCATGAGATACACATGCAAGGGCCTCCTATTAGACAACCCTACCGACGACAAAACCCTATTATGAGACAAAAAGAAAAGGAACAAGTTGAAGACATGATCAAACAGGGGATAGTATTGAAATCATACAGTCCGTGGTCATCTCCGGTAGTCCTAGTAAACAAAAAAGATGGGTCTACTCGGTTCTGTGTAGATTATCGGAAATTAAACGATGTCACCATGAAAGACGCACAGCCTCTACCTCGTATTGACGACTCGTTAGAATCCCTCAATGGGTCGACCTGGTTCTCTACCCTAGATCTCCAGAGTGGATACTGGCAAGTACCAGTTAGGTCCGAGGATCAAGAGAAAACCGCATTTGCCACGAGCGAAGGCAAACTCTACCAGTTTAATGTCTTGCCGTTTGGAGTTTGCAATGGCCCCGCCAGTTTCACTAGAGTCATGGACGAAGTATTGAGGGGATTAACCTGGAAAACTTGTTTGGCGTACGTAGATGATATCATAATCTTTTCCGCTAGATGGGAAGAACATATTCACCGACTCCAAGAAGTGTTAGAAAGAATCAGGGGGGCAGGACTTAAACTGAAACCTTCCATATACCAATTAGGGGCCCGTGAGGTGGCATATCTAGGGCATGTGGTTTCCAGTAAAGGTATTCAACCGGACCCACATAAGGTGAGATCTATTGCCGAAATCTCACCTCCGTCCTCTGTCAAAGAGATTCGAGCGTTTCTGGGAAAGGCCTCCTACTATCGAAGGTTCATACCTAACTTTTCTAAGATTGCTCGCCCCATGACTCAGAGACTAGAAAAAGGGAGGAGGTTCGACTGGGATCAGAGTTGTCAGGTAGCTTTTGATCATTTGAAGAAAAAACTAACTTCTAACCCCGTAGTTTGTCATCCGGATTTCACAAAGCCGTTTCAGCTATACACTGATGCTTCTGATGAAGGGCTCGGAGCCGTTCTGGCCCAGAACGTGGACGGAAAGGAAAGCATAGTGGCCTGTGCTAGCCGGACACTGAATAAGGGCGAAAATAATTATAGCATTACGAAAAAGGAATGTCTAGCTCTAGTGTGGGCTGTACAATATTTCCGTCCGTACCTAGCCGGGGTCCACTTTGAAGTTATTACGGACCACCATAGCTTAAAATGGCTCCGAAAAATGAAAACGGAAGACGGACTATTTGTCAGGTGGAAGGGGATTTTGGAAGAGTACTCTTTTGAAGTTAGACATAGACCCGGTAATTTACACACGAATGCCGATAGTTTGTCTAGACTACCGGTAGCACCCGTTCAACCCCCTGAACCTCACGGGGAAAAATATGATCCTAGACCTAGTAACAAAGTAAAGTTTTCGGAGGGAGCCTGGAGGAATTCTCAAGATCGTGTCGTACATGATCATTCAGAGGCAAAACAGATGATACAAATCCTCCACGGACAAAAGGGGATAGGGGCTCAATTGGGATACTCTAGAGTTCTCCAACAATTCAATGAAAGGTACTGGACCAAGAGGGCCGACCAGATTGTTAAAGAAGTCGTTCAAAATTGGTTGGGATGCCAGAGGGGCAAAGATGGACCTCTGCCCAGACAGACAAACAAAAGGTACATCTTGACCTGTGGCGACGTTTTCTCTAAATACACAGTCGCTTGCGCTATCCCAGACAAGAAAGCTGAAATGGTGGCCAAGGTTATCCTTGAAAAGATTTTTTTTGTGAATGGCACCCCTGGAGGAATTCTGAGTGACAGGGGAAAAGGAATTCAATAATGAGATCTGGCAACACTTGAGAGAAACCTTGGGGTATCAGATACAGCACACTTTCCCGTATTACCCTCAGGGAAATGCTGTCTGTGAAAGGAATCACAGGGTCTTAGCCAACTGCATCCGGGCTAGTCTGAGCTCACAAGGGGAGAAAATCGCCCGGGGTTGGCCGGAGCTTTTGCCTGAAATTGTCTGGGGAATGAATACCACGGTCTATAGGACTACGGGGTATTCTCCCTATGAGATTATCTTTGGCAACATACCGAAATTGCCTCAAGAACGATTATTGCCCTACCCCCGTCCCTCCACGCAGTATTCCCAACCCGGACAATACTGGAAGGAACAAGGGGAGTGACGACAGCAAGTGTATGATCATATCGTTCAGCAAACAACCTAAGAAAGTTTCTCTAAATAATCCTTATCACCGGGGGGAGTATATTTTGGTCAAAAGACGTGACCCCACCCGAGCTGGTAAACTGGAGGAGAAATACGAGGGTCCTTTCAGGGTTGTCGAGACAAACGGACCCTATCAAGTGTTATACTTACATTATGGAGATGTCGTGTCAGTTACTCATATTCGTCATACCAAACGATATGAGGGTAATCTCCCCCCAGAAACGAGCGAGTGGAGTAGCGAGGAAGGGAGCGAAGAGGAAACGGAATCGAGGGTCGACGACCCTGATACCTCCTCGGCTCGACCCAACGTTAGAGGTCCTACTCCGACTCGAGACTACCTAGAAGATTCTCCACTTTGGGGGTCACTTAGTCAAAAGAATCGAGAGGGTCTTCCTGAGTTTGAGTCAGAAGAAGAACTAGGAAGCGAAGAGATCGTGTCTAGTGATGAAGACGATTTTTATGAGCTTACTGAGGAGGGAAAGTCTACGGTCCCAGACAACGAAGTTTCAGTTTCCCCCGAGAGATTTAAACAGGACTTTAAGTAGTGAGGAAGAGTGTCCTCGAGACGAGATAGAACCGCGAGGCGTGTCTTTTGACGGCAACCGGATAAACGGTTCTCCCACAGTTAAAGTGAAAGAATCCGAAGAAACTCCTTTGCTTAACGTTCCGGAAAAAACTCCCGCGAGGGCAACCAAGTTTACGGGCCCCACCGAAACTCTCACTCGTAGTGGTAGGATTAGCCGCCCACCAATCAGGTACCCGGACGAGGGTATAAATCTTTTTGATTCTCTGTCCTCACAACTCAGTGTCCTCAACTTAAATGCTTCTTCTGAAATCACTGTGTTGGGTGATTTTAATGTCCATAATGTTGAATGGCTCACTCATTCAGCCAGGACTGATGATGCTGGTCTTGAATGTGAGCTATTTGCAGACTCATTTAATCTCATTCAACTAGTCAACCAACCCACCCGTGTACCAGATAATCCTAATCATAATTCCCACCTACTCGACTTATTTTTAACAACCAATTCAGAAAATTATGATGTTACAGTGAGGTCCCCACTTGGATCTTCTGATCACTGTCTGATACAGGCCACCTGTCTATCACCTACCACACCTTCCCACTCTGAACCTGTTTTGGTGACTAAATGGCATTACGATAGGGCAGACTGGGAGGGTCTTCAAGGTTTCTTTATTGATATTCCTTGGACCTCTTTCTTTTCTAATGATGCACACTCCACCTTGAGCCACATACAAGATTTTGTAAAAATTGGAATGGAAACTTTTATTCCTCATCAAAAGTACAGTAAAAGATCTAATTCACCTAAATGGTTTGACCATAATTGTGCTAGAGTAACTGAACAAAAAGCAATAGCCTACAATGCATACACAAGATCAAAAACACATGAAGCCTTTAATTACTTTAGAAACATCAGAAATCATGCCAAAACTGTATTAAACCTAACTAAATCAAACTTTCTCCATAAGCAGGCAAATAAACTTCTAAATAATCCAAATGATAACAAAATATTTTGGTCTACTCTTAACTCATTCAAATCCAACTTCACTACTGCTTCATCCATTCCACCATTAAAATCTCCGACTGGCAATCTTGTAAGTGACCCACGAGGTAAAGCTAACCTTCTTGCAGATATTTTCTCCACCAACTCAACCTTAGATGACATAAATCAAGATGTCCCTGTACTTAATTTTAATTCACCTGAAATTCCCTCACTTAAGATCCACACCAGACATGTCAAAACTATTTTGCAGAATCTCTCAGTAGATAAGGCTCCTGGTCCAGATGAAATTCCTCCAATAGTACTTAAGAATTGCTTCTTGGTGCTCGCTCCTGTATTGGCAAAATTTTTCCGTCTGTGTACTCATACCTCATGCTTCCCAGTACCCTGGAAAGAAGCAAACATCCATCCAGTTCCTAAAAAAGGTGCCTCTTCAGATCCATCAAACTACAGACCAATAGCTATAACTTCCACTCTTGGCAAAGTTTTTGAAATTATATTAAATAATCACATAATTAAGCATCTGGAGAATAATAAATTAATCAGTGATAGGCAATATGGTTTTAGACGATGTCGATCAACTGCAGACGTTCTTTGCCTTCTTACGCATCAAATCAACCAAGCTGCAGACCAACATGGTGGGGCACATACAATAGCACTGGATATATCAAAGGCGTTTGATAGAGTCTGGCATCAATCCTTATTGTCGAAGATGTCACACTACGGCCTTGCATCATTAGTTCCACTAATTTCTTCTTATCTTCATAACAGAAAAATGCGTGTAATGGTGGATGGCCTTTATTCTCAATTTCACTCAATAAATGCTGGTGTTCCCCAGGGATCAGTTTTGGCCCCAACTCTGTTCCTCATTCATGTCAATGATCTCATGTCTACCACTCATAGTCCAATGCATTCCTGCGCAGATGACTCAACGCTCCGCAGTTCCTTCACGTTTACCAGTTCTTTCACCCAACCCGATCTTATAAATTCAAAAATAAACACTGCAATTTCTCTGAACCAGGACCTTTCTAGAATTAATGAATGGGGACAAGAGAATCTGGTTTCCTTTAATGCACAGAAAACCAAGTGCATTCAATTTTCTAGCCGACGGAATCTCACTGACTCCCATATATTTTTTAATGATGTAAATATTCCCACTTCCCCTAGTGTTGGCATTCTCGGTGTAACATTGACTACTAGCTTGAGCTGGACGCATTGTGTTGGAATCATTGCTGAGAATGCCTCTGGGAAACTGGGACTCCTGTACAGAGTTCGAGAATTCTTCACTGACGAGCAGTTGGCCGTAATATATAAAAGTCATGTGCGCTCTCAGATGGATTACTGTTCACCTCTGTGGGGTGGAAGTGGAGTGGTTGCATTGAGGCAGTTGGACAAAATTCAAAATAAAGCTATTAGATTAATCAATAACCCTGCAATCACACAGGACCTTCCTACATTAGCCATACGAAGAAACGTTGCATCCCTTGCATTATTCTGCAGATATTTTCACAGCAATTGTTCCGAGGAACTTGCTTCAATTGTGCCGCCTCTCCACATCTTTCCCCGTAGAACTAGGGCAGCTGAGAGCGCCCATGAATTTACACTTTCTCCTCCACAATGCAGAACTTCTGCTTATCAGAATTCATTTATCCCCAGAGCTACTACTCTTTGGAATTCACTTCCCTCGAATTGCTTTCCACAAGCTTACAATCAACAAATGTTTAAATCCAGTTGTTACAAACATTTTATGAATGGAGGATGCCTTTAGGCACATGGACCTTTTTGTTTTATCTGTGTTTTTCCTTCCTCCATTCATTGTCTCTTAAAAAAAAAAAAAAAAAAAAAAAAAATAGGACTCCAGGGGCACGTGCCTGTCAGTTGGAAGACACCATGCCTCTACCCTCTGATCCTCAGTACCGTTTCCGTCGACTGGTAGCAATAGTCGACGGGCAAGGGCAAAGAATTAATGCCACTCGAGCTCTCGAGCAGTTTCTCCACCAGCCAGGGGAGGTTTTAATAGCCAAACCTATTGTGGGAAATCAGAATCCTGCACTCCAGTTACATAAATGTCTCTGTGAGCATAGTGGACTGGTGGAGTGGCAGCCGGAGGGCATAAATTTTAGGGGAACAGTATTGCGGCGATCAAGAGCTCGCCTAAATTCAGTAGGGGGTGATAAAGTAGAAACACCCTCCGCCAATCACCGCGCTCCCTTTTGCTTACTTGCAAAGCCAGCTGATTTTGACAGCTCACGGCTGCAATTTGCCAGGCCCCGCCCACCAGCCAATCAGCGGCCTCCATTATCGGAGCGCGAAGCTGGACTTCCTACTCCCCCTCAAAAGTCACTCTCTTTCTTTGCTCGAAGAACTCCTTCTGATTATCCTTTGAGTAATACCTCGGTGCCAGCCCTGTACTCCCGTAAGCCACCAAAAGAGGGTTATAATCAACTTCCTGGAACTTACTATGAAGAGAAGAGAGAGGAGATGAAGGAAGCCAAAAGTCAGTGCGAACGTACAGCCGGGTGAGCCCACCAGCCAATCACAGCGCTCGAGAACGGGAGGCCTGAGTATAAAGGTATCCGCATGCGGACTCCCGGGGTCACTCACCCCTCAGAGCTCACCGGGTCCACACACTGCAACCTACTTGCTCTCCCTCTCTCCCGGGCACAAAGGAAAACCAGGAACCCACTTTTCCAGTTACCTTGCCCTCACCTAAGCACAGCTCCAGACACACACACACACCTGATCCAGCATACCAGAATACATTCGTTTAAGGACCAATATTGGGCCCGCATAATATGAGGAGAGAAAGAGAGATGTGGTGGACTAACCTGGTGGTTTGCTATATAAATTATTGTGTCCTTCTAGGACAAGACTAAAGGAAAAATAATTTAGACTTACCTGAATACATAAAGATGATGATGTGTTTATTAATTAGATATTTTTGTTAGCACCGGCACTAGCCGAAGAGTTATTATATAGGATCTGATAGGAGAGATTAACGATTAAAAGAGTAGGGGAAAGAATATTTGTTGTATTAAATGAGGCAACCAAAGTTAAAGAGGGAAACAGTTGTTTAGTTGCCAAATAGATTAAAGATTAAAAGAGTAAAAGTAAAGAGGGGAGGGAAAGAATATTTTTGTTAATAAATGAGGCAACCAATAAGTTAAAGAGGGAAACAGTTGTTTAGTTGCCTAATAGATTAGCTATAGCTAGGGATGGACACTAGTCCAAATGAATCATTGATTAATTTGTGTAAAAAGGAAACTGTACCGAAGGACACTAGTCCAATGTGAACTATGCTATTATTAAGTCTAAAAGAGTTATTCCGTGTATGCATCTGAGGCACGGTTCATCTTTTGTTAGTACGATATATTGATTAAAGTGAAAGATAACCTAGCGTGTTGGTAACAGGGTTACTAGAGGGTAAATTCAGAAGAGGTAATTGATATGAAGATTATAAACCTAATTATGAAGTAACTGGGTGGCGGAACCCAATAGGGTTGTTGAGGTAAAGATTGTAAATCTATATTGTGAAGTAACTGGGTGACGGAACCCAATAGTGTCATTGAGATAAATAATGTAAACCTATATTGAGAAGTAAAAGGGTGACGGAACCCAATAGTATTATTGAGATGAAGATTGTAAACCTAATTGTGAAGTAACTGGTTGGCGGAACCCAATAGTGTGATTGAGGTAAGGATTGTAAACCTAGAGTGTGAAGTAACTGGGTGGCGGAACCCATATTGTACGTGAGAGAGACCTTGTAATCTCCTTCGGTAATTTGTATGATTTTATGTCATTGTGGAGGTACTTGTGTAGTAATGACGGTTGTGTCAGAGGAATAAATAGATTCTATGTATTGAGGAGGTAGATTATATTTGTTATAGCCTTGGGATTGGGAAAAGGCTCAGTAAACGTGGGAAAACCTGAAGAGTAGAGGAACGAATATAACTTTTGTTTTAGTTAGGCAAAGAGCATATGGTTCATTAGGACCTGGTATCAATAAAAGACACAGCAGGGTTTTGACTTAATTATTTAGGATTAATCACTAATAACGGGTCGTAGGATCGAAGCCGACTTGAGTCAATACCTGAATAGCGGGGATTCAGTTAGGGAGTAACGGGAACTCTAGGGGTCCAGAGAACAACCTAGCATGAATCGACGTAATATTCAATCTGTGTCTTGAACTCATCTCGGCCCGAGCCAAGAACCTATTATTAGGGTAGTTAGGAAGTCTGTTAAATAAAATACACCAACTTCTAAATGACTGTCGAATTATCCCCCGTAGTAGTAGCATAAAAGATTTAGAATTAAATACTACAATGATGATTATAATAGTAGTAGTGCTGATGATAGTGACTAGTAGTGATGATAGTGACCCATCGCAAAGTTGGGTATGCCGTTTTGGTTTTGGGCGAAACAGCACGTCTACTTTGTTGTTAACATTCTTTAACTTATTAATCTTTCATATGAGTTGCCGATATCAATGCAAATAAGTCGCAAAATGTTACCATATAAAAAGTTGTGGGAAAAATCTCTGGTGTAACTCCATCTTACGGCCGATGGTTCCCGTAGGCTAACCATATAAAACTTAGGTGCGTGCTTTGTCAAAGACACACGCAAAGTAAAACGACTATGCCCTGTTCCAAATAGGTAAGCCAAAACACGTGAACTCTAACCTCTGTAACTCAAAAAGGGCTCGAGCAAATTATGGGCTGTAAATTATCATACATATTCCCTGCCTAACCCTTCCCAAATGGTAGACATATTAGTTCGATTACTCTATTCGTTTAGGAGTTATAGAGGTCAATGTTCAAGCGTTTTGACATACTTATTTGGAACAGGGCATAGCAGTTTGGCAAATGTTTGTTGGCTGTTGGCGACAATTGGGACCAGACAACTAAAGGTGGATAATAATTATGTGTATTGGCTGTTGACGACAAGTGGGACCAAACAACTAAAGGTGGATTAACCCATTGAGCCCCAGCGACGCACTGTTTACGTCCAAAATGTTTGTAACGCTAAACCCCAGCATCACATAAGGTGCGTCCTGATTAATTACTCCGGTCCTATGGCATCTAGAGGGCTCAGATTTGTATGGGAACTGTGTAAGTATCCCACGCAACAATGCCGATGGTTGAAAACTCTCAAAGTCTAACCGCGTGCAGATGAGCGCTCAAAAACATGTTTTTGCCTACTCATTTCCCCTCTTGTAATTCCGACTTTCGAGCGCACCGTAGGACCCCATAATGACCTAGGGGATCGTTTTTTTGTGGGTTTTCCTTCATTCCTAACCCATTCCTGGTGTTTTCTGGAAAAAACATTGTTTTCACAACCTGCCGGTCCTGGGTGGTACATTTATTATTAACTAGCTGGGGCTCAGTGGGTTAATAATAAAGTAGACGTGCCGTTTTGCCCAAAATCAAAACGGATACCAAACTCTGCGATGTGTTACCATCATCACTAATAGTCACTATCACCCTGACTATCATCAGCACTAATACTATTATAATCATCACTACTACTGTCACCATCATCACTACTAATCTCATCTCTACTACTCTTATCATCATTACTACTGTCACCATCACCACTACTACTATGACCATCACACTCCTACTAGTATTGTAAACATCATACCTGTATATACTACTGTCATCATCACACAACTACAACCATCATCACTACTAGTATCACCATCACTAATATCACACATCAACACTATTACTAGTATCACTTCTAATGTCTACTAAACTAACTTAACCTAACAAATGCAGGGTAAGTTGTTTTTGGGTCATCATCTCCAGTAACCATCACCAACACTTTCACCATCATCACTACTACTATCTCCATATTCTACTACCATCATCACTTCTACTATCACAACTAATTTCACAATCACGACTGCCCTCACTACCATAATAACCATCATCATCACTACTGGCAATATCATAACTGCTACCATAATCGTATGTCATCACTACAACTTTCACCATCATCACTACTACTGTCATCATCACTACAACATTCACCATCATCACTACTACTCACCAATATCACTAATATTGTCACCATCATCACTTCTGTCATCATTATTACTACAACTATCACCATCATCTTACAATCATCATTACTACTGTCACCATCATCACTACTATTATGACCATCATCACTACTACTAGTACTGTCACCATCAATCTACTACTGTCATCATTATCGCACAACTACAACCATCATCAGTACTACTATCACCATCACTCCCATTATTACTACCATCACTTCTAATGTCAACTAAACTAACTTATCCTAACAAATGCGGGGCGAGTTGTTTGGAGCGTCATCTCTAGTAACCATCACCAACATCACCAATATTTTCACCATCATCACTACCACTATCCCCATCATCACTGCTACTATCACAACTACTTTCACAATCCCGACTGCCCTCACTACCATAACTCGTACAATCCCAGCGACAGCAGAGAGCCGTCAGTAGATATATCACTCCCCAGTCGCACAGATGGCTGCAAGCCGTCAGTAATAATTATACAGTCCTTGTAACTGCCAGTATCAGGCAGTGCCTGGCACCACAACGTTTGAGCACTGCTCTAAGACTTTGGTAACACTTCTTAGGTTGGCTGCAAGCTTCCACAGGCTAGGAGAGGCAGTATTCCTCCAGCTTTTGAGGTGGGAGGTTGCCATATCTTGCCTCTGAAGCCATTTTGGCCACATTGCTTGGGACTGGGGGGTACATTTATGGTAGTACACTATGGTACAGTAGTGGTTAATAACCATCATCATCAGTACTGGGAATATATTAACTGTTACCATAATCGTATGGGCCAGTAGGCCTTTGGCAGATTTCCAATTTGCTTATGTTTCCTTATAATCACCACAACTATCATTACTACACTCAGACACAATATCGTCACCACTACAGATCATCACCACCATGACAATTACTATCACAATTACCAACACCATCACTACAAATTCCATCACCATCACATCACATCAAATACCAAAATCACCATCATCATCAAATGTGTGATGTGTGGCGTTCTGTAATGAGTGCACACACAACGCCATCATGATTACTGCCACAGAAGAATGTTAGAGCGGGGTATCCTTCAGGTCAGACGTAACATGAACCTCTAATTTAGCAGAATATTAGGATTCTGGGACTGATAATATGGTACAAGGAAGCTAGTGAGTAAGTCCATGGTTCCAAATTCGGATTCTACAGTGAAAAATGTATGATTTGACACCAAGATCATTCAAATAGAACAAGTCTTTGCGATTTTATTGGGAAATGCAATGTTTCTGTATATTTAATGGCGGCCATCTTGAATTTTTAGGTGGCTAACGGGTTTTATCAAAAGAGCAATCCCCAAGGAGTATGTGTGCCAATTGTGGTGCTTGTTTCCAGAAATGAATGATTATTCCAGTTATCTGCCCCACTACTATGGATAGTTGGATGGAAGGAGTAATTAATGGGGCCTTAACCCTAAGGAAGGCCTCTCTATAAACTACCCCTGAACCTGAATGAATTATTATGTTCCCTCCACCAACCGACTTTACTTCTAAACTCAAATAATGAAATCAACAAATACATGTGGCAGTCCAGGGATTCGAACCTAGTATGCTCACACCGAAATTCAGTGCATTTATCCATTGCGCTACTAAGACAGTTAATAATGGTGGCCAAGCCTACGATTTATTATGCATGTTCGAATCCTGCATATCAATCTAAGCATGTACACAATTTCAACTGCGCTATCATAGGCTATGGATAGATGGATGGAAGGAGTAATTAATGGCCTTAACCCTAAGGAAGGCCTCTCTATAAACTACCCTTGAACCTGAATGAATTATTATGTTCCCTCCACCAACCGACTTTACTTCTAAACTCAATTAATGCAATCGACAAATACATGTGGCAGTCCACACACGTTTATAAATGTGCTCGATATCTATGTTGTCAAACTACTGTACAGTCAATATAAGAAACACAAACGTCCATAATGCTGTTCTATATCTATATTGTCAAACTACTGTACAGTCAATATAAGAAACACAAACGTCCATAATGCTGTTCTATATCTATATTGTCAAACTACTGTACAGTCAATATAAGAAACACAAACGTCCATAATGCTGTTCTATATCTATATTGTCAAACTACTGTACAGTCAATATAAGAAACACAAACGTCCATAATGCTGTTCTATATCTATATTGTCAAACTACAGTAAATATAAGACACACGTTTATGATGGTGCTCGATTTCTATGGTGTCAAACTACAGTCAATAATTATACGATCATAAACGTTTACAATGATGCTCGATATATAATTTATGCTGTCAAAATACAGTAAATATAAGACCACAAACTTTTATAATGATGCTCGATATCTATTATTGTCAAACTACAGTAAATATAAACCCACATATTGGTTTACAGTATATTAGGAGCTGCAGTATGCTGATGATTAATTAACTCATTATTTTGTATTACACACAAACACATATATTTATATGTGTATATATATATATATATATATATATATATATATATATATATATATATATATATATATATATATATATATATATATATAATTATATATATATATATATATATATATATAAATATATATAAATATATTGTTACGAGGGCAGCCGGGGCAACCAGATGCTTACATAGCCTAGCCCCACAGCACCGTACTACCCTGCAACAGACATGCTCTTAATATCCGACTCAAACACCAAGACACGCAGGTTCTCTAGGAAAAATGGTTATCTTCCTCTTTGCTTATTAACCTCTCCGCGGCGCACAGGGGGTTTTCTACAGGGTAAGACTGTGCACACCTATGATGATTTTGGGACCCATTGCCAATTTCGATAAAAAGTACATCGTCGTGTAGGGAATGTTTGCGTGCATCGGCCCATATATATTTGACCCCAAAAAAATGTCTGGGGGGGGTGGGGGAACGGTCCGTAGTTGAAAAATGTGGAGCGAATGGCACCGCGCGACTGGATTGTCATCGAGCGGCGAGATTTCCCTGCCGAATTTTCACGCGCCAAGGGGATAGAAGGAGAGGGAGGAGGGGGTGGGTTACCGCATATTATCACGTATATCTCCTTTTTTTAGCCCTTTTAGGCTATGCAGAGTATGTATACGTATGTAGGCCACCCATATAACAATGAATATGCCTCATAGTGACCAAAAATTGCAATATATAAGGGAATTATAAGAGAATTTTTAGGCGGGAATGAAGATGTGTTGGAGGTTTGGCGGCAATTTATGAGCTGAGAGTGTGGTTTACGCCATACATATCACTTATATCTTGTACGTAGAGCACTGTCATGCTATAATACAGACTTGTACGTATGTATACGTGCCATATATCAAAATATATACCGCATATAGACCAATTCATGCGATATTTACGCACATTACCAATGAGTTTCTATGCGTGAACCAAGGTGTGAGTGAGTTGTGCTGGGAATGAAAGGGGGAGAGGGTGTGTTACGCCATAAATATCACGTAAATCTTGTATTTAGAGCACTGTTATGCTATAATAAAGACGTGTACGTATGTAGGCGTCCCATATAACAAGGAATATACCGCATATAGACCAATTGATGCGATATTTACGCAAATTGTGAATGGGTTTCTAGCAGACTGAAGCCTGAAAGGGTGGGTGGGGGTGGCTGGGTAGGAGGGAGGCTAGCAGGGAGGGAGTGAGTGAGTGAGTGAGTCGTGGAGAGAAGGAAGGCAGGCAGATCTCTAGATAGATAGCCAGCTTTGTGATAATTGTGGAGGCACCCGAGGCGTATGGATGTCTTGGTATTTTGAACCTTATGTCTACCAGGTGTCTGGTGTTCGTTGCCACCAAGAGTTTTACAATACCATGAGTCAGGAATGGAGAGAGAGAGAGAGAAACTGAGACACGCGTATGTCGTACGTATAAATGGACTTCAGAATTGCATTTTTATGCAAGCAGACATTGCATTTTAGACACATGTGAAGTACCACAGAAACATGTAGGCCATTGACTGTAAATAAAGTACTATATTATAGACCACCAACGAGGGTGGTCAGTAAACACAGGCGGATTGCCTTTTGTGATAGAGGGCTAAATATAGACTGGTGTGTCCTTACACTTGCGAAAGGGTAGATTGCCACCAGAGAAACTTATACTTATTTATTTCCAAGTAATATGCAATATAAATGTATATTCGAGACCTACTGCAATTATTTGTATGACAGTCATGACTATGTATAATCCAATATACGCGCGTAGGCGAGACATAAGAAAGCTGGTTGAGCAATTTTCGACACCCACACTGTTATTATTCATTTTTATTTACAATATTATACAATACAAATGTATTTGTGAAGAGTATTTTATCCATTATTGTATTTATACCAATTTTGTTCCCAGACAGAGCTGCTGTAGCTGGAGCATCAAGGAGCGGCAAGGGTCACCGCTTGACCATGTGAAAATGAGTGCAGTCACACTGAGAGGGGCAATTTTGCTAAGTGTTTGGGCAATTTTTGACACAATAAAGTTACATAATTACTAATTCTTGACAGAGACAAACTTTTATAAAGCTTGGCATGATACAATTGATAATCCCATCAATTTACAAACGTAAATTGGTGGGATAATTCATTTTTTTTTGTATATTGTCATTTCGATTGTAGACACGAAGTTTTGAGTGATAATTGGTATGAGCTCCTGTGGCATGGTTGGTAAGGTCGCGGACTGGAAAACTCAAAGTGTGGTAGGGTAGTGGGATCGAATCCAGGAGGGGGTTATGGGGAAGGTTTTATATTGTCTAGAACATTTTTTATAATTGTTTTGTTTTACAAGATCATGCCATTGTATTCAAACAATATGAAATATTCATAGAATATATCATATTGTAAGAATACAATGACATGACCTTGTTTATCTATTTTTATTTTTTTTATTTTATTATCTTAGTAGGTTTGACATGATTTATTGAAACATATTTATTTTTGTACAATTCATTTGAGGTAAGAAAATAATTATATACACATTACTTAGGCTAATAACAAACATATATATTGATATACTAAAAAAATAAGGCATATTACATGTAAATCTTTGAAACTTATAAACTAAATAATGAAACATACAATTATATAATGTAAAAGCTATATCACAGGGACATCTTTGGAACTTATACATTATATAATATATATGTTACATTATGAGGTAGCGTGATCAATTAGGTCAGGTCAGGTAAGGTAGGGCGCGAGTCCAGGGCAGGGCAGGGCAGGGGGCGAGTCCAGGGCAGGGCACGGGGCGAGTCCAGGGCAGGGCAGGGCAGGGGGCGACACTCAATAATTCTTGAAGGTGTGGTAGTCCCTGAAGCAGTCACCCAGGCAGAGTGGAACTTTGCACTCGGCGCACATTGAGGTGACTCTTTTGGTGACATGGGGTTTCCTGACACTGGTGCTGCAGACGGTGCACTGCGCCTGCCTGCGACGAGTGCCAAGCATCTCGGTGTTGATTGGGTAGTGTCTTTCAACACCCAGCTGGATGCGGTCAGGAACGTGATCCCCACGCCATGCCGTACGTCTGTGAGTGGTGGTGCCATACTTCTCCAGGAGTTGGTATGAGACGTTGTACACGAACTCCCGGAATTTCAGCTTCTGGTTTGGGGACATATCCTTCTTCACCAACCACAAGTTGTAGGCGTTGAGCATCGTGATATCAACTAGGTGGAGGAAGAGCTTGTGATACCACTTCACAGTCTTCCTCAGACACTCAACGCCTGACAGCTGACAGTCAGACTTGTCCACCAGGCGCATGTTCTTAGTGTAGTCCACTACCATGTTGGGCTTGTAGATGGTCTTCCTGGTTCGGTAGTGGATTTTGCCAGAATCCATGTGGGCACCTGTGTGGACGGTGGAAAGCAGGTGGACGTCTCACTTATCCTTCCACTTCAGGGCTATCAGTTTCCCACACTTCTCGAGCTGCTTGAATTTCTGCACCTTTCGTCGCCTTCTTCGCACATGCCTCTCGCGGTGTTCCTGGGCCAGGTCGTCTTCTGAAGGTGTGTCACTGGAGGAGGCATCTGTGAGAGGAATGACATTACCTGTGAACTTTGGCATAAACTTTCTTGTCTTTCTGACAGTCCCACATGACCCCGTTTGGTTGTCATGAAGAAACTGGCAGAGAGCAGGAGAAGTATACCAGTTGTCAGTGTAGATGATGTGGCCTTTGCCCAGGTAAGGTGCCAACAGTTTCCTGACGATGGCACCTGACATGCCCATGGGGTCATTGGCAGCGGCTTTCGGTATGTCAATGTCAGTGCCTGTGTACACGATCATGTCAAGCACTATTCCAGTTTCGCAGTCACACAAAACGAAGAGCTTGATTCCGAACCTATGCCTTTTCAAGGGGATATACTGCTTGAAAACAAGACGTCTTTTGAAGAGCACGAGCGACTCATCAATCACCAAATTGAGGAAGGGGTAAAAGTATTTCCTATACCTCTCCAACAACATGGTGAACACATCCCAAACTTTCCATATCCTGTCAATCCTGTTAGGATTTTCGTGTCTGCAAAGTGCATAAATCTTAGCAGCAACAAAAATCTGTCACGAGTCATGAACTTATTGAAAGTTGGGGTGGCGATGAGAGGGTCGTGCTTCCAATAGTGTTGCAACACATGCTTCTTGATCAGAGGCATGAGGAACAGCAAGGCAAAGAACGTCATAAAGTCTTCCACAGTCGTATCCACCCAGCCTCGTATTCTCGCTTTTGGAGAAAGGACGTCCAATCTGCCAAACACCCACCTGTAGTAGGCGTTTGTTTGGGCAACGATGTACGTCATTACCTCCATATCGAAAAAAGCGAGGAAGAAGTCGCTTTCGTTCGCTTGATCGTCACAGGGCCAGTCGTCAGTTGTTCCTGACGTCCCAGGATTGAACTGGGGCACGTCAGGTACAAAATTGACCCCGTCAGACCAATCGAACGAAGGCAGCCCAGGGATCGGAATGTCGTCTGTGTCGCCTTCATCGTCTGAAATATCGCTTCCATGGTCGCGATACTGCACTGCATCATCATCACCCTCCTCTTCACTTGACAGACGATGCCCTTCCTCATTCTCGTCACCGACGTCGGACTCACTCCCAAATCCCCCCACCCATGGTCCCGTGCTAGGGCTTCGTCGTCGAAACCTGGGCTGCCAATGCCCTGCGAATCACCATCAAACAGCAGGGCGGCATACTTTGATGGTGTCAGAGTTTTCCGGGTCACTTTAGCACGTGCGGGAGTCTTATGGACAGGGACAGCAGAGGCGCCGCCCCAGCGGCAGGGGCAGCAGTGGTGCGTGGCCTTGATGGCAAGATGATGGTGGTGCCTGTCGCCCTTCTCTCTGTTCCTTGGGCAGGGGCGGCAGGGGCAGCAGGGGCAACAGGGGCAGCAGGGGCAGCAGGGCCGGCAGGGACACCAGGGCCAGCAGGGCCAGCAGTCACTTTCCCTCTCCCTTTCCCCTTCCCCTTCCCCTTCCCTTTTCCTTGGGCAGGGGCAGGGGCAGCAGGGGCAGCAGGGGCAGCAGGGGCGGCAGGGGCAGCCGGGCCAGGGGCGGCTGGTGGTGGTGGTGGTGGTAGGGGCACTGTGGCTGGCGTACGGGTTCTCTTCCCTACGCCCGTGCCTTTAATTTTTCCTGCCTCCGCAGGTTCTGCAGCCCTAGGGCGGCCTCCTGCGTCGCTGGTACCGGTGGCAGGGATGGCAGTGGTGGTGGTAGTGGTTGTTGCAGTGGCCTGGGTCATGGTGGCAGTGTCCCGAAACACCAATGACCTCTGTACCTTTGTCGTGCTTGCACGTGTGTCATCAGGGAGCGAGCGTGAGGGACGTGTGGGCTCCATGACTAGTGCGTGGTTACTGGCGCGGTGGTGCTTGCACGAGTGCAGGGCGAGCGTTTGGCGGGGTGGTGTCGAGAGTTGACATGTAGTACTATACCCACACCAATTTTCAGCCGCCTGGCTATAAACGCGCAGTTTTGGTACGTGTTCAAAAGCTCTGCTCTTAAGAGTCTCCCCGCAGTCCGCCGGGGGAACTCTTAAGAGTCTCCCGGCAGCTCCCGGGTTAAAGCAGTAACAAGGAGACACAAAAATGATCTATTGTCCCCGAGTCTATTCCATAGTGCGTGTAGTATGCAAGAGAACTTCTAGGGTTATTCTATACTGCACCAACATTATCCCACCGTACCACTACTAGACTCCCAGAACACTCTGTATCATGCCCAATCGCTTAGGAATTGAGAACAACACAAAGCAAAAACCCATGGAGAGTCCAGTACAATAAACCTCTGTGCCAAGCCTATTATCCTTAGCCTATGTCCTAGTAATACACCGAGTGGCTCTCTTCAGCACAGCACGGCGGTGGTGTTGTAAGGGATAAACAACTTTAATGACTTATCGCTTACAACATCATCTTTTTTTTTTTTAACCCGTGGAGCCCCGGCTAGTTTTGTAATGTTTGCGCACCAGAACCCGGCCGGTTTTAAAAAAATGGTTTTATTCCAGAAACAATAGCGAATTGGTTAGGAATGAAGGAAAAACCACGAAAAAACGCTCAAAAAGCTTTAAAAATGGTCCTACAGAGCCCCCGAAAACGGATTTTACAAGAGTAAAAAATTGAAGGCAATTATCCCAAAAAAACAGGTTATAACGCGCTCGCACACACGCACGTGGACTTTGAGAGTTTTCAACCATCGGCACGGTTGCGTGGGATACGTACACAGTTCCCATACAAATCTGAGCCCTCTTGAGTGGCTACACCTGAGGTTACGGTCGGCACAATTAGGGTGACGCGTCATGCGCGTCTCTGGGGCTGTGCGTTACATACATCGCCGACGCGTCAGACGCGTCGCTGGGGCTGTACGGGTTAAGAGACAATGAACGGAGGAAGGAAAAACACAGATAAAACAAAAAGGTCCATGTGCCTAAAGGCATCCTCCATTCATAAAATGTTTGTAACAACTGGATTTAAACATTTGTAGATTGTAAGTTTGTGGAAAGCAATTCGAGGGAAGTGCATTCCAAAGAGTAGTAGCTCTGGGGATAAATGAATTCTGATAAGCAGAAGTTCTGCATTGTGGAGGAGAAAGTGTAAATTCATGGGCACTCTCAGCTGCCCTAGTTCTACGAGGAAAGATGTGGAGAGGCGGCACAATTGAAGCAAGTTCCTCGGAACAATTGCTGTGAAAATATCTGTAGAATAATGCAAGGGATGCAACGTTTCTTCGTATGGATAATGTAGGAAGGTCCTGTGTGATTGCAGGGTTATTGATTAATCTAATAGCTTTATTTTGAATTTTGTCCAACTGCCTCAATGCAACCACTCCACTTCCACCCCACAGAGGTGAACAGTAATCCATCTGAGAACGCACATGACTTTTATATATCACGGCCAACTGCTCGTCAGTGAAGAATTCTCGAACTCTGTACAGGAGTCCCAGTTTTTTAGAGGCATTCTTAGCAATGCTTCTAACATAATGTGTCCAGCTCAAGTTAGTAGTTAATGTTACACCGAGAATGTCAATACTAGGGGAAGTGGGAATATTTACATCATTAAAAAATATATGGGAGTCAGTGAGATTCTGTCGGTTAGAAAATTGAATGTACTTGGTTTTCTGTGCGTTAAAGGAAACTAGATTCTTTTGTCCCCATCCATCAATTCTAGAAAGGTCCTGGTTCAGAGAAATTGCAGTGTTTATTTTTGAATTTATAAGATCGGGTTGGGTGACAGAATTGGTAAATGTGAAGGAACTGTGGAGTGTTGAGTCATCTGCGTAGGAATGTATTGGATTATGAGTGGTAGATGTGAGATCATTGATATGAATGAGGTTAGCTCAATACACCTGGGTACAATGGGGACAACATCACCTAGTAACAGGCTCCACCCCTAGTCCCTAACTGCACCGAATGCATTGCTGCTAAAACTAAAGGCACAAGAGTTGGTATCTTAGTAGGTTGCAGATTGGCTGCCACCCCCTAGAGGGTTAACTAAGGCCCAAGTTAGAGGATACTGTGTGGTGGAAGGAAAAAAGACAGTAGCCTATTATGGCACTGCAGGCCTACACACACACACACACACCCAACAACCCCGTTCCTCCAAGGCCTACCAAAACTAAATAAAACAGGCCAACCCACAAGCCACTATAGATACCAACCAGGAATACTATTCACACATAATATAATAAGCAGAATAATGGAAAACAACATGGAAGACTAAAAAGAAGCTTATATTTTAGATTGCCACAGAAGAAATGAATGCACTAATTAATAATACACTAAAGATGTTAAAACAAAACTATATGCTCAATATGACTCCAGCCCCTGCTATGCTCCAATCAAATAAAGAACCAAAAAGAAATATGAGGTATTCAAGGGACAAAACGAAGCAAGCCTATCCAACACCCAACAGAGATGTTGACAGAGCGAGAGCTAGAACTGGAGTGAAGCTCTCGCACGGAGTCGCACCCGCGGAAATTCCCATGGCCAAGCGAGTAAGGGAGGGGAGGGGCACCAGGCGCCGCTATAATGCTTAACTATCCCAGGCGCCTGCACTCTCATTAACTTCACAAAAGTAACAAATAAACATAAGGCATCATTGTGTAAACTTATGATAAACAAAATAATCCCCCAAGGGCTGAACAAAAGAAGTAATTATACTCGTGGCAACAATAATAATGTTCCCGTAGGCGCAATCCTGACGAGAGAAAGGCTGACCACGAGGCAAGGCACCTAGCCTCTCCACGCCACATGAGGTATCATAACACACATACAACTGAACTGGGGTATAAGTTCGGCAGGATGTGACAATATAATACAGTATAGATATAGACGGTATTATATATTATATATATATATATATATATATATATATATATATATATATATATATATATATATATATATATATAATTATATCTATGTATATATATATATATATATATATATATACTGTATATATATATATATATATATATATATATATATATTAAATGTTAAAGTTAACACAAACGAATAAATAACAGTGTAGATGTGCGTTGGGGCCGCTAAAGTGGAATGAAGGAGGACTGGGCAGTGTTGCTACTTAACTGTATTTAGTAGTACCAGATCAAACTAGTGAAAAGGACCAACTTATTCTAAAGTGGAATCACTGCCCGGTAAACGAACGTGTGCTGGACCTGGACATTTGAACCGTCGCAATATTGCCATTTCAGACATATCCAATGTAATAGTATGTCACTAAAATATATTCCACCATATTTCCTCACCGATTTCGTATTTAGTACCAGATATGGACTATTTTATAGGAAAATGTATAAATTGTACTTGAGAGAGTCAAATGTACCACATCTTGTACTTTAGTACCAAAAAAGCGGCAACATTGGGACAGAGGACTGGAAACAGAAAATTGAATGTACTTGGTTTTCTGTGCATTAAAGGAAACTAGATTTTTTTGTCCCCATCCATCAATTCTAGAAAGGTCCTGGTTCAGAGAAATTGCAGTGTTTATTTTTGAATTTATAAGATCGGGTTGGGTGACAGAATTGGTAAATGTGAAGGAACTGTGGAGTGTTGAGTCATCTGCGTAGGAATGTATTGGATTATGAGTGGTAGATGTGAGATCATTGATATGAATGAGGTTAGCTCAATACACCTGGGTACAATGGGGACAACCTCACCTAGTAACAGGCTCCACCCCTAGTCCCTAACTGCACCGAATGCATTGCTGCTAAAACTAAAGGCACAAGAGTTGGTATCTTAGTAGGTTGCAGATTGGCTGCCACCCCCTAGAGGGTTAACTAAGGCCCAAGTTAGAGGATACTATGTGGTGGAAGGAAAAAAGACAGTAGCCTATTATGGCACTGCAGGCCTACACACACACACACACACACCCAACAACCCCGTTCCTCCAAGGCCTACCAAAACTAAATAAAACAGGCCAACCCACTATAGATACCAACCAGGAATACTATTCACACATAATATAATAAGCAGAATAATGGAAAACAACATGGAAGACTAAAAAGAAGCTTATATTTTAGATTGCCACAGAAGAAATGAATGCACTAATTAATAATACACTAAAGATGTTAAAACAAAACTATATGCTCAATATGACTCCAGCCCCTGCTATGCTCCAATCAAATAAAGAACCAAAAAGAAATATGCGGTATTCAAGGGACAAAACGAAGCAAGCCTATCCAACACCCAACAGAGATGTTGACAGAGCGAGAGCTAGAACTGGAGTGAAGCTCTCGCACGGAGTCGCACCCGCGGAAATTCCCATGGCCAAGCGAGTAAGGGAGGGGAGGGGCACCAGGCGCCGCTATAATGCTTAACTATCCCAGGCGCCTGCACTCTCATTAACTTCACAAAAGTAACAAATAAACATAAGGCATCATTGTGTAAACTTATGATAAACAAAATAATCCCCCAAGGGCTGAACAAAAGAAGTAATTATACTCGTGGCAACAATAATAATGTTCCCGTAGGCGCAATCCTGACGAGAGAAAGGCTGACCACGAGGCAAGGCCCCTAGCCTCTCCACAGGCCACATGAGGTATCATAACACACATACAACTGAACTGGGGTATAAGTTCGGCAGGATGTGACAATATATAATACAGTATATAGATATAGACGGTATATATATATATATATAATTATATATATATATATATATATATATATATATATATATATATATATATTTTAATGTTATATATTAAATGTTAAAGTTAACACAAACGAATAAATAACAGTGTAGATGTGCGTTGGGGCCGCTAAAGTGGAATGAAGGAGGACTGGGCAGTGTTGCTACTTAACTGTATATAGTAGTACCAGATCAAACTAGTGAAAAGGACCAACTTATTCTAAAGTGGAATCACTGCCCGGTAAACGAACGTGTGCTGGACCTGGACATTTGAACCGTCGCAATATTGCCATTTCAGACATATCCAATGTAATAGTATGTCACTAAAATATATTCCACCATATGTCCTCACCGATTTCGTATTTAGTACCAGATATGGACTATTTTATAGGAAAATGTATAAATTGTACTTGAGAGAGTCAAATGTACCACATCTTGTACTTTAGTACCAAAAAAGCGGCAACATTGGGACTGAGGACTGGAAACAGAAAATTGAATGGCTTTAATTTTAATTATTCAATTTGCTATGGCTGAACTCGAGTGAGTGAGAGCACAGTGAGAGCACACGGGTCGGTTGAGCTCCTCAAAAGAGGGGATTTTCGGAGGGGTATCGTGGGACTGAGTGACCCATATACGTATCAGAAGATCGGCGATGATACGGTGTTTCGGCACATAGTAAACAGAACTGGTTTCTTGTTTAAACATCGCCCACAAAGCATATTTAGTTTAATCTTGAGAGTGTTATTACCAGTATCAGTGAGGGGACAAGGAGCCGTCAGGCACTAGCCCAGCCCTGCCCAGGCACCATAAACCTCCAGCAGTGACCACAAGGTGAGTGAGGTGACCGTTTATAGGGCAGGCAGTTTCACCCTTATGGTTCCCCACCATAGGCCTCATCTTCCATCTACCACAAGGACCTGACCCTCGCTTCTCAAACAATTCTAACCTTTATGAAGTATTTGCTATAAGGTCCATTTTCATTTCCCTCTCTCTAACCATTTAGGAAACTTGCTACAAGGTCCATTTTCTCTCTCTCTCTCTCTCTCTCTCTCTCTCTCTCTCTCTCTCTCTCTCTCTCTCTCTCTCTCTCTCTTCTCTCTCTTCTCTCCTTTTTATCCTTAACATCTTTCCATCCACTTTCAATCACCGCACTTAACCGCCTCATTGCTATTATTTTTTTGGTTATCTATAACTTCAGATCGCTTTTTATCATTTTAGTTATTTGTTTTCCTCTAACATCTTTCATACCCAACCAGGCCAGCCCCCTCTCCAGCTCTCTCTCTCTCTCTCTCTCTCTCTCTCTCTCTCTCTCTCTTTCTTATCTAACATCTTTCCATCCACTTTCAATCACCGCACTTAACCGCCTCATTGTCATTAGGTTATCTATAACTTCAGATCGCATTTTAGTTATTTGTTTTCCTCTAACATCTTTTATACCCAACCAGGCCAGCCCCCTCTCCAGCTCGCTTCTTTCTCCCTCGCCCCGCCCCTGCTCTCTCTCTCTCTCTCTCTCTCTCTTAACATTTTGTACAATGTAATAATTTTTCCATAACTGCTGCCCTACATCCGGTTACCCACTCAGATCCTGGCTCTCGCTCACTCTCTGGCTCTCTCCCTATCTTGATGTTGACAGCATTATTAATATCCTAAGCATTCATTAATACTCAACATCAGGGTGGCGTCGCCAGTGTAAGTAATCATAGGATATAATTGGCGTGCTTCCTTTCAATCAGTTAGATCTTTTAGTTGTACCGGTGCCCAATGCCGAGGATTTATACATTTAACCACTTAGCTTTAGGAGAAGCAGGCCAATTGCCCATCAGAAAGGTTGACTATGATATGTGATGTGTTTTGTTTTTGTTTTTTACATATCCCATCAGAAAGGTCGACTATGATAAGTGAATTGATATGCATCCAGCCAATTATACATTAATAACAACAGCAATAATCTAGATATGTGCCAGGAGAGATTTCCCGGGGTTTCTGAAACAAGGGAGACATGGTAGAGATGCAAGCACCACGGGAAGATCAGGAGGACGGCTTGGTAGAGGCAGAGGAACGGATAATCTTGGAAGACTATGGCCTAGCAGATACTAAGTGTCTTAAGTGCGGAACAACCA
Source organism: Paralithodes platypus (assembly GCA_032716605.1). Classification (NCBI taxonomy): domain Eukaryota; kingdom Metazoa; phylum Arthropoda; class Malacostraca; order Decapoda; family Lithodidae; genus Paralithodes; species Paralithodes platypus. The sequence goes on along the minus strand of CM064547.1, from coordinate 11,825,581 downwards.
ATGCAAGAAAGAATTCGCGAAAATGTTCCGGCTGTCTTAGATCTATTCATTTATCTTGTGCTAAGCTGACAAAGAAAACATCAGGAGAACAACCAAACTGGAAATGTCTCGCATGCCCAGGGCCCACTGCAGAGCCAACCGGGGCAACACCGGCAACACCGGTCGCCGACTTGACCCAACTGGTGACCAAATGGAAAGCGCGGATCCAGGTCCTTGCCCGGGTACCTAAAGGAGCCAGAATCCAAGTGGCGGAGGCCCTTACAACCATCATAAAGCAGGCCCTACAGCTCAAGACACCCCTCGCATGGGCACGGCTCCTGGGTTTCTCCTATGGGGCCCTCCGAAAACCACCCAGAACCAACATACAAGACCATCTTCAGGTTTCACTAGCCACCAGAGTGAAACGTCAAGTAGCACAGTATATGGATGGAAACAAACTGGTGGAACCCCCCGAACAGCAACCAAACAGGGCCCAGAAGCACCAGGAGAAGGAAGAGGAAGAGGCTGAACAGCTACGCAAGAGGGTCGCTGCGAAGCTGGCGGATAGTGACATCAAAGGGGCCGTCAGACTGTTGTCCTCTTCAGAAGGTTTTGCTGGTCAAGGCACCGAAGTTGTTGAAGCCCTACAAGAAAAGCACCCACCTACACCTAGGGACCTAAACCTCCCCCCTGCCCCAAATGACCAGATGCGCCAACCTTTAGTTGTCACGAAGGAGCAGGTGGTCGCCGCAGTGACTTCATTCCCAGCAGGCTCAGCCGCGGGCCCAGATGGTATCCGACCCGCCCACCTCAAAGGCCTCTTGGGTCAGGGATCAGGAGCTGCTGGGGAGGCACTCTTGGAAACCCTCACTAAATTCATCAACATGGTTTTAAGAGGGGAAGTACCCGACTGTGCCACACCCCTATTTTTGGGGCATCACTCTGTGCACTGGCCAAAAAAGATGGCGGCGTGCGCCCAATAGCAGTAGGGAACACCTTCCGCCGCCTTGCCACAAAGGTGGGTTTGAAACCACTCTCGAATGGCCTAGGTCAACACTTAAGACCAGTTCAACTAGGTTTCGGAACTCCAGGGGGGTGTGAAGCTGCTGTACACGCAACCCGCACCTACCTCAGCCAAGCCCAAGAAAAACGAGTGCTTCTAAAGATTGACATGCGGAACGCATTCAACAGCATTCGCAGGGATGTGTTCCTCCGTGCAGCACAAGAGCACATCCCCACTCTGTACTTTGGCAGGCTTATTCCAAACCTTCAATCCTGATTTTTGGCGAGACGGTAATCCCATCAGAGACCGGGTTACAGCAGGGAGATCCAGGTGGTCCTGCTCTTTTCTCAATAGGGGTGGATGCAGCAGCTAACAAAGTAAGGTCAGAGCTGAATGTATGGTACCTGGACGATGCAACCTTGGGGGGGTCAGTAGAGAACGTTCTAACCGACCTAAATAACATCATAACTGACCTCGGCCTGGCCGGGCTAGTGATAAATGACACCAAATGTGAACTTGTTCTCCTCAACCACACACGTGAACAAGGAGAAGAGACTCAGGCCCTGTTCCGAAACATATTGCCAGATGTAAAGATCCTTCAGGAGCACCAGCAAACCCTATTAGGTTCCCCACTAACTCTGGCAGCAATCCCACCAGCACTTCAAGTTAAAAAGGAGGAGCTTCAACGTCTCGTGAGTCGCCTGATACACATCGATGCCCACTCAGCTCTGGCCCTGCTCAAGAACTGTTTCTCCATCCCAAAACTCCAATAACTCCTGCGCACATCGATGACTTGCATGAACAATGGCGGCCTCCAAGAATTAGACAGCATAATCCGAGAAGCAGTGACCAGCATCACCAACGTGGAATTTAAAGAACGGGCCTGGACACAAGCCACCCTTCCTGTCCGCCTCGGGGGCTTGGGCATACGGAGAGCCTCGGATATTGCCTGCCCAGCCTTTATCTCTTCCCTCATCGCGACCAACGACCTCGTATTGTCCATCCTTTATTCTAAACCCGGAATGACACTTAATGGGGACGTAACAGCAGCGATTAACACCTGGAAGGGAAGTACAGGAGTAGAGGAGGAGCCTCAGGGTACCTCCAGGAGCAAGCAGAAAGCGTGGGATACCATCTCGGCGAAGAAAACTCAAGAAAATCTCCTAACCAATGCAGACCAGGTTACAAAAGCACGCCTCCAGGCAGCCGCCCGTTCGGAGAGTGGCTTGTGGTTACACGCCATCCCCATCCCACCTCTTGGAACTCACTTGGATGCTGAAGCGCTCCGGGTCGCCATCGCGCTCAGAGTGGGTGCGGCAGTTTGTCACCCACACACTTGCAAGTGTGATGGGAGGATGGATGCTCAAGGTCACCATGCCTTGTCATGTAATTACAACGCAGGCCGCCTGCCAAGACACTCTGCACTAAATGATGTCATAAAACGGGCCCTGCAGAGTGCTAACTGTGCATCAATCCTCGAACCACATGGACTTCACAGAGAAGACGGCAAACGGCCAGATGGGATGACCACTTTCTCTTACAAGAATGGCCGGTGCCTCGTGTGGGATGCCACATGTGTTGACACTTTCTCCACAACCAACGCCGCCAGAAACGCCGACGAAGCAGGTGAAGCCGCCCGGATAGCAGAAAATAAAAAGCGAGAAAAATATCAAGCCATCGCCAGAATTCATCAGTTCGAGCCCCTGGCATTCGAAACTTCAGGAGTCTTCGGCCCCACCACCCTTAAGATGGTGAATGAAATAGGCCGTAAAATCAGAGAAGTTTCAGGAGAACCCCGGGAAACCCTCTGGCTCAAGCAAAGACTAGGGATGGCTATCCTCCGGGGCAATGCCACCAGCGTCATGAGCTCAGTTCGACAGGACTGAGTCATGCCACTGCGTGAGGCCCCGGCAGGAGTGGTGTATCCGTAGTCTTTCCACAGTAGGGTAAAACAAAACATAAACCTTATTTGTATGTAACATGTGTGATGCACATTAATAAAAGGGGATGTGTCGGATGGTTGAAAGCCACAGTTGCTCGCGCGTTTGGGGCTAGCAACACGTATTATGAAAAACATGCATCCTCCTTCATTCACTGTCCCCCCCTTCACTCACTCACCCCCACAACTTGCCGGAGGATAACAGGTTTTTCACAATACGTAGACGGAGGTCTTTTAAAAAAAAAAAATATATATTAAACATTAATTCATACAGTTCATTTACGATATTTAAGAAATCACACATTCACATCGTCATTAACTTCTGGTAATTATTTTCATAGTAATTTAATTAACGTTTGTTGGTGACATAAAAATAATTACCAGTTCTTGAAGGATGAAATAAGGATTGAAATATTCGCAATTCGCATTCGTATTCGCGAATTTTACAACAACTAATTCGTATTCGTATTCGTATTCGCAAATACTGAAAATTGATATTCGTTCCATCTCTAAATTATATACCGTATATATATATATATATATACCTGTACATATATATTATATATATATATATACATATATATATATATATACACTATATATACATATATATATGTATATATATATGTATATATATATTTATATATATATATATATACTGTATATATATATATATATATATATATATATATATATATATATATATATATATATATAAATTTGTGTATATATTCTATTGGTTTCGTGAACATATTCGCATATTTGCAAATAGCTATGAATGGAAATGCGAATACGAATACGAATACGAATATTGAAAAACATTGCGAATATTCGGACATACGAATACGAAACGGATATTCGGTCCATCTCTCTCTCTCTCTATATATATATATATATATAATATTAGGTGCAGTAAAGAAACAGAGGTGCCCAAGTTTACCTACAAGACTAAAGGAGCTTCAACATTATTAAATGAACATTGGTAAATGAAACAGGGGTTTTAAAATGAGCCTCCTTTTCTGCTATACAGTCCAGTTATATATTCACCAAAGCCACACCAACTATAAGACAGTTCTCCTCTGTAGACTTTATAGCCTAGTTTTATACTCGCCAAAGCCACCCCAACTATAAGACAGTTCTCCTCCGTAGACTTTATAGCCTAGTTTTATACTCGCCAAAGCCACCCCAACTATAAGACAGTTTTCCTCCGTAGACTTTATACAGTCCAGTTATATACTCACCAAAGCCACACCAATTATAAGACAGTTCTCCTACGTAGACTTTATACAGATAGTATTATACTCGCTAAAGCCACCCCAACTATAAGACAGTTCTCATCCGTAGACTTTATACAGTCCAGTTATATACTCACCAAAGCCATCCCAACTCTAAGACAGTTCTCTCCTTTTTGGCTCGTAAAGATCTCCATAGCAGGGTGGCAATCCGGGACAATTTAGCTTGACTGGAAGGAAAAGGAGAAGGATTACAAGACAATTAAGAACTCTATATTATAAATTTAACTTTGTATGTTTAGTAATAATTACTAAGAAGCAGGGATATTGTTTTACGACTGGTTTTGATTAAACGCTCAATTAACATCCTCTCCCTAGTGTGCTAAGTGAGGTAGTTAGTTTATACTGCAGTCAGTATATTTCAAGCTTGCGGTAAATTGACCACTTGCGAGCTACAGGTTCAGTAAAGATAAAAATATTTATCAGACACACCAGCTATAATACGATTGTAGTGCATAATTATATTAACACAAACTAATATTCAACAAACATAGCATGCATCATAAACTCATATATTATTTTATATTTCTGCTAATTAACTTCCTTTTAGCCCGACACTCGCAAATGGTCAATTGAATCCTTTTACAACTGGCGTATCGATAGTTAATTGAACAAATATGAAGCTACTACATGTGTGCATCATATTAACGAACTGGACCCCAGCGACGCACGTGATGCGTCGGCAATATATGTAACGCTAAACCCCAGCGCCGCATAGGGTGCGTCACGGTTAATTACTCCTGTCCTATGCCACATAGAGGGCTCATATTTGTATGGGAACTATGTATGTATCCTGCGCAACAATGGCGATGGTTGAAAACCCTCAAAGTCCAGCCGCGTGCGTGTGAGTGCGCAAACAATTTTTTGCCTACCCATCTCCCCATGTTAATTCCGACTTTCAGGCGCACCGTAGGACCCCTTAATGACCTAAGGGATCGTTTTTTAGTGTTTTTTCCTTAATTTCTAACCCATTCCAAGTGTTTTCTGGAAACAAAAAATGTTTGACAACCTGCTGGTCATGGAGTGTACATCTATATTATATTGCCTGGGGCTCAGTGGGTTAAGGCCAAGTCTCCGTAATGAACAATATATTTAACCCATTGCCTGCGGGAGACGTTCCTAAACGTCATGGCAATTTACAGGCTTTTAAAGCCTCTTAACCTCTCGGCTGCGCATGGGGGGTATGAGACACCACACGCCTGTGTGCACGTATTTGAGCTGTTCCCATCACTAACATCGTTATTTTACCATAAATATCGTTAATACTTATTCATATGCGCCTATTTTACCATAAATATGAAGATATTAACCAGTTACAACAATAAAACAAGTGGAAACAGTGTTTGGCTGGTCAAAATCGCGAAATGAAAGCGAGAGTGTGTGTGAGTGTGAGCCAACCTTCCACTCATGAAGCTTTGAGAGACACTGGAGGTACCTCTCAATTCTCTTCCTGACTTCTCCCCTAATTCCCACGCTTGGTAACACTGATGACAACGCCCTGCTAGCAACTCGCTAATGTTAGCACGAAATTAGACCACATAATAAGGGAATAACAGGGAAAATAGGTGATAATTGAAGGAGGGGGGGGGGGGAAAGGAGGGGATGTTTTGGTGACTAAATGGCATTATGATAGGGCAGACTGAGAGGGTCTTCAAGGTTTCTTTATTGATATTCCCTGGACCTCTTTCTTTTCTAATGATGCACACTCCACCTTGAGCCACATACAAGATTTTGTAAAAATTGGAATGGAAACTTTTATTCCTCATCAAAAGTACAGTAAAAGATCTAATTCACCTAAATGGTTTGACCATAATTGTGCTAGAGTAACTGAACAAAAAGCAATAGCCTACAATGCATACACAAGATCAAAAACACATGAAGCCTTTAATTACTTTAGAAACATCAGAAATCATGCCAAAACTGTATTAAACCTAACTAAATCAAACTTTCTCCACAAGCAGGCAAATAAACTTCTAATAATCCAAATGATAACAAAATATTTTGGTCTACTCTTAACTCATTTAAATCCAACTTCACTACTGCTTCATCCATTCCACCATTAAATCTCCGACTGGCAATCTTGTAAGTGTCCCACGAGGTAAAGCTAACCTTCTTGCGGATATTTTCTCCACCAACTCAACCTTAGATGAAATAAATCAAGATGTCCCTGTACTTAATTTTAATTCGCCTGAAATTCCCTCACTTAAGATCCATACCAGACATGTCAAAACTATTTTGCAGAATCTCTCAGTAGATAAGGCTCCTGGTCCAGATGAAATTCCTCCAATAGTACTTAAGAATTGCTCCTTGGTGCTCGCTCCTGTATTGGCAAAATTTTTCCGTCTGTGTACTCATACCTCATGTTTCCCAGTACCCTGGAAAGAAGCAAACATCCATCCAGTTCCTAAAAAGGTGCCTCTTCAGATCCATCAAACTACAGACCAATAGCTATAACTTCCACTCTTGGTAAAGTCTTTGAAATTATATTAATAATCACATAATTAAGCATCTTGAGAATAATAAATTAATCAGTGATAGGCAATATGGTTTTAGATGATGTCGATCAACTGCAGACATGCTTTGCCTTCTTACGCATCAAATCAACCAAGCTACAGACCAACGTGGTGAAACACATACAATAGCACTGGATATATCAAAGGCATTTGATAGAGTCTGGCATCAATCCTTATTGTCGAAGATGTCACACTACGGCCTTGCATCATTAGTTCCACTAATTTCTTCTTATCTTCATAACAGAAAAATACGTGTAATGGTAGATGGTCTTTATTCTCAATTTCACTCAATAAATGCTGGTGTTCCCCAGGGATCAGTTTTGGCCCCAATTTTGTTCCTCATTCATATCAATGATCTCATATCTACCACTCGTAATCCAATACATTCCTACGCAGATGACTCAACACTCCACAGTTCCTTCACATTTACCAATTCTTTCACCCAACCCGATCTTACAAATTCAAAAATAAACACTGCAATTTCTCTGAACCAGGACCTTTCTAGAATTAATGAATGGGGACAAAAGAATCTAGTTTCCTTTAATGCACAGAAAACCAAGTACATTCAATTTTCTAACCGACAGAATCTCACTGACTCCATTATATTTTTTAATGATGTAAATATTCCCACTTCCCCTAGTATTGACATTCTCGGTGTAACATTAACTACTAACTTGAGCTGGACACATTATGTTAGAAGCATTGCTAAGAATGCCTCTAAAAAACTGGGACTCCTGTACAGAGTTCGAGAATTCTTCACTGACGAGCAGTTGGCCGTAATATATAAAAGTCATGTGCGTTCTCAGATGGATTACTGTTCACCTCTGTGGGGTGGAAGTGGAGTGGTTGCATTGAGGCAGTTGGACAAAATTCAAAATAAAGCTATTAGATTAATCAATAACCCTGCAATTACACAGGACCTTCCTACATTATCCATACGAAGAAACGTTGCATCCCTTGCATTATTCTACAGATATTTTCACAGTAATTGTTCCGAGGAACTTGCTTCAATTGTGCCGCCTCTCCACATCTTTCCCCGTAGAACTAGGGCAGCTGAGAGCGCCCATGAATTTACACTTTCTCCTCCACAATGCAGAACTTCTGCATATCAGAATTAATTTATCCCCAGAGCTACTACTCTTTGGAATTTACTTCCCTCGAATTGCTTTCCACAAACTTACAATCTACAAATGTTTAAATCCAGTTGTTACAAACATTTTATGAATGGAGGATGCCTTTAGGCACATGGACCTTTTTGTTTTATCTGTGTTTTTCCTTCCTCCGTTCATTGTCTCTTAAAAAAAAAAAAAAAAAAAAAAAAAATGTGGAGGACTGATATTTGGCATGGCCCAGGGGCAAAAAAAAAAAAAAAAAAAATTCAAGTTTTTTTGGGGTGTTTTAAATGGATTTTTTAGGCCCAGGATCTTAAGAGTCTTCCCGCAGTCACCCAGGGAAACTCTTAAGAGTCTTCCCGCAGCTCCTGGGTTAATGCCTGTAGAATCGAGTGCGAGGAAGCGGGAGCGCGACAGGCCACACGTCTTTCCCCCAGGCAGGCGGCCGCGGAACTGAGGGCTCTGAGTCAGAATCTCGCGAGATTTACAGTGGTGCCAAAGGCAAATGTAGCGCGACATTAGCGATAATTAATCATTTTAGCTAATGTCTATGGTAGCGCTGTGGGTGAACCCCGCAAGCTAGGAAGCTCGTTTTTGGTGTAATTTTGAAGCTATTTTCTTCTAATTTTTGGCTGAATACATTTAATTTCATTCAAACATTTGCCTAATCAATCAGGAGTGCCTGAATGATCCCTAATATGGCGGAAATAGGCGGAAATATGCTCACAGCCAATGTGTTAACTACAAAATCTTCGTAATAACAAAGTAATAAGCAAAATAACATGATCTGAAAACACACTGACTGAAGGCTAGAGTAGAGGCGTTATTTAGGATTAGTTAGATTACGTTAGGGTTGGGTATTTTAAGATTATATAGAATAGATAACTTAATCCTTAGAAGATTATGGTGACACATTTCATGTCTGCTTCCTATTTATTATTAGACGATTTTATTCAGCTTATGAAGGGCATGTGGAGATCCGAGGGTTAATCAAGATAGTCTTTACAATTATAATACGTACAGATCCTTCTTAACCCGTTGAGACCCAGCGTCGCACGTGTTGCGTCGGCAGTCTTTGATCACCAACTCCCAGCGACGCATCACGTGCGTCCGACATATAAAAAACACTTACGTGGCTCGTAAGGTAGGAAATGGCGGGAGAATAGGAGGGGGCGGTACCGTAGTGTTTGGGGGAGCCGGGCCAGTAGGTGTGAGCGGGCCGAGACAGCCGCGCGGCTGGTGGTGGTGGGCTTAGTGGGGATAGTTTACACCCCTAGTTTACCGCCACTTTGAACCTTCATTACTCCGGTCGTATGGGAGCTAGAGGCTTGAGATTTATGTGAGATACTCCTTAGGATGTATGCCGTACAATGCCATACTCAGTTTTTACCCTAGTGCTCCCGGGCGGGTGGTCATGCGGGGGAGACGAACTATTGAACCCCCCCCCCCCCCGCCCCCAAATGACCGAAATGATTTTTTTTTTATTTGTGTGTTCATTTCTCACCATTCTCTTCCATTTTGGCTCAACAAATTTTTTTGAAGCTCCCCCACCCCAACCCCCCACCGGCCCCCCCCCCCAAAAAAAAGTCAGAGGTGATTTTTTTTTGTTTTTTTTTCATTTCTCATCCTTGTCTTCCATTTTAGCAAACAAAAAAAATAAGTGAAAATGGCTTGGGACTGGGGTGAACAAAATATTATAACTAGCCGGGGCTCAACGGGTTAATATCAAATCGTTTAATGATAGCCAGAGTATACTGTCATAATGCGTCAATGTTCTAAGGGTTAAGTCTTAGTGTACCTTGGTTTGATTAAATTAGGTGAGAATAGATGCGTTAGTTAGGATGGGTTAAATTATGTTAAAGTTGCTTAGATTAGGTTAGCTCAAATTGGTTAGAGTATGTTAGAGTTGGTTAAGATTAGGTAAGATTACAGTAGATACTTAAATGTTACTTAGATTAAGTGAGAGTTGGTTAGATTACGTTAGGTAAGGTTAGGTTTGGTTAGGACAGAACCTGGTACGCTTAGGCTACAGTAGATAGGTTACTCAAAATTGGTTTGAGTACGTTAGGGTTGGTTACATTAGGGTGGGGTAGGATAGGTAAACTAGGTTTGGATAGGTAAAGTTTTATTAGATTACGTTAAAGTAGACAAGTTAGTTAGGATTGGTTACATTACGCTGTCGTTGGCTATTTTAGGTTATGATGGGTTAAATATGGTTAGGTAACTTTACAATACGTTAGGTTAACATAGTTAAGATTAAGGTAGAGTAGGTAAGTTAGTTAGAATTGTTTAGATAACTTCACAGTAGGTTATATAGGCTAGATTAGGTTGGGTTAGGTTAGGTTGGAGTAATTAGGAAAGTTTGTATTATTTCGATTATGTTATACAAGTTAATTAGGGTTGGCTATATTAGGTTCTTATAGGAAATCCCCTTCAGGGCGATGACGTAATTCTTATCATATTCTGGCTACCATTAGACAATATACTTCAGCCAATAATCTACCTCTAGGACTAAAAGTAGTTAAATACGGTATCCATAAGTCCTCTAAATAACATGGATCTTCTTCATCCAATTTTACCCAGAATCAAAGGTAAACGGTGTTATCGTGCTGAAGGGGTTAAAATAGGTCAGATCAGATTAGAATAGGTTAGATAAGACTTGGTCAGAATAGGTAACACTAGGTTAGAGAGGGTAAGATAGGTTTAGTTTGCTTACTTTATTTTTTTATTTATTTTTTTTGGGTATGACTGGTTAAGGGGAGATGGGTCGTTCTTCTGTATCGCTTTCTCCCTCGTGTTTAGCCCCTTTAGTTTTACAATTTAAAGACGTTTGGCCCTTTAGTTTGGCGATTTGAACACATTTAGCTCCATTTCGTTGTCAATTTTAAGACCTATCGTGTCATTTATGTGTTGATTTTTTTTGTTGGCAAGCGATAGCGAGCCTATAATTATAAGAGGAGCCGGCCTTCGGCCGGGACATTGTATACCGAAAAATGTACAAATTAATTTTGAGTGGGGGTCTAGGTTATTTTTCTGTAGGTTTGAAGGTCTATTGAGGAAACTAAACAAATAGTGAATACATGAAATAATAGACCAAAACAAAAACTCAGCCCATTCCCCCTTAAATTAGGGTTGTAAGATAATAATAGGTTAGGTTAGATAATAATTGGTTATGGAACAATTGGAATACGTTACGTAAGATTAGAAGAGGGTTCGTAAGATTAGAGTAACTTAGGTAGGATTAGAATAGAGTTAGTAAGATTTAAATAGGTTAGGTAAGGGACACTAGGTCAGGTAAGATTAGGTTAGATAAGTTAGTTCTCCATAGTTACTGTATCTGTTTGTACCTGTTATCAAGATCGCCACTTGCAAGTGGCACCGATTGGCGTGTCGCCCATCGGTAATTTGATTAGGGTTTATTCCCCTAGATGGGTTCCCCGCCAAGGCTATCGAGTACCATCCACCCGGAAACACCCCTTTCAGATACCAGGGGGACTGCTAACACCAGAGAAAACTACCGAGTCAGAGTCTGGTAGGGACAAACAAACTACCGAGCCAGCGTCAGGTTTGGACGAACAAACTCAAGAACACCAGACACAACCCTATCTCAGGAGCGCCATCACACCATATGGGAAGAGTGGAGGAGGGGACTCACCCAAACTCCTCAGGGGAGCTCATGGGCCCCGACTCATACAACAGGGGAAAGAGGGTATAGGTGGTGCCCCACTGAGGGCCGGAATAGCCAGTGCAGGAAGAGGACCTCCACCACACCATGAAGGGGACCCCAGCGTGCAAGAGGGCCATGGAGGACGAGGACATCAAGCAACCCGACTCTTCCGAGTCCCCCGCACACCACAGTCTAAACCTTCACCATTACCAATGCCAAACCCCACAACACCCTGCTTCTCCCATTCACCCACCCCGGAACACCAACTCCTCTGTCTACTGTATGTGCTTCCTCTAGATTTCAACCAATGAAGTGTGTCACCAAGCTGAAGTCAGGTGAGATAATTAGATAATGAGTGGCTATAGTTCGTTAGGCTGGGGTATTTTAGGTTTGGTTAGGATAGGTCTGATTAGCTTAAGGCGGTGTCACACAAGCAATTTTTCCTTCAAGTTTTACGAGCAATTATAGTCTGGCATTTTTAAAATCTCGGTTGTATCAGAAATCCGCCACCTAACATAATCTACCATCACTCTAGTTTCGGATTCCAATGTGAAAAAGGCTCAAACTATTACAAGGAAAAACTTGTTCATCGAAAATTGCCGGAAAGCGCTTGTGTGACACCGGCTAGAGTGGGTAATTTTGCAATGGTCCTATTGGGTATTGATAGGTTCATTAGGTTAGGTATAATTATAATAAAGTAGACGTGCCATTTTTCCCAAAATCAAAACGGCATACCCAACTCTGCGATGGGTTACTATCATCACTACTAATACCATCATCAATCACAATCAACATAATCACTACTACTGCCATCATCACTACAACTGCCATCATCACTACAACTGCCACAATCATCACGAGTACTGTCATCATCACCATTACTATGATCATCATCACTACTACAATTACAATTATCACTACTACTCTCACCATCATCACTGTCCATTGTTACTAGCATCTTAATCACTACTATCATCATTGATACTACAACTATCAACCATCATTACTAATATCATCACCACCATCTTACAATCATCATTACTACTGTTAACATCATCACTACTACTATAACCATCATCATTACTACTGTCACAAATATTACCCTAATTTATTCAACTGTCACCATCATCACTACTACTGCCATCATCACCATTACTATGAACTTCAGCACCACAACTATCGTCATCATCACTACAAATTTCACCATCCTCACTACTATTCACCATCATCACTAATACTCACACCATCGTCAATACCATCATCACTACTGTCATTATTATCACTTCAACTATCATCATTACTTGTCAGCATCATCACTACTATTATAACCATCATTACTACTACTGTCACCATCATATCTACTACTGTCATCATCATCACTACTGTCATCATCATTAATACAACTACAACCATCATCACTACAATTATCACCATTATCACTACTATCACCATAAATCCAAATATTACTACCATAACTTCTAATACCAACTAAACTAACTTAACCTAGCAAATGCCTAGCGAGTTGTTTTCGCTCCCAGAATGAATGTGTTCTTAGTGTGTGAGCCCCTTCGGGGCTCACACACTAAGAACGCCATCATTGCTGGGAGGGGGGAGGGGGGGGGGGGGGGGTAAAACCATATTTTGGACCTAAAATCATAACTATTGCATAAATTCAAAAAATCTGTTTTGACTGACGTTTGCATTCACGCAACAAATGTTCGTGTGAAATTTGGTGAAAATCCGTCCAACTGTCTAGGAGGAGTTCCGAGACAGACGGACGACGACGACGACGGCAGAATGTTTTTTTGTGTGGTACCCACTATACGAGGGGGGGGGGGGGGCGATACCAAACTCACGCAGAGTTGATAAGTTAGGTTAGATTAGGTTATAGTAGGTATGTTAGGTTTAGTTAGTTTACGTTATGATGGGTTAAAATAAGGTAGGTATGTTTACAAAGGTTAGGTATGAATTAGTTGGGATAAGTAAGATTAGGTAAGAGTAGGAAAGTTAGCATTAACTATGGTAGATTAGGGTTGGTTATGATAGGTACATTGAGTTAGAGTAGAGTAGGTAAGTTAGCAGTAGTTACGATAGGTGAATTAGGCTAGAAGAGGAAAGTTAGCATTAGTTATGATAGATAGGTTATGATAGGTGAATTAGGTTAGAATAGGAAGGTTAGCATTAGTTATGATAGATAAGGGTTGGTTATGATAGGTGAATTGAGTTAGCGTAGAGTAGGTAAGTTATCAGTAGTTATGATAGATAGGTTATGATAGGTGAATTAGGTTAGAATAGGAAGGTTAGCATTAGTTATGATAGATAAGGGTTGGTTATGATAGGTGAATTGAGTTAGCGTAGAGTAGGTAAGTTATCAGTAGTTATGATAGATAGGTTATGATAGGTGAATTAGGTTAGAATAGGAAGGTTAGCATTAGTTATGATAGATAAGGGTTGGTTATGATAGGTGAATTGAGTTAGCGTAGAGTAGGTAAGTTATCAGTAGTTATGATAGATAGGTTATGATAGGTGAATTAGGTTAGAATAGGAAGGTTAGCATTAGTTATGATAGATAAGGGTTGGTTATGATAGGTGAATTGAGTTAGCGTAGAGTAGGTAAGTTATCAGTAGTTATGATAGATAGGTTATGATAGGTGAATTAGGTTAGAATAGGAAGGTTAGCATTAGTTATGATAGATAAGGGTTGGTTATGATAGGTGAATTGAGTTAGCGTAGAGTAGGTAAGTTATCAGTAGTTATGATAGATAGGTTATGATAGGTGAATTAGGTTAGAATAGGAAGGTTAGCATTAGTTATGATAGATAAGGGTTGGTTATGATAGGTGAATTGAGTTAGCGTAGAGTAGGTAAGTTATCAGTAGTTATGATAGATAGGTTATGATAGGTGAATTAGGTTAGAATAGGAAGGTTAGCATTAGTTATGATAGATAAGGGTTGGTTATGATAGGTGAATTGAGTTAGCGTAGAGTAGGTAAGTTATCAGTAGTTATGATAGATAGGTTATGATAGGTGAATTAGGTTAGAATAGGAAGGTTAGCATTAGTTATGATAGATAAGGGTTGGTTATGATAGGTGAATTGAGTTAGCGTAGAGTAGGTAAGTTATCAGTAGTTATGATAGATAGGTTATGATAGGTGAATTAGGTTAGAATAGGAAGGTTAGCATTAGTTATGATAGATAAGGGTTGGTTATGATAGGTGAATTGAGTTAGCGTAGAGTAGGTAAGTTATCAGTAGTTATGATAGATAGGTTATGATAGGTGAATTAGGTTAGAATAGGAAGGTTAGCATTAGTTATGATAGATAAGGGTTGGTTATGATAGGTGAATTGAGTTAGCGTAGAGTAGGTAAGTTATCAGTAGTTATGATAGATAGGTTATGATAGGTGAATTAGGTTAGAATAGGAAGGTTAGCATTAGTTATGATAGATAAGGGTTGGTTATGATAGGTGAATTGAGTTAGCGTAGAGTAGGTAAGTTATCAGTAGTTATGATAGATAGGTTATGATAGGTGAATTAGGTTAGAATAGGAAGGTTAGCATTAGTTATGATAGATAAGGGTTGGTTATGATAGGTGAATTGAGTTAGCGTAGAGTAGGTAAGTTATCAGTAGTTATGATAGATAGGTTATGATAGGTGAATTAGGTTAGAATAGGAAGGTTAGCATTAGTTATGATAGATAAGGGTTGGTTATGATAGGTGAATTGAGTTAGCGTAGAGTAGGTAAGTTATCAGTAGTTATGATAGATAGGTTATGATAGGTGAATTAGGTTAGAATAGGAAGGTTAGCATTAGTTATGATAGATAAGGGTTGGTTATGATAGGTGAATTGAGTTAGCGTAGAGTAGGTAAGTTATCAGTAGTTATGATAGATAGGTTATGATAGGTGAATTAGGTTAGAATAGGAAGGTTAGCATTAGTTATGATAGATAAGGGTTGGTTATGATAGGTGAATTGAGTTAGCGTAGAGTAGGTAAGTTATCAGTAGTTATGATAGATAGGTTATGATAGGTGAATTAGGTTAGAATAGGAAGGTTAGCATTAGTTATGATAGATAAGGGTTGGTTATGATAGGTGAATTGAGTTAGCGTAGAGTAGGTAAGTTATCAGTAGTTATGATAGATAGGTTATGATAGGTGAATTAGGTTAGAATAGGAAGGTTAGCATTAGTTATGATAGATAAGGGTTGGTTATGATAGGTGAATTGAGTTAGCGTAGAGTAGGTAAGTTATCAGTAGTTATGATAGATAGGTTATGATAGGTGAATTAGGTTAGAATAGGAAGGTTAGCATTAGTTATGATAGATAAGGGTTGGTTATGATAGGTGAATTGAGTTAGCGTAGCGTAGAGTAGGTAAGTTATCAGTAGTTATGATAGATAGGTTATGATAGGTGAATTAGGTTAGAATAGGAAGGTTAGCATTAGTTATGATAGATAAGGGTTGGTTATGATAGGTGAATTGAGTTAGCGTAGAGTAGGTAAGTTATCAGTAGTTATGATAGATAGGTTATGATAGGTGAATTAGGTTAGAATAGGAAGGTTAGCATTAGTTATGATAGATAAGGGTTGGTTATGATAGGTGAATTGAGTTAGCGTAGAGTAGGTAAGTTATCAGTAGTTATGATAGATAGGTTATGATAGGTGAATTAGGTTAGAATAGGAAGGTTAGCATTAGTTATGATAGATAAGGGTTGGTTATGATAGGTGAATTGAGTTAGCGTAGAGTAGGTAAGTTATCAGTAGTTATGATAGATAGGTTATGATAGGTGAATTAGGTTAGAATAGGAAGGTTAGCATTAGTTATGATAGATAAGGGTTGGTTATGATAGGTGAATTGAGTTAGCGTAGAGTAGGTAAGTTATCAGTAGTTATGATAGATAGGTTATGATAGGTGAATTAGGTTAGAATAGGAAGGTTAGCATTAGTTATGATAGATAAGGGTTGGTTATGATAGGTGAATTGAGTTAGCGTAGAGTAGGTAAGTTATCAGTAGTTATGATAGATAGGTTATGATAGGTGAATTAGGGTTGAGTAGGAAAGTTAGTATTAGCTATGATAGGTTATATAGGTTAGAGTTTAGTAGGTCAGTTAATATTGGTTATAATAGGCTGGGATAAATTTAATTTGTTTTGTATTTTTCCCATGTGTATGATGAAGACAACAGGCAAAACTGCCTGAAACGAGCATCTCCCTCAAAGTTGAAAGAGTGGTAGAGAGCCAGAATAAAGGTACGTAAGAGTCAAAATGTCCGGACTCACGGAGTTTGAAGCAGCTTAAGTCATAATATGAGGGTAAGAGAGATTGCGGGAGAGAGTTCCAAAGCTTACTTGTTGAGTAGACTGGGAAAATCGGTTAACTCTCGGGTTAGAGAGTTGGACGGAATAGGAGTGGGAGTGTGTTGGAAGGTAGGTGACCTCCACTCTCCGTAGGTTAGAGTAGGTAAGTTGGCATTGGTTATAATAGTTAGGATAGGTACATTTATTATTGATAGTGTATGTATGTTAAGATTGAATATAATTGTTAGGATAGGTTACTTATGGTCGGAGTACGTATGTTAGCATTAGTTAAAATAGTTAGAAAAGGTTGAATTGGGTTAGAGTACCTAAGTTAGCATTGGTTATAATAGTTAGGATAGGTTAATTACTGAACATAATTTGGCATTGGTTAAAATAGTTAGACAAGGTTGAATTAGGTTAGAGTAGGTAAGTTAGCATTGGTTGTATTAGGCTAGGATTGGTTAACTTAGGCTAGGAGAGGGAGGATAAGTTAACCCATACTGTACCAGGAACGTAATTTGTATCATATTCTGGCAACTATTAGATAATTTTATTCAGCTCACGAAGGGCCTCTAGCAAAAATAAAGCTTCAATCTATCTCAACCAACCCTTTCAACTACCACATATCCTTCCTAAGCTACATAATATCGTCTAAATATAGCTAGAATATAATATAGCACACGTCGCTGGTACTCAAAGGGTTAATTAGTTTTGACTTGTAAGATAACGTTGAGTTTGATTGGGTTAGGTAAAGTACAATACATGATTTAGCTTTGGCTGTGTTTAGGTTGCGTTAAATTGTGATGAGTTACATTAGAATAAGTTAAATTAGGATGAGTTAAATTAAGAAGAAGTAATTTATGAAATTTATTTAGGATGAGTTAAATTAGGATGAATTAAATTAGGATGAGTTAAATTAGGATGAGCTTAATTAAGATGAGTTAAATTAGAATGAGTTAAATTAGGATAAATTTAATTAGGATGAGTTGAATTAGGATGAGTTAAATTAAGATGAGTTAAATTACGATAAGGTATATTAGGATGAGCTTAATTAGGATGAGTTTTATTAGGATGAGTTAAATGATGATGTGTTATAATAGGAGGAGTTGAATGAGGAGGAGTTAAATTAGGACGAATTAAAATAGGATGATAGTAATTAGGATGAGTTTAATTATGCATGATTAAGATGGGTAAATTACAGTAGATTTGGCTTAGTAGTATTAAGTAATTTAAGTTAGATTATGTTAGATTAGGTTATGTTTGGATAGGGAAAACAATTAGGATTAGATAGGAAACTTAATTGTGGCTAGGATAGGTTCAGTTAAATTGGGATAGGATAACTCAAGTAAGGTTGGGTTGGATAGGTACATTGGATTTTCACTGGTAATGATGGGATAAGTTAAGTTGGTTTAAGTTAAGTTAGGATATGTTTAATAAGGTAAAGTAAGATAGGTGCATTATACTTAGTTTGGCTAAGTTAGGTTACTGTATGCTAAATCAAGTTAGGGACAATATGGAGTTTATATTAGATTTTGCTTGGTTAAGGAGAGGGTAAGTATTTGAGTTTTTAGTTTTCCCAAGACTTCAAAACTCCTTAAATAAATACCCCCAATACCATCTTTCGAGATAAATGTGTACATTATTCAGTAGACAAATGTCCGGTCCTCCTCCTGAATTACAGGATTACCAGGATAATATCAATACCTAAATGGCACGAAAGAAATTGGGTGAAAGGTCTTAAAATTGCCAAATTAATGGGGCGAACGCCTACAAATTTCAAAACTAATGAGGCTAAACATTAGGGAGAATAGGATTCAGAAAACTACCTGTCCTTAAACCAGGATAGGGTTAAATGAGGTTAGGCGAATGATAGGTATAATTATTATATTTGGCTTGGTGAATGTTGGACTATATGAGGTTTGGTGGAGTAGAATAGGTATATTAGATATAGGTTGGTTAAGTTAGGATAGATTAATCCTTTCAAAAGCCGATTACGCATTTCTCTTCAGTTTTATGGCTATTATCAGACGATTTTATTCAGATTGGGAAGTGTATATGGAAGGTAGAGATAGCCTTCACTTTATAGTTTCCACAGATCCTTCCTAAGTTGTGTAAAATCGTCTAATGATTGATAGAATAAACAGTCAAAATGCGTCATAAGCTTTAAAGTGTTAGATCAGATTAAGTAAAGTAGGCTAGGTTAGATTTGGATAGCCTAATTTAGTTAGACAAGAATAGGTGAATTAAATATACGTGGGATGAAATACAATTGGCTTGAATAATGTTACGTTAAAATAGTTTAGATTAGGTTAGGTTAGAATATATGAATTATGACAGTTAACTGTATTTGGATAGGTTAAAGGGTAGTATTTGTATTTTTTTCTGATCCCCTTTTCTTTTATGTTTAACCTAATTAGTGTTCAAATGTTGAGAATTTCGCACATTTCTTTGTCAATATTTACACTTTTCGTGCCATAAAGGTGTCGATATTTTCCTGGCGAGCGACAGCAAGCCTGTAATTTAGGAGGAACCAGCTTTCGGCCGGGACATAATTCTACCGAATTTTTTTACAGATTTATCTCGAAGGGAGTCTTTGGGATGTTTTTTATTAATATTGATTGAGGTCTAGGTACCAAACTTAAAGACGATTTTATGCAATTGAAGAAGGATCTCTAGGAATCAAAGAAAGTATAACAGTTCTCCATTGAATCTCTGACTTTTGTTTTCCTAAGCTGAATGTGCATGAAGGAGACAATAGGCAAAGCTGCCTGCAACAAGTGTACCCCCTCACAGGGTTGAAAGAGTGTTAGAGAGCCAAAATCAAGATACGTTAGAGGTAATTTACATGTGTTGGAAAGAAGTGTGGCTGCTTATACGAGCATGATCGCTCTGGTTTTAGTCGCTAAGTAATGTGGTCGTTTAAGGGTGTGGCCGTTTTTGTTGTGGTTGCTTAATAGTGTGGAAGTTATGGTTGTGGCCGTTAAGGAGTGTGGCCGTTGAGGAGTGTGGCAGTTCAGGAGTGTGGTCACTATGGTGGTGGCCATTAAGGGGAGTAGCCATTAAGGTGTGTGGCCGTTAAGAAGCATGGCTGTTAAGGTGTGTGGCCGTTAAGAAGCATGGCCGTTAAGAGATAGTTCCGTTAAGGAATGTGGTCGTTAAGGTTGTGGCCGTTAGGAAGCATGGCCGTTAATGTTGTTGCCGTTAATGTTGTGGCCGTTAAGGAGTGTGGCCATTAATGTTGTGACCGTTAAGGAGTGTGTTCGTTAATGTTGTGGCCGTTAATGTTGTGGCCATTAAGGAGTGTGTTTGTTAATGTTCTGGCCGTTAAGGAGTGTGGCCGTTAAGGAGTGTGTTCGTTAATGTTGTGGCCGTTAAGGAGTGTGTTTGTTAATGTTGTGGCTGTTAAGGAGTGTGTTCGTTAATGTTGTGGCTGTTAATGTTGTGGCCATTACTGTTGTGGCTGTTAATGTTGTGGCCATTACTGTTGTGGCTGTTAAGGAGTGTGTTCGTTAATGTTGTGGCCGTTAAGGAGTGTGTTCGTTAATGTTGTGGTCGTTAGGGAGTGTGTTCGTTAATGTTGTGGCTGTTAAGGGGTGTGTTCGTTAATATGGCCGTTAAGGAGTGTGTTCGTTAATGTTGTGACCATTAAGGAGTGTGTTCGTTAATGTTGTGGCATTTAATGTTGTGTCCGTTAATGTTGTGGCCGTTAAGGAGTGTGTTCGTTAATGTTGTGGCCGTTAAGGATTGTGTTCGTTAATGTTGTGGCCGTTAAGGAGTGTGTTCGTTAATGTTGGGGCCGTTAAGGATTGTGTTCGTTAATGTTGTGGCCGTTAAGGAGTGTGTTCGTTAATGTTGTGACCGTTAAGGATTGTGTTCGTTAATGTTGTGGCCGTTAAGGAGTGTGTTCGTTAATGTTGTGGCCGTTAAGGAGTGTGCACGTTAATGTTGGGGCCGTTAAGGAGTGTGGTCGTTAATGTTGTGGCTGTTAAGGAGTGTGGCCGTTAAGGAGTGTATTTGTTAATTTGGCTGTTAAGGAGTGTGGCCATTAATGTTGTGACCCTTAAGGAGTGTGGCTGTTAAGGAGTGTGGTCGTTTATGTTGTGGCCGTTAAGGAGTGAGGTCGTTAATGTTGTGACCGTTTAGGAGTGTGGCCGTTAAGGAGTGTGTTCGTTAATGTTGTGGCTGTTAAGGAGTGTGTTCGTTAATGTTGTGGCCGCTAAGGAGTGTGTTCGTTAATGTTGTTACCGTTAAGGAGTGTGTTCGTTAATGTTGTGGCCGTTAAGGAGTGTGTTCGTTAAGGTTGTGACCTTTAAGAAGTGTGTTCATTAATGTTGTCACCGTTAAGGAGTGTGTTCGTTAATGTTGTGGCTGTTAAGGAGTGGGACCGTTAATGTTGTGGCCGTTAAGGAGTGTGTTCGTTAAGGAGTGTGTTCGTTAATGTTGTGGCCGTTAATGTTGTGACCGTTAGGGAGTGTGTTCGTTAATGTTGTGGTCGCTAAGGAGTGTGGCCGTTATAGTTGAGGCTGTTAAGGAGTGTGTCCTTTTTGGTTGTGGTCGTTTAAGAGTGTGGCCAATTTTTGGTTTGACCGTTATGGAATGTGAACGTTTCGGTTGTGATCGTTTAGTAGTGTAGCCGTTGTGGTGGTGGTCATTTAGCAGTGGTGGCTTTATAGGACTATAGTCTCTTCATTATAATTAGGTAAAACAAATATTGACCACTAACCTCTATAATTAAAAAAAACGACTAGCATAATCCAGCTAATATGTCTCCCATTTGGGAAGAGTTTAGCCAGGGAATAAGTGTGGAGATTTACAACCCATTTGGTCAAGCCGTCTTTGAGTTTCAGAGGTTAGGAGTCACGAGCTATGGCCTACTTAAAATCAATTGATTATAGTGGCGAAAGAGTATGTGGGAGTTTGGGAGTGCGGTCCTATCAACCCACCTCCGAATGTTGCAGCTACCGTAGTCTCCGCAACACTGAAAAACTAAACCTGCAACACCCCTTTTATTCACGCGGCAAGTCCTGGGGTAAAAGTATTGTGGAAAGGTTAACACATCAGAGAGAGAGGGGGTGGGTGGCAGAACAAAGCTAAAATGTATCCTTAATGTTATGGGATTGATAAACCTTTGTTAAAAGAGAGAGAGAGAGAGAGAGAGAGAGAGAGAGAGAGAGAGAGAGAGGGAGAGAGAGAGAGTGAGAGAGAGAGAGAGAGAGAGCGAGGATTACGTACAGTCCAACACAATAGAATGGTTTAGCATTATATACAGTACAACACAATAGAATGGTTTAGTATTATGTACAGCACAACACAATAGAATGGTGTGAATTATGTACAGTACAACACAATAGAATGGTGTGAATTATGTACAGTACAACACAATAGAATGGTGTGAATTATGTACAGTACAACACAATAGAATGGTGTGAATTATGTACAGTACAACACAATAGAATGGTGTGAATTATGTACAGTACAACACAATAGAATGGTGTGAATTATGTACAGCACAACACAATAGAATGGTGTGAATTATGTACAGTACAACACAATAGAATGGTGTGAATTATGTACAGTACAACACATTAGAATGGTGTGAATTATGTACAGTCAGACACAATAGAATGGTATGGATAATGTACAGTCAGACACAATAAATAACCATAAACTGTTACCATTATTTGTTTTAAGGGGAGGTGTTTGGTTTATTTGTTCATTTATTTATTGTATTTATTGTTGTCTTAGTTTCCTCGCTAGACCTTCATCAAGCTTTACAAAAATAAAAAAAGATCCCTTTCAAGGTAAAATTGTATATTTTTCGGTCGGTAGAACAAATTTCCGGCCGAAGGCCGGTTTCTATTAAATTGCAGGCTCTCTATAGCTCGCCAGGAAAAACCCGACAACTAAATAACATGATTGGTCTTAATATTGACAAAGAAATGAGGTGAAAGGTCTTATAATCGTCAAGTAAATGGTGCAAACGTCTTACAATCTGAAAACTAATGGGGCTAAACAAGAGGGAGAAGGGGGTCGATAAAAGCCAAATTTTTTTTTTTTTTTTTTTTTTAAGAGACAATGAACGGAGGAAGGAAAAACACAGATAAAACAAAAAGGTCCATGTGCCTAAAGGCATCCTCCATTCATAAAATGTTTGTAACAACTGGATTTAAACATTTGTAGATTGTAAGTTTGTGGAAAGCAATTCGAGGGAAGTGAATTCCAAAGAGTAGTAGCTCTGGGGATAAATGAATTCTGATAAGCAGAAGTTCTGCATTGTGGAGGAGAAAGTGTAAATTCATGGGCGCTCTCAGCTGCCCTAGTTCTACGGGGAAAGATGTGGAGAGGCGGCACAATTGAAGCAAGTTCCTCGGAACAATTGCTGTGAAAATATCTGTAGAATAATGCAAGGGATGCAACGTTTCTTCGTATGAATAATGTAGGAAGGTCCTGTGTGATTGCAGGGTTATTGATTAATCTAATAGCTTTATTTTGAATTTTGTCCAACTGCCTCAATGCAACCACTCCACTTCCACCCCACAGAGGTGAACAGTAATCCATCTGAGAGCGCACATGACTTTTATATATTGCGTCCCCTTAACCCCTTCAGCACGATGACGTATGTGTTGGCCTATTCCGGTTACCTTTAAACGAATATATTTGGCTTACGATTTACCTTTAGGATTCGAAAGGGAAAATTCTACCTCAATAAGCCATCTGAATATCATAGGACATTCCTAAGCTGTACATTATATATTTAATATTTTACTGTCATTATTATTTATATTTATAATTATGGATGAGGTCTGGTCCTATCCAGAGTGAGGTTTGGCATCCTCCACTCAACCTTAGCCGTTTTTGTCTGTCTCTTTGTCAGTCCTACTTTTCCTTCTGTGGCAGGGGGCTAGGAATTCTCCTCCCATTGTAAAAAAATCACGTACTAGACGAGACAGAGAAAGGGGCTGGGGAACGCGAAAGTGGTCCAGGACCCTCTGTCATAAGTCAGTAACCCCCAGTAATGGGGCACATACATACATACATACATACATACATACATTCATACATACATACACACAAACATTTGTCTAAATTTATATTTATTGTTAGTTTTATTTTTAATATTATTATTATTGGACTAGATAATAAGTCCATCAGGCGCCTAGCCCGGGGAGACGATTTATATGAAGGGTGCGCCTGGAAGTGTGATGGGCGAGCTTGAGGTTTCAGCTCTGCTGCATGTCTGCCTGCCGAGATCTGAACCTCTCCGGGTGGTCGGGGTCCGGGGGGAGTGCTGGAGGGATCTTGGTAACCCTGATCTGTGGGTCTTCTCCTGGATGACCTAGATGTGTGTGAATTTGAATTTTGTCTTTGTGTGTTAATTGTTTTATGTTGTGATTTGTCCCTATTCTTGCTCTGTCTTGAATCGCCCCCCCCCCCCCCTCCTGCCCCCCAAAAATAAATAAATAAAGAAATAAAATAAAATAAAATATGTAACAAGAAGAAAAAAGAAACAAAAATAGGAAAAGTGTGGATAAGGGCCTGAGTAAATAGATAGATAGATAGATTATTATTATTATTATTATTATTATTATTATTATTATTAAATTATTATTTTCATCACCATTATTATTTATAATTATTATTATATTATTTTAAATTAACATCGTCTACCGTTGGTCAAAACAAAAGATAAGAAAGGCGTCATTGTATTGAAGGTGTTAAGGGGACATTTTTTCTGAACCTCCTTCTACCTCATACACAATCCCCTTAGTTTTGGAGTTGCAAGACGTTCGCCCCATTAGTTTGGCGATTTTAAGACCTTTTGCGCAATTTCTTTGTAAATTTCACGACCTTACGTGCCATTTCGGTGGTGCATTTTTCTTGGAGAGGCAGGGACATTTCTCTACCGAAAAATGCACAAATGTACCTCGAATGCTTTATCGGGGTATATATTTTTTTTTTAGTTTGACGGAAGTCTAAACAAAAAAATACATATGACACATAGAGAGCCATTAAGGTGGTAGGGTTTACCTATTAGTGTATTTATATATGTATTCATTATTGTTTTAAATTCCTCCCTAGACATCCATCAAGCTTAATAAAATATATTCAAGATCCTCCTGCGAGATATATTTATAAATTTTTCGGTAGAAAAAATTTCTGGCTTCGAAGGCCAGTTCCACGAAAATTACAGGTTTGCTACCGCTCGCCAGGAATTAATTAACACCTATATGGCACGAAAGGTCTTGATATTGATAAAGAAATAAGACGAAAGGTCTTAAACTCAACAAACTAATGGGGCGAACGTCTTAAAATCTCAACACCATTTGGGCTAAACATGAGGGATAAGGGGGTCCAGAAAAAGTCACTACCTTACCCTTAACTCTCCACTTCTATGACCAGCGACGACGACGACGGGATATAAGACATATACACAGTAGAAAATCAAGTTCTGTTTTCCCCTATGCGAGTGAGGGAGACAAACGGATGCTAAACATTTCAACACCAGGCGCTCTCACCACACAAACAAGATGTGTCACCTCAACGCCATGTCATCTCACCACTAGACCTTTCTTCACCAGTCAATTGCATCACCTTACCAGCTCAATACCAAGCCAATTCGATACTAACGCATCTCACTATCATACGTTGTTGTTGTTGTTGTTCCCCAAGCTGCCTGGCCGAACAGCCCCAAGGCCCCGAGCAAAGCCAAGGCCATAACCGAGCGCCCCCCAGAACCCTCCCTGCTTACCACAATAAAGCTTGGGTGACCGAAGCCACTCCATGGCGGGGAGCTGAGGAGGGTGCGGAAACACCCAGGAAACCAAAGCCCCACCCAGGGCCCTGTGCCCCTCAGCAATTATGAAGAGAAAGTTGAGGGGCAAAGGACAAATGTGACGCTTTGGCTTCCAATCTTGGTAAATTGGGAGGTCAATCCACGGAAGAGACACTTGAGATCTAGAAAATATATAAGTAAAAGGAACAGTCAGAGTAAGCTATGGGTATGGCAGAGATCGCTCAGTTCTCACTCTGATAGACCAGCCCATCACCACTGTATATAGACTGTATATATATAGATATACAGTATATATGTATATATAAATATATATATATATATATACTGTATATATATATATATATATATATATATATATATATATATATATACAGTGTAATTATTTATAAATATATATATATTTATATATATATATACAGTATATATATATATATATATATATATATATATATATATATATATATATATATGTGTGTTAGAGATGGACCGAAAATTCGTTTCGTATTCGTATTTCCGAATATTTGTATGTTTTCAATATTCGTATTCGTATTCGTATTCGATTTTCCATTCATAGCTATTCGCAAATAATCGAATATGTTCACGAAACCAATATAATATAATATAAACAAATGTTAAATATTAAATTTTAAAGTTAACACAAACGAATAAATAACAGTGTAGATGTGCGTTGGGGCCGCTAAAGTGGAATGAAGGAGGACTGAGCAGTGTTGCTACTTAACTGTATTTAATAGTACCAGATCAAACTAGTTAAAAGTAGGCCTACCAAATTATTCTAAAGCGGAATCACTGCCCGTTAAACGAACGTGTGCTGGACCTGGACATTTGAACCGTCGCAATATTGCCATTTCAGACATATCCAATGTAATAGCATGTCACTAAAATATATTCCATCATATTTCCTCACTGATTTCGTATTTAGTACCAGATATGGACTATTTTATTGGAAAATGTATAAAATGTACTTAAGAGAGTCAAATGTACCAAATCTGGCACTTTAGTACCAAAAAAGCGGCAACACTGGGACTGAGGACTGGAAACATAGAAAATTGAATGGATTTAATTTTAATTATTAAATTTTCTATAGCTGAACTCTTACAATATATTAATCATTAATTCATACAGTTAATTTATGATATTTAAGAAATTACACATTCACATCGCCAATACCTTCTGGTAATGAATTTCATAACAATTTAATTAACGTTTGTTGGCGACATAAATATAATTACCAGTTCTTGAAGGATGAAATAAGGATTGAAATATTCGCTATTCGTATTCGTATTCGCGAATTTTACAACAAAAAATTCGTATTCGTATTCGTATTCGCAAATAGTGAAAAGTTTTATTTGTTCCATCTCTAATATGTATATATATATATATATATATTTATATATAGTATATATATATATATATATATATATATATATATATATATATATATATATATATATATATATATATATATATATATATATATATCTCCTATTCTCTTTCTAATTTTTCTAAATGATCTCCTTAACTGTACCTTAATTCCCATCCATTCATACGCAGACGACTCAACCTTACACTACTCCATTAGTTTTTTCAGAACGCCCCAGCCAGCAATCCCTCAACGACAAACGTAATGAAGCCATAGAACTCTTAAATTCTGATCTAAATACTATTTCCAATTGGGGCAGAGAAAACCATGTTAACTTTAATGCTTCCAAAACCCAATTTCTCCATCTATCTACCCGTCAGGATCTCCCAGCGGACTATCCCTTATTCTTCAACAATACAAAAATCAACCCTTCATCTTCTCTCAATATTCTTGGTGTCTCTTTTTCTTCTGCTCTCATTTGGAAGGACCATATTACCAGTCTTGCTAAGGCAGCCTCCCAGAAGCTGGGTGTGCTCAACCCCCTTAGGGGTTCTTTTCCCCTGCACAGCTTCTTGCTCTGTACAGGGGCATAGTGCGCCCTTGTATTGAGTATTGTTCACATGTGTGGGGAGGTTCCTCTCACACCGCTCTCCTAGACAAAGTTGAAAGGAAGGCCTTTCGTATCTTTAACTCCCGTCCACTCACCAACTCTCTGCAATCTCTCTCTCTCCGCCGCAATGTTGCATCTCTCTCGCTATTCTATCGCTACTATAATAATCAGTGTTCCTCAGAGCTATCCCAGTGCATACCTCCTCCTTTACGTAGGGCACGTGGTACCCGTCTTGCAACTCAATCCCACCCCTACTCTGTGCAACTCTCCAACCCAAGAGTGAAACGTTACTCTCAAACTTTCTTCTACTCAACATCTGAGCTCTGGAACTCTCCCAGAATCAGTCTTTCCCTCTTCCTATGACTTAAATTGCTTCAAACTCTGTGTGTCCAGGCATTTTGGCTCGAACGTCCCTTGATTTTGGCCCTGTCACTCTTTCAACTATGGGGGAGGCACTCGCTATAGGCAGTTATGCCTTTTGCCTCCCTCAATCACATAGAAAAAATAAAAATATATATATATATATATATATATATATATATATACCGGTATATACATATACAGTATATCTTGTATATTATATACAGTATATATATATATATATATATATTATATATATGCATATATATATATATATATATATATATATATATATATATATATAATACATATATATACCGGCATATACAGTATATATATATATATATATATATATATATATATATATGTATATATATATATATATATTATATGTTTGATTCCCGAAGGGATGTAGAAAAAACCTAATATTTAGTAGGGCCCCGTAATCATTGACGACTTCGCCTATTAATAGTAATAGTCTCCATTCAACATTCTGCGCCAGCATTTTGAATAGCCCGCGCGGAAGTATCATGGAGTACTCGTCATAAGTGCACGCTTAATTCCCTTATGGGATAGTCATTTTGATCGGGTACCCTACAGAAAAAAACTCTGTAAAAAATAAAAAATAAAAAATAACTTAACCCTCCTCTAGCGGGTGCTCTGTGGCCGTTTTGGGCCTTTCTGGGCCGTTCTGACTGCTATATCAACCATCAGTATGAAAGGAACTGTATTGCGGCGAAAACTAGGTGGAAATCGCTACACAATGACGCCACATACAGCTACGTAGCACTCGTGGAGCACTTTTTTTTTTTTTTTTTTTTTTTCTATATTCCAACTACTCCCTCTCGGGCATAGGCTGAGAGCCTGTACATTCCACCGCTCAACACGGTGAAGCCCGTGAGGTCTTGTTCCAGTCTGGGGAGTGAGACATGTGAAGCATCCATCATGGCTCGAAGCAGCTCCATCTCTGAAGCGGCTGGTTGCTTCGCTCAAGTGCTTCACCGTCTCACCCTCCAGACGCAGACCCTCACTCTCAGAACGCCACCTATTGAGCAGTGAACTCACTAGGCATTGTCCCCCTGTAACATATTTTGAATATGGGAATATTCATACAGTGTTATTTAATCAGGGAACAATGAGGGTATTTTTTTGGCATTTCGGTGGGCTTTGTGGTAATGCACTGATACTAGGTACAGCACAATTTCCATCCCAATAATATCTTCCCATTGACATATCGGGATTTGAACCCGGGTCCATTGGATTACCAATCCAGTGGCATGACCACTCCACCACACCTCCCCTAACTGACAGTGTTACCTCGAAGATGGAAGTTTAGCAGATTTTGCTACCTTGCTCACTTTTAGCGAACTATTGGTTACACTGTCATCCTCTCACGCGGTGGGGGAACTGGAGTTAGTGTGGGCCGGGAGGCCACAGATGTCGGACGTATGGATCATTACTATCCCATCCATTTTCACTCGATTTCCACCCTTTTTTCACCCGTTTTTTGCCAGTTTTTTCAACTCGACTTATGTGGTGAGCCGCTTTTTAAGGGTTAATATCTGTTACCATATGACTTGCCATATGCGTGGATTTCTCATGTTTCGCTTCCCCGACACCAGGCCCCCTAGCGGCCTTCTTCGTCCTTCACTGATATACCAAGAATAAACTATGGAAATCAACGAATGGGAAGTGGGATGGTGGGAGGGCCCGAGTCGTCAATGAATACGGGGCCCTACTAAATATTAGGTTTTCTCTACTTCCCTTCGGGAATCTAACCTATAATTTAATAGGGCCCCTTCATCATTGACGACTTCGCCTGAATATCAAGACTGGAGGCGGGACATTCGTAAAATATTCTAACCTTAGGGAAGAAGAATCCGGATAACATTTTCTTAAGTTTTATTGTATGCAATACAACATAACAAAGGTATAAAAGATTTGCAAGTAGTGCGTGGCATTGAGAAACTACTTGATCATGGTCAGATCGTTGCAATCGATCGTATGCATGAAATACGTGGACACGCTTGTGTTCCCTAGAACTAGCCTATAACTCTGCAGTAGTTATTCGTTCCCTCCTTAAACTATTTGTACAGTAAATATATTTGTACACTTTAGTAAAAAACATACATAGTTGCAACTATGCGATATATCTTCTTAGAATTAAGGGGAGATTTCCACTTGAGAGATTTTTGTCTTGACTCCTTTCTCCCCCATGTTTAGTCCCATTGCTTTTCTAATTGTAAGATGTTCGCCCCATTATTTTGACGATTTTAAGAACTTTCAACCCATTTCTATCAATTTTAAGACCTTTCGTGCCATTTAGGTGTCGATTTTATCCTGGCGAGCGATATCGGGCCTGTAATTTAAGAGGAACTGGCTTTCAGCCGGGACATATTTCTACCGAAAAATGTAAAAATTTATCTTGATAGGGGCTCAAGGGGGTGTAATTTTAAGCTTGCTGAAGGTCTAGGGAACAAACTAAATACCTCCCCTTAACACAATAAAATTAATACTGGACTGTAGAACCCGTCCTATCACAGCTCGTGATACATCACAATCTCCAAGGGTACAGAGGGGATATGGGCTATTCCGCCCCCCCCCCCCCCTTTTAAAACAAAACAACTTATAATAGAACATTACCTACTTTACCCGTTGCCATAAAGCTACACAGATACGCTTTGGTTTATCTAGAGCAACAGACAGGTAGCGTGTAAGGAACGTATGATTGGAAGCCCAAACTTGAGTCTTAGCAATATCATCAATTGAAAACATTTGCAGAAATCTGAGGGATACTGCCCATTTCCTGATATCGTGAGCCCTGCCTATCACGCCGGGATTCCTTTCCCTGATTACGTCGACAAGTAAGGAAGCTAACTTCCGTTTTGTCACACGCTTACCTGTTCGGTTTACCCATAAAGCACCTGGTTGGCGAGGCTGCGCAGCCCTCATAAACTTTGTGAGTGCTTGCACAGGATATGAAATGTGATAAGTGAGGCCTCTCTTCAAGGCCGGGACGGAAAATTCAGAAAAAACATGGTCTGAATGTTCGTTCTTAGCAATAAAAGAGGGAGACGGCGCGATTTGAACATGTTCGTGCAGTCTCCCAAACCTGAGACAGTTTGGTTCGTAGCTCATCGCCGCCAGCTCAGACACCCGGTTCCCGGTGGCAAGTGCCATGAGGAAGACAGCCTTTTTCAAAAGTGAGTCAAAATCCGGCGCATTATTATAATTGCGCGATTGAAGCAATTCTAAGGCTTTATCAAGTGACCAGGTGGGCATGAGCTGACGGGGAGGTGGACGTAGCTTGAAACATGCCCTCATAAAACCTTTCTCCTCCGCCTGTGGTATGGAAAGGCCAGTGAGATCAAGGAAGGCTAATGGCAGACAAATTATTTTTTTAATGTTACGACTGAAAAAAAATTCTGCTCGAAAAGGTAGTCTAAGTATTTGAAAATTAATGCTCCCGAGGCAGTCGTTTTCCCTGACTCAACAACCCAGGTTGTAAAAGTTTTCCAATGGGATTGGTATTGTCTCTTGGTAGACGGAGTGTATTGGTTCATTATATTATTAGTGACGCTCGGCCCAAATTGAGTTAACCATTTGGCATTGTAAATATCCATAAGGCAAAACTGAGCGAGGTCCGAAGGTTGCCAATCGTTTCCAAGTGGAAAGCGGAGACCGGGAGGGACACCGGGGTCCTGCACCACTGTTGCAATTGGTGCTACCATACCTGGGCCGGCCAAAGAGGCGCGATCAGTGCGACTCGGCCCCGGTAATCCCTCAGCTTGTGAATGACTTTGCACATTAACACAGAGTCTGGTGGAGGAAACAGATAGATTGAGGTCCAACTGTTCTAATCCACCAGCAATGCATCGGGTCCCCCCGCCGGGGTTACCCCGTGACGTGTGAGAAAGAGTGGGAGTCTGTGGTTCTCTGAAGATGAAACGAGTCCACTTGTGGACGGGCCGGCGTTGCAATCATCTTGTTGAAGATAGCCTGTTTGATTGTCCATTCTACTAGAGTGCTCTGCCGGCGAGAGAGAGCGTCTGCCCAGACGTTCGCCACGCCGGGGAGGTATGTGGCATGCTGGGAAATTCCTAGTGAGTCGGCTAGGGTAAAAATTTGTTCTGAAACCCTCAGCAACTCTCGTGACCTCACTGAGCCTTGCCTCTGAATACAAAAAACTGCAGTTTGATTGTCCATTCGGAACGCTATTGATTTGTTTCTCAATGTCATGCCGTGAGTTTGGAGAAACAAGATAAAAGCTCTTGCTTGTTGATATGTGAGTGGATGTCTGTCAACCAGATGCCCTGACCTTGGTGGCCCAGGCTTGACTGATACCCTCAACCTAGTGTACCCGAGGCGTCTGTGTGTACCCACACCATAGGAGGGGGAGCAATCCATGTCACGACAGAGTAGAGGACTTCCGGCTTGGTCCAGACCGAGAGTAAGTTGTGGGTTAATGGAGGAATTGGCCATAATTTTTTCTCCGGCAAGAGAGGGAACACTTTGTTGCCTTCCAGGATTAATCGTTTGGCTTTCAAACGGCCCAACTTGACAGTTAATTGAACCCAGTTGAGAGAACCTATCAGGGAATCCCACGTTTTCCTTGTTGTATCCAGACTGTGGAGAAAACGGAACAGTCTCTTGCGAAATCTGCCGCGATTGTCCACACTCAGAGCGGTGGTGTCCCAGAACAGCCCTAACCACTGAATAGTCCGTGCGGGGACAAGGTGAGACTGCCAAGTTCACTTTGAACCCTAGGTTTTGTACATGAGTTAACACTTGGTTTACATGGTCTTGACATAATTCCAAAGAGTTTGCCACTACTAGCCAATCGTCCAGATACCAAAACACCTGTATGCCGCGAACTAACAGGGGTAAAAGAGCTTGCCGGACGAGTTTGGTAAAGACTCTCGGTGCTAGGTTGTTGTTGTTGTTGTTGTTGCTGTTCCCCAAGCTGCCTGGCCGAACAGCCCCAAGGCCCCAAGCAAGGCCAAGGCCATAACCGAGCGCCCCCACCGAACCCTCCCTGCCGACCATAATAAAGCCTGGGTGACCGAAGCCATTCCATGACGAGGAGCTGAGGAGGGTGCGGAAACGCCCGGGAAACCAAAGCCCCACCCAGGGCCCTGTGTCCCTCAGCAATTATGAAGAGAAAGTTGAGGGGCAAAGGAAAAATGTGACGCTTTTGGCTTCCAATCTTGGTAGATTGGGAGGTCAATCCACGGAACAGACGCCGTCACTTGAGATCTAGAAAATATATAAGTAAAAGGCAAAGTCAGAGTAAGCTATGGGTATGGCAGAGATCGCTCAGTTCTCACTCTGAAAGACCAGCCCATCACCACATGACTAGAACCCAATCCTCTCAGCAACAGCTAGGAAAGGCCCTAGAAAGCCGCCTTTGGCGGGGGGATAGCTCCCCTATTTCAACTCCTTTTGGGGTTGGGCACCCGCCCCGGTGCTAGGTTCAACCCGAACTGCATCCTTTGAAAGACATAAGTCTCGTGCCGGATCCTCAGAGCGAGGAATTTTTGGAACCGCTTGTTTATAGGGACATGCCAATAGGCATCTTTGAGATCGATCCAGCACATCCATCCTTGCGGAGGAAGTGCGAGTCTGAGTTGCTGAACAGTCAACATCCTGAAGGGTGAATTCTCTATAAAGGTGATGTTACGACCTGGCACTCGGGTACACAAGGGCTCTCAATCAGGACTCGAGTACGGCTCGCTGCCACAACGGAAACACACGATCCCAACCCCTGAGTACTGCCAGCCGAACAAAAAACACCAATACCCTCCAGAGTTCAATCTGCTATAACGGGGTATACAAGAACTCGGTACTAGTGTTCAACAACAGACTAATAAAGAGACAGGAATTATCTAGTCTGGTCAACAATCAAACAATGAAGTAAGAAACAACAACACCAAAGAATAGTGTTGGCCGAAGCCGAAGTAATCCACCCTTGACTAAGAACTTAAGAAGTCCTCCACCCTCTACTTCGGATCGGCACTATTACGTTACGTTAATTAATAGTCCTTAAGCATCGAGCAAGGAATCTTCTGAAAAAAGTTAGATGCTTCTCGGATGCTCGTAAGAAGTACGTATCGGATTTTGAACAGCAATTCAATAAGCAAAAACACTGGCAATTAAATACTATTAAAGGTTTAAATTGGCATAAAAATAATTAAAAGAATATGCAATAGTAAATGGCAAACATTAAAAAGTAGTACTCCGCAAATGCAACGGCAATAGCCTACTCGGATTGTGCTCGTGGGCCACTAATCACTAAAGTAGCCAAGCTTTCAACACATGAAATCAATAGTGCATAAACAATATCATACATAAGGAAAGCTTCAATACTATTCTGTATCTACTAATCGAGTAAAGTCTAGCTGGGGTACTGTGGGCAAAAGGTAGCAGTGACTGAGCAAAAACGGCTCGTAGCCTAGCGAAGTCCTCACAACTGTTTAAAGTATTACGTTAAAACTAACAAGTGCACTTTGAGAAATCCAGATCCCTTGTATCTGGTTTTCTCCCGGCTCCTTGACAAAGTAAAAACAAACAGTTAATAAAATACAGGGTGGTTAGGCTCTTGCCCTCACGCACTGTAAATTATTAACTCAACACAGTCAGCCGCGAAGACAACCTAGGCTTCACTGAACCGAAACGAGTATGCAGGTTTATCGCTTAACCACTGCATCAAACAACAACTCGTAACACAGAAAAGCCTTACCCCAGTCTAGCATTACCTAGACCAGCAGAAAACAGGAATAATAATAATAACACACACGGAAATGCATATACAAGTGCAACAAACATAAATCAATCCTATTCTAAGTTAACCCTTCCAAAATAGGTTATCTAATAGGCATGTATCTCGTGAGAACTCAAGCGATAATACGTTGGCTGACTAGCTCTGCACCAACGGGACCATGGAAGTTAAAAAGGGTAGGTAAAAGAGGAGATAAGAATGTAAGGTAGTAGAGAAAGTTCACATCAGTCAGAAGAATATATATAGTTAGCAAGGGAAATGAGAAGTCGCTCTGCCTAATGAGTTCTGATCAAAAAATGGCTAGACTTCCCTTTTTATACCCGGCCCTCTAGTGAGCCCAACGTGAACTACTAAGGACCGCCCACTGACAATCATTACGTAATTTCTCTCTCTCCTCTGGGATAGACAAAGGCTTTCCTAGCACTGAGGGGAGGGGGGAGGGGGGGAGTGCTAGTGAGTTAGGCCCACCTCCGGCATGGCGCACCCACTGACCCCCAACTGTGGCTGCCTCTCCAATCATTACAAATAAGTTTTACACACAATACTTATAACTAATGATATAAAATAGAACTCGTTGACTCAGATGAAAACAAAATACATATTCATATTACTTATAGTACAACGGCTCACATGAACTAAGTTAGGAAACTCTACATAGACTACAGACAAAGTTCCTGCCCTGACGATCCTAGCGAGAGTGGGGCATGACTAGGCGTTCTGTACAGCATGCTCACACTGGACATGCGTCACAGTGAACAGGTGCAAGAGATCTAGAACTGGTCGCATCTGCACACTGTCCCTTTTTGGCACTAAGAAGAGTCTTGACGTGAACACTGGTTGATTGGCATTGACCGGAATAAGGACCCGTTTGGCAATCATTTCTTGCAGTAGGGTCTCCTCCTCCTGAGACACTGGTATATTCCCGCGGCTGACACAGTCCAGGCCACCGGCGCCACCGCCAGATGATCTCTTTCCTCACTACCTTCCTGGCCCAGGTACGCTTGGGCCAGGCTGAGCGGAATGAACGGAACGAACCCAGGTGCAACCGGTTTTCGTCCTTCAAGGCAACTCTCCAATCTTGTGTCTTTGAGCTCGGCACTGGGATGTAGAGAGTATGAGTGGCTAGTATTTTGGAGGGGGAGGTGGGTTGTATCGGACGCTTGACTAGTTTTGGCTGATGCTGGGCCCTGAGTACCTTTGTAGGGGGCTTTACCCTTATACCCAGACTGTTTATGTTTGGGTTTCTGCTGATTACCTCCCTGCTGAGGAGGTGGTCTGGGGTCCCTTGGTGATTGTTTAGCTTGGGGCTGGTATGGTTTGTTACCGCCCTTTGACTTATGAAAGGGCTTCTTAGCCGGGTCCTTCCTAGCTTGGGAAGTAACCTGCTTCCACCCACTCACCATATTAAACACTAGACTCCAAGTGTCAGATTTTGTTGTTGTTGTTTTTCCCCAAGCTGCCTGGCAGAACAGCCCCAAGGCCCCAAGCAAGGCCAAGGCCATAACCGAGCGCCCCCACAGAACCCCCCCCCCCCGCCGACCACAATAAAGCCTGGGTGACCGAAGCCACTCCATGGCGGGGAGCTGAGGAGGGTGCGGAAACGCCCGGGAAACCAAAGCCCCACCCAGGGCCCTGTGCCCCTCAGCAATTATGAAGAGAAAGTTGAGGGGCAAAGGAAAGATGTGACGCTTTGGCTTCCAATCTTGGTAGATTAGGATGTCAATCCACGCAAGAATCGTCGTCACTTGAGATCTAGAAAATATACAAGTAAAAGGAACAGTCAGAGTAAGCTATGGGTATGGCAGATATCGCTCAGTTCTCACTCTGATAGACCAGCCCATCACCACATGACTAGAACCCAATCCTCTCAGTATTAGCTAGGAAAGGCCCTAGAAAGCCGCCTTTGGCGGGGGGATAGCTCCCCTATTTCAACCCTTTTCGGGGTTGGGCACCCGCCCAGTCAAAGTAGTCAATAATAACACTGAAAAAAAACTTTGGTGCAAAGGAAATATTAAGCTTAAAGGGAGGCTGGCCGTTTGTTAGTGTCAGAGTTAAGGAGGGTGGCAGTAAGTACCGGGGAGAGAGTTACCCGGCGACCTATGTCCGCCGGCAACTTCTTCACCAGATGAACTCTCAGATATTGGCGGGCTCGAACCGCTTCTAAGATTGCAATGCTAATGTCTCCTAATGGGCTGAATGGAGTTTTTAAGCAAGAGTCTTCGAGACAGCTCAGTAGATTTTCTAATTTGGGAGTCAGCTATGGCCAAGATCGTACGTGAAAGAGAGGCGGCTACTTGGTGACTCACCAAGTATTGAGAGAACATCCGGTAGGCCTTATTTCGTAACTTAAAATCCCTCTCCAGGTGAGCAGCCGGGTGGGGAGAAAAAGGTTCATCAAGGGCATGCAAGGACACTTTGGGTGCCGCCAGAAATGTAAGTAAGTCTGATGAAACTCCTTCAGGTTTGGCTACCGGCAAAGAAAAGTAAGCATGATTTTCCTGGGGAATCTGATGAGAAGATTTTGAGGTAATAGTAGCAGCAAAAACCTGAGCTTCTAACTCCAAATCTACCCAAGGGCCTACTCCTACCTGCCCCATCTGCAGCACCGGAGTATGCGTGTGGTCAAGGACCGGAGTTGTAGCCAACTCCTGCGTAAGAGCATTCAAGGCTTTGACATCGTTGATGCCATCAGCCTTAGACCAATCGGCAAATAGTCGTGCAGATGCAGCGGGAGGAATGGCTGGCGTGGCTGAATACACAAAATAAGACGGGTTGTACGAACTTGGTACACCCTTAATCTGTACATCCAATACCCTCCCTGCCTCATCTTTAGCCCTAAATTTACGGGTCTTATTGATCTCAATGGACCACTCGCCGGGAACTGGGGGGTCCCCTGACACCGAAGGTTGAGCTAAAAGGGGATTCTCTGGTAACACAGGTACCCAAGAACAGTCAGCACCATAGAGGAGGGGTATGGGGCCCTTCCTCAAAGGTGCCTTATCTAAGGGAGGTGGGGGGACATCAGCAACAACCTTCAGGGTGGACATAGCTAGCATCGCCGGCACTGTAGTGCCTGGAGACGAGGCTACCACCGGAGTTAGACAAGAAGGAATTAATTCAGGAGGATTTAAGGGTCTGACAACAGAAGTGCTAGGGGGCGCAGCTGAGATATTGACCGGGGGATCCGAAGAGGCAGGGGTTTGATAATGTTGCATAACTTTATGCAATAACTCACTTATCTGATCCGAAGTCATCCATTTATTATGAGTCTTTAGATGAGTGGGAACGAGCCTCAGAATCATTACCTGGGAGAGACTGAGGAGCCGGGGAGAACACACCATCCACCGGCTCCTCACTCTGCTCCGAATTATCTTGTCTCTCTACTTCGTTATCCGCCGGGGGCCATGGCAAATCTGGCAACGATGATGGTAACATCTCTATGTTACCGTCCTCAGTTTGTTCAGGAATGACGTTAAAAAGAGAGGGTTCAGACTGACGCCAATAACCCCCTGCCACCACGGGCTGGGAGTCTTGAGTCCCTTGAGAGCTGAAATGGGACCCCGCCGGATAACCCCTGTACTGGTCGGCTAGAACCATACTCGGTCCTGTCGATCTAACACTACGGGAAACAAAATTAAATTTTGGAATGGCAAAAGTAACATTAGGAGGCACACTCAATGATTGTTCATGACTAGGTGTAGATTCCAATATATCCGATTCTATTTCCGACTCCCCCTATCACGTAGAGGCGTGTCGGAGGGGGGGGGGGGGTAGGATGCGGCGGCTGAGGAGTGTCCTGCCGGCTGCTCGTCGTGTCCTCTTAGTCCTCTCTCCGGCGTTTGTGAGACCGGGAAGAGTCCGAGGTAGAGTGGCGAGAGTGAATTCTTGTGTTGTCGGTTCTCCCCAACACACAATATACTCCGGGGAGAAGTGAGAAGTAGTATTAAGAGAATTTTCACTACCGAAGAAATCAATGCCAGATGAATCCATTATATGCCTATATGAAAACTTCATTATGCAATAAGATGTGAACCTATACTTCAATAGACCCTGGAACCTTGTTTTCCACACATTTGATACACATGCCTTCTTTTGACATTCTTCAACTAGTTAACTAGTTTACAAACCACACCTGCTTCTGTCTATATAAGAGTCCCCTGAAAATCCTCATCCTCAGGTAAAATAGCGCGGGAGATCTGCCGCTCCTGCGCCCCGAGAGGGAGTGCTCCGGACGTTTAAATACCTGGTGTACACACAGGCCTACCATCACTAACCAGGAAGGTAGATACGTACGCAGCCCTGTAGACACCACCATACCGAGAGAGATCTATATATTTGTATGCCTAAAATTACTCTCAACCACAATCAGTAGTATACCCGAGCCAACACCACCACGAGAAGGAGGAAGAACAGAAGAACGCTATCTCCCACGAATCGCGACCCTCAACTGTCCGGTCCACACGACACACCTTCAATGTACCCGACACCACCAATCCTCACCGAGAGCTAAAAAACTCAGAATTCCTTCACTTCCCCCACTATTATTGTTTTTCAGCGTTCTATTGAAATAACCCCGACCCCCTATGATTTTATAATTTACCTTGATGAAGTAGCCTACTCTAGGGACATTAATTGACCTTACTCATCACACCACCACCGAGTATTTACCTTCTATTGAAGGAGACATGACCAACAGTGTAAGAAGGGTTCAAGGACCCCATCTAAGAGCACTCCCCATGCCCTTACCATCTTAAAGGTACCACAGGAGCGCACTCAGTAATCCGCAATACCAGTTCAGGATTTTTGAGGAAAGTCAGGCAATTGTTGAAGCTTCAAAAAGTTAGTCACTTAAGAAAGCTAAAAAATATTGCTCTCCATTCAGTTGGACTATTACGGCCTGCCGGAAAGTCCTAATACTGTCTGTAAAACCCAATACTAGGGATTTCGTTGGGCCCGGGCCTGCCTAGCTGACATAGATACCCTACTTAGGCGGTGACTAGTGTGTCTAGTGAAGAGTGTGTACAGCCTGCCGATATCTCTTCTTAGACTGCAAGTCCCCGTTAACTACCAACCCTATACTAGGGATCTCGTTGGACCCGGGCCTGCCTAGCTGACGTAGATACCCTACTTAGGCGGGGACTAGTGTGTCTAGTGAAGAGTGTGTACGGCCTGCCGATATCTCTTCTTTGACTGCAAGTCCCCGTTAACTACCAACCCTATACTAGGGATCTCGTTGGACCCAGGCCTGCCTAGCTGACATAGATACCTTACTTAGGCGGTGACTAGTTAGTCGAGGAAGAATGTGTATGGCCTGCAGATATTTCTTCCAAGACTCCTAAGTTGTCGACAGTTATGGCTTGTCACAATAACTCTAGAGTGGGAAACCCCAGTGTCCTTGTTAAGGAACTTTGTTATCGTTCGGCCTGCCGACGTGATATAGGCTCACCCGCGAGGTTCCATTTTCTACAGTGAAAAGTAGAGAGACTACGGCCTGCCGCCCTCTCTATTGGTTCCCTGTTTAAAGTGAACACTGCCACTCGGCATAGGTAATCTCAAAACCTCTGAGACCGCTGTGTTAGAGATAGGGCTTGGCGAGATACCCTCACAGGCACTCTGCAGAGACAAGTCCTTGGTACACTGAGTCTGTGGCCTCCCATATGACTGTGTAACTTAAAGGTTTAAACACTGCCCCGGGTCCCATTAACCTCTCATAAAGATCAGGGCAGACAGTAAGATCACTTCCACTGAAATTACTGCGTTCGTCCAATATCGAATACATAAGACTCGATATTTAAGATCCTAGTCCGAGAGTACCTTAACAGGACTTCATCAACGGTTGATATACTGATCAGAACAGTTGAGTAGTTTCTCCTACCTCTGAAATACTCACGTTAGTTCGATATGGTGCCCAACAGTAATTTGCCAGACGGTTACTATATGTTACGGAGGCATACTTAAGATCTCAAGCCCAATCAACCCATCTGTAACTACTTCACACAGCCAGCCCACCTAGACGGCCTACAGGGAAGCAACCAACGAGAACCAATCATCTCCAGAAGTGTTCACCGGAGACATCCATCGAGAAGTTACCACACCGGAAGACCAAGACAAAAAGATAGAGTGACAACTAGTGGGTAAAGTATCGAGTGTTTAAAACCAGCAGAGTTCCCTCCAAAAGTGGCTTAAATGTGTATAAATAAGCACCAGTCTTAACAAGCGGGTCCTAAAGCTACGAGTTGTACTCCCCTACAGTACGAGTGATTTGGGTCAATAACTTACCCTCCACCAGTGAATCCATTTGGAATTAATACAATTTTTACCTGTAATTGAGACTTCAAGGACTTAGCAGAAATTTACCAAAGTGCCAAGAAAATATTCCGGAGTCTACCCGTGACTCCCCATTTTCTATACAACCCAGCTGCATACTCGTAGCGGTACTTGACCTTGAACTTTAAACACTGTGACATTACTGAAAGAAATGAAATACATGAAATACTTCTCCATCACCTACTCTAGTGTCTTAGAAACTATCTCGAAGATTTAGTGAAGCTGTTCACCAATAAGTGCTCTCTATCTAGCTCCGCGACTGTGCACGGAGTCAGTGAAACAATTAAGTGCTATTTTCACTGGCAGTTATATGTGTCTTTATATGTTTCAGTTTCAGATTATTTCTCCAATATAGTGCAAGAGATATAAAGCTGTTTATTAAACCATATCTTGTGGTATACTTATCCTCTGTTTTCCCTTCATATTATATGTACGTATTTGAACTTGGAAGTCCCAGTTGAGTAGAACTCACCATATCCAATTGTTAATCCTGCATAAAATCAGGGCATAACATTGGTGGTTAGCGGTGGTTCTCTATTCGGAGGGAAGAATTCAATATATTGAACATATTTGGAAAGAAACAGAGATAAAGATTCTATAAAATGGCCGCTCCACGCTCTCGCATACCCATCCCCAAATATTATGGGGAGACGTATAAAATCGAAGTGTATATGGACATAGTAAAACCAGTGCTAGACTTAGCCTATACAACGGATCGCGAGAAAATAGCCGTCCTTCTTACGCACTTGGGAAAAGCCGTTTCTCTTGTAGCCCCACAAATAACCCCTGTGCTCACCTGGGATGAGTTCAAACCCATGGTGATTGAGGCAATTAAGCCTTCCCTCGGTGTGTTTGTAGCACACAACAAAATCAAGAACATCAAGTATGATGGTGACCTTGATGGAACGATCACAAGCATCAATCAACAAGTAAGGGCCCCATTCCCTACACTGACTAGAAATATGCAAGAACAGCATATTCTAGTGCATTTAGTGCAAGTACTACCCTCAGCTGTACAAGAGTATTTTTCCATCCACGATCCCGTCGGGTTTCAGCGGGATATAGCGACCATACGGAGGATATTAGCCTCCCAACCCAAGAAACCAGTGATTGCAGCGATTAAAAGATTCACCACGCACCCACAATTACCATACCGAGCTGGTGAACAGGATCAATACAACCGACAAACGGCCCCATCCACCACCGTCCCGGATACTACCAGCCCAGCAGACCAGCCTTCAAACCACACCAGCTGAAGAGAGTGTTTCTCCGCAACCAACATCAACGCCCCAGTAAACCACACCCCCTAGTGATCATTAACTCATATGACTTTTCTGCTTGTAATTCCCGGTGCCCTCTCCATTTTATCCGTGAATCCGCCAAGTCTAACCGAGCCATACAGGCCAGAATTTCCGCGAATGAGGAAGAACTGCCAGAGGAAGAAATCAACGAGACCGCGGAAACAGAGGACGCCCTTCAGACGTACCTGGAGGAGGACAACCTCGACCTGGTAGAAGGAGAAGAGGAAACCGAGTCCCCGGATTTTTAAGTTCTGCCCCGCCCACCATTGCTTCAGCGGGGGAATCGGAAAGTGAGCGACCACCTCCCATATATCACCTAGCCAAGATCAAGGGAATTCCCGTCCGGCTACTGATCGACACTGGCACCGCTCGATCGTGTTTATTTAATTCCTCTTATGTAAAACACAAGAAAAGATTTGGCAACCTTCAACCTACTACTTCAAATCTCATTAGTGCAGGTGATACCCCTCTTCACATCAGAGGGGAAACTCTCCCCCTACAAATAACCACCCCTGCCGAGCATGCACACTGTCATCATCCTTTTGTGGTGTTCTATTCGGAATGCAGACACTATGACGGATATTTGGGATTGGACCTACCTCAGAAGCTCCCAAGCCCAAGTGTACTGCGGGCAACGACTAATCCACTTAAAAAAAAAAACTTCAACCAAAGCCTCAGCTTCCTAAATCAAACTTGAGAAAACAACCAAGTTCCCAGAATCCAAATAAACAAAAAGAAAAGAAAATACCACAACAAACCTACCAGGATTCCAAGCCAACATTCATCAACTCAAATCGTCCCCAACACAGTCATAAGGAACTCCTCACTACCAACGACCGTCCAAGTGTCAACCTTGCCCATCCACTCAATGAAACTCACACAAAAGGTTCGGAACATGCACCTAATGGTGGGCACTGTTGCAACATTGCTACTGAAGCTCTAGCTTTTCCTTTTCCTGACTCAGAGATCGCTCCCCCTGGAGTGAACATTGCTACTGAAGCCCAACATGATCTTTGTGACCGTTTTCCTAACTCTCCCATTGCTACTGAAGCCCATAATTACAATACCCAACAGGCAGGACACCAATCAAAAGTTAACCCACCCAGTATAATACCCTGCCAGACCAAATGTTTTCAGTCTGTGCACCCCCCCCCCCCCCCCCCCCCCCAACACCCCCCACCCACCATAATTAGTCCTGCCATCACAAATGAAAACACCGAGATTCCCCCCCAACATGAAACATGGATACGAATCCGGCCCATGCCGCAGCCCGTCATGATCTTGACCCCCACCGGTATTTCCGAAGGACCCGACCGGTGTAGGATCCAGCCCGCCATCCTCTCTTCCCGACGCAATGCCATCCTCATTGCCAACATCTCGGATGAGAAACTGACATTACCTCGAGGCCTCATAATAGGCGACTTAGAAACCTTTGATGAGGTCGCCCCAATTCCAGAGAAAACTCAGCAGTCACCCATATTGCCCCTTATTCCCGAAAAATTTACCCAACACCAACAACAACAGATGAAACAATGAAACAACTCCACCTGGATTTTCATGATGTTTTCGCCCAAACTTCGACCGAAATCGGCAAGACCACCGTAGAGGAACACTCCATACACACCACAGGACCCCCTCTGCGGCAGCCTTCCCGCCGGAAATATCCGGCACAACGAAAAGAGGAAGAGCAGCAAGTCCAGGAAATGCTAGATGCCCCTGGTCATCCCCAGTCGTCCTGGTGAAAAAGAAAGACGGCTCCACCCGGTTTTGCGTTGACTATCGCCGCCTCAATGAAGCCACGATTAAGGACGCCACACCATTGCCTAGAATCGATGATTCCCTTGACTCTCTACATGGCTCCAGATGGTTTACCATGCTAGACTTACAGGCCGGATATTGGCAAGTTCCCATCACCCCCGAGCACCAGCAGAAGACAG
This sequence comes from Paralithodes platypus, assembly GCA_032716605.1. Lineage (NCBI taxonomy): Eukaryota > Metazoa > Arthropoda > Malacostraca > Decapoda > Lithodidae > Paralithodes > Paralithodes platypus. Next base: position 11,781,297 of record CM064547.1, on the reverse strand, counting down.
CATTTTCGACCAGTGGAGGACATCTCTATGAATTCAACGTGCTGCCTTTTGGAATATGCAACGGTCCCGCCACTTTTTCCCGATTAATGGAGTCCGTACTCAAAGGACTTACTTGGGAAACCTGTCTAGCTTACCTCGACGACATCATCATCTACTCTAAAACCTGGTCAGAACATCTTCAAAGGCTTCGTCAGGAATTGCAACGCATCCGAGACGCCGGACTAAAATTAAAACCCTCAAAGTGCGAAGTTGCGAAAAACACTGTAGGATTCTTAGGACACGTCAATTCCGCACAAGGCATTTCCCCTGACCCTAAGAAAGTCTCAGCTATCGCTAATCAACAGCCACCCACCACAGTGAAAGGAATGAGGTCTTTTCTAGGATTAGCCACCTACTAGAGAAGATTTGTTCCAAAATTCGCCGAGATTGCTCGGCCCCTCCATCAATTGACCCATAAAGACACCCCTTTTGAATGGACCTCGGAATGCAACTTAGCATTTGAAACATTGGAGGAGAAATTAGTGCAAGCCCCGACTGTAGCTTTTCCAGACTACCAACAACCGTTCCGCTTGTATACCGATGTTTCTTTGTACGCCATTGGCGCAGTGCTAGCCCAGGTACAAGATGGCAAGGAGCATGTCATAGCATACGCCAGTTCAACCTTGAATGCAGCGCAGAAAAACTACGCAGCCACCAAGCGCGAGTGCTTGGGCGTCATCTGGGCCCTGAATCACTTTAGATAATTTGTGTAAGGAGCTAAATTAGACGTCAGCACGGACCATCAGTCCCTACAATGGCTTAGACCAGGGGTGTCAAACTTATTTGCTCGGGCGCGCCATATTTGGCAAGGTACAATGTTGTAGGGCCTCATTAATTTAACAGGCCATTAATGTAACAGGTAAATATATATATACGTATATATGTAAAACAAAATTGGTTAGACAATTGCCCCATTTCATTTAAACGTATTTACTACCGTAGGTATGTAGATGATACTTTTATGATTTTTGAGAGAAATGAGCATGTACAACAGTTCCAGGATTATATGAATACACAGCACAAGAATATACAATTTACTTCTGAAATAGAGTATCAGGGTTCCATATCATTCCTAGATATTCAGATTAGTAAAACTCTCACAGGCATCACAACCGAAGTATATAGGAAACCTACTTCCACTGATCAGGGTCTGAATTGGTTTAGTTTTTGTCCCACGCTGTATAAGATTAACTCAATTAAAACTCTCCTTACTAGAGCTTTCAATATTAGTTCAAATTATTCACTTCTCCATCAAGAGTTTGTAAGACTAGAAAAGTATTTCATTAGCAACAACTATTGTATCAATTTATTTCAGAAAATACTAAAGTCTTTCCTTTATTCTAAATACTTGCAAACCAATGATGTTCACAATGTCCCGAAATTGCTCAAATATGTCAAATTACCATTCTATGGAAGAGCTAGCTATGATTTCAGGAAAAATCTATCCAACATTCTTCGCACTAAATTTCCGGCTGTCAATTTCAGAATTATTTTCACAAACCATTGTAGGGTTAAATCATTTTTTAAAATCAAAGATCTGATCCCTGACTACATGACTTCCAAATTTTTTTATAAGTTCACGTGTCCTCATTGTCCTATGAGGTATGCCGGATGCTCTACCCGAGCATTTCGATCTACAATATTGGAACATGTTGGAAGGAGTGTTCGTACGGGACAGATCCTTGGCAAGCAAACATTTTCGGCAATTCGGGATCACTCTCATGAATGTGATCACACCTTCGGTGAAAAAGATTTTGAAATCATAGGTAGATTTTCTAACAGAACAGAGACCCTTATCGGTGAGAAATATTATATAAATAAGATTAAACCTGGGTTGAACACATGCATGTAAATTATATTATGCTAGGATTAATTGTTTTCATATAGCGTCAGTAACATCGTATTTCTTTTATTTTCGTTCAACGTATATCCCTTTCATTATATAAGAGTTCTATTAAATTAGTTTAGTGTCATAAGAGTATTGTTTTCATAATTCGCATTCTTAGTTTCAATTAATTTCGTTTGCTCCTAAGTATATGAAGTTTATTCTTTAGTCGTATTGTTTCAATAATTATTTACTATTAGGTAACCCCCTCTATATTATATATGTGCCCTGGTAACATAGGTTTACTATTAGGTAACCCCCTCTATATTATATATGTGCCCTGGTAACATAGGTTTACTATTAGGTAACCCCCTCTATATTATATATGTGCCCTGGTAACATAGGTTTTCATTCTGTATTAGGATCGCACCCGCGCCTGACCCCTTAGATGTGTAAGTACTATATACTTGTTAATTTCATAACATTGTATACATTTTAGCTATATTAGGACATTTTATTATTTCGTTGTGTGTTTAATACATTTGTGGTCCACGATTTAACTTATATTAGTTTCTTAATAAAGTAATTTATTTTTAGGACCGGTATCCAAGCCTGACGATGGACCAAGATAGTCCGAAATATTGAATAAAGCTACCAAGATGAACACGGTCGTTGCCCTTATCCTCCTGTTTCTCTTATATATATATATATATATATATATATATATATATATATATTCCTGTGTGTGCATCATTGGGTAAGGAAGGAGTTATATATATATATATATTTTTTTTTCACATGAAAGTAACTCATACGGAAAGGTACAAAAATATAAGTTTATTGTAGTTAGATGTGTCATATGTGGAAATTATGACAGATTAATTGTTTAATAAATTATTCTTGGATTCATTATTGTGTCTTGGATTAATTTGTTTATGGTCGAAGAGGTGGTTTGGAGACTCATATGCTTGTGTTGGGTACAGTGTTATGGTTCAAAGTGGCAATACATTGCTTTCCACGTGGCGATTCATTTAATGTTTTGGCGATGATTCGAGGTGTCACTACATTGCTTTCCATGTGGGGATTTATAATTTCTCTGTTCATTTAATGTTTGGTTAGTCCTCGTCGTTTCCCAAGTATCGCGAGCATTCAAGAATGGGTGGCTACTGGATGATCCACACCGGCGACTCTTGGCGAAGACGTGGGTGTGTCGCCATGTGTGTGATAGGACTACGTATGGATGGCTACTGGAGGATCTACACTGGTAACTCGTGGCGACGACTTGGGTGGGAGTGACGTGGTTGTGGCTTCCTAGTGACGTGTCTGTGTTCGTGTGGAACATCAAGACAGCGAGGACGTGGATGTGGGATACCTTATTCAATTTGAAGTTACTTATATGTTTATATTCCAGAAAAGAATGCATTTGTTTCCCCGTTATTTTCCTTGGGTGCGGAGTTATTATCTAATGGTAGTAATACAATAACATTTTCATAATCAGAGTAGCTTAAATTCTGACAATTTGGAGCCCGAACAGGGACCTCTATGTTCCAGTTATTGTTTATTACCTATTCAAACTCTCCGCTATCCCAATAAAAGAATAACTCTCCCACAAATGATTATTAAATCATGGATAAGACCGTCGAAAATTTAATTAAAGAAGCTAAGCTATTAGGTCATGAAGGTTCCCACATTGACGCCTATGTTCGAAGAGTGCAGGATGAACAGAGAGAGGAGAGAGCAGCAGTGAAAGAGTTAAAGAAATTAGAATTGCAAGCACAAATTGCGGCAAGTAATGCAACTATTGCAGCTGCAAACCCCAAGCCTAGTGAACCTGTGATAAAGCCACTAAAACTTCCTGTGTTTGATGACACCAGAGATGAGATTGACTCGTATTTGGTTCGTTTTGAAAGAATAGCACAGGACTCAAAATGGCCACAGAACTTATGGGCATTGCATCTTTCTACATTACTCACAGGGCGAGTTCTAGAAATATATAATCAACAACCTTCAGGAGCAACCGAGTACAAGGAGCTTAAGGAGAGTGTACTGAAAGGATTCAGTTTCACAGTATAAGAGTTTCGCAAACGGTTCCGTAGTGCAAAGTTAAAGCACAATGAAACAGCAAAGCAGTGTGGAGCACGCCTAAATAAGTTATTGAGGCAATGGTGTGACCTAGATGGATGTGAAAGGAGTGAGCAAGGATTATTGGATCTATTAGCTCGTGAACAGTTTTTAAGTATGTCTCCCCTTTCACTTCAAGCATTTTTAAAGGAAAGGGACTTAACAAATTTCGATTCCATGTGTACAATGGCAGATCGATGGATAGATGCACATGGCCATCCTGCAGAAATTAATGAGAATGGTGAAGGGATAAGGAAGAACCAGAAGGAAGGCTCTTCAAGATCACGGATTTTATGCTGGACATGTGGTAAACCAGGACATAGAGCTTATAACTGTACATTTATCAATACAGGTGCAGCTGGTGCGGAACTATATGCAACAACAGCAGCAGCTTCAACTTCATAATTGCAGGTATCATGGAATGGAGTGACAGTTACTGGTAACGGAATTCATTTTAGGGATTCACTCAAACTGGCTGAAGGATATGTGGAAGGCAAATTAGTAACAGTCATGAGAGATCAAGGCAGCAACAAGTGTGTCGTCACTCAAAGGTTGGTTCCCCCTGGAAGGAAAACGGGTAACATGGTTAGGTTAACCATGATAAATGGATGGACAGTCTCACTTCCAGAAGTTGTAATAGAAGTACACACACCATTCTTTGAAGGTAAAGTTACTGCAGTACAGTGTACGAATCCAGTTTACGATTTAATCATTGCTAATATTCCTGGTGCAACAGATGAGATAAATAATGATGTTTATATAGATGAGCAGCGTGTGACAACCCCACCCTGTGTAACAGCAGCAGCAGTGACAAGATATCGAGGTAATCAAGGTGAGGCATCAATAAAACCATTGAAAGTAAAGGAACTGAATCCTTGTATTGATGTATCAGTAGATGAATTTATCAAGGAACAAGAGGATGACAAGACATTAAACAGCATTAGGAGACACATTGTAGAAGAGAGATTATTCACACTTCGTGGAAGGGTCTCACGCTTTGCTAAAAGGTCTCGACGGCTGTATAGAGAAATCGAAAGTAATGGCGTGACTAAAGAACAATTAGTTTTACATAAGAAATTCAGACGAGCAGTTTTCACATTAGGTCATGAAACCATTATGTCGGGTCACATGGGGCATAAAAAGACACTTGACAGAATCCAAACTAAATTTGTTTGGCCAGGTATGACTAAAGATATTCAAAGATGGTGCAGGTTTTGTGATGCATGTCAGCGTACTGTCGATAAAGGAAAGTGCACCCCTGGGAGATTGAAACCCATACCTCTCATTGACGAACCTTTCCGGAGGGTAGGAGTGGATATTATTGGTCCCATTTTTCCAGGTGCTACAGATGGATCAAGGTATATACTAACCTTATAGTGGAGCAGATAAGTGCAAAAATAGTTTACTTAATCATGCAAGCATGACATTTGGCACAAATGTTCATTAGAGTCCACTCTTTCAAAAAAGGGCGTTAGCCACCCAAAATCCAAGATGGCTACCATTTTTTCAAGATGGCCGCCGTCTACACTAAAAATTACTAATAATTACTTTGTAAGTTGTAACTACTTCAAGTAAAACAACTTATTTCAATTCAAAACCCTACTTTATATGTCATAGAGTCTGAAAGAGGTCTCCTATTTTTGTAAAAAAAATTTTTTAATGCTAAATCAAACCAAAATTGCACCCGCAAAACTAATATCATTCGTATCTTTGCAACTAATAAAGATTCCAGTATACATTTTTATGACAACATTTATTTGTTTTTATTATAGAACCAAAAAATACATAAATCTAATGAAAGTTTTAGCAAAAGACAGTCGAAATTATACTTGAACTCACCACTGCATCCAGGATAACAGAGAAACTACACTTCACATTTGCAACTGCACAAGGCTGTGCATGTGAAACCAAGCCTGTAGCATTTGCACCTGCCACGGCAGCCAGACTTGCAGCCACACTTAGTGAGCTGTTCACAACTCTTTGCAATGGGAGAGTTGGCTGTCCAGAAGACTTTCCATTCTTCGCCAATCTTCTCCCATCCCCAGTCAGCTGGACTCTCTGCTTCTGGCTGGCGCAGAATTGCCTGAGCCCACACACAGCCTGCCTGATATGCTGCACGTTTAGTGTGTTGAATCAGAGGTGCTCTGGTTGGAGGGATGGCTTCATAGGGTCTCTGCTTTCTGGCAAACAAGTTCAGTCTAGCCTCATCCACACCATCTGCAGTGCTGGACCTGTCATACATGAGGACCACAAACTTCTCTAGAATTTTCATGTCATCATCCTCAATGGTTGGTGGGTGCTGGCTCAGTTTGAAAAATACTGGAGTTGCCTCTGGGAAAATGTCCCATGTCTGCCAAGCTGTCTTCTTTCCTTTATTTCTAAAAGCTGAGACCACATCACAACCTGTAAAAGCATGGAAGAACAACATGCCTTTGGCCTTCTCTTGACCAACATAGTTGTGCAGGTTGTGAATGCCAATCCATCGAAGGCTCTGACCTTGGCCAAATATGAGCCACAGCTGCTGCAGACCCATGCTTTGCAGAGTTGGGAACATACTCAGGCCAATAGCAAGGACATCTGTGTCATTGGCTTTGACTATGATAGATTTGCTCCCTTGTCCTGCAGCATATCTGGCATGGACAAAGATGCGGCTGTCTGCCTCCTCATGAGAACATTCGTGCAGTTCAGTCAGACTCACTTTGTGTGTGCTAAGTGCTTGGGGTCCCTTGGTCACAATAACCAAGTTTGGTGCAGACATCTGGACAATCTTGTCTGCCAGGAAGTGAAACAGCTCCGACTTATTGTCATTGTGCCTCAGAAAGTTGTGCCAGTTTGAGGGAATGCTATTATTTTCTGTCACCTTGCGTCTCCCCCCTTGTCCTCTTTTGGACCTTGTGTCTGCTTTCAGACTTGATGGACTCAGTTTAGCTAAAAGTTTACCATCATTGAGTGTTGTAGCACACTCATGCAGTCTGTTGTTCAGATTCATAGTCATGACCTGTCGCAGATCTGATGTAGGAGCTATGCTATCACACAATACGCAAGCTTCACTATCATGACTTGTCGGACTGTGTTTAGCTTGCCTTTCATCTGACTCGCTTTGAACATCAGAATGCCGTTTCCTAGCACGTTCCAGCTTTGTGTTGTTAAACATGAGTCTACAACTTGTGTGGTATTTTGCCATATTCCTTCTCAATGTTGCCTCTATGCCACCACCTTCATCCAGCCTTTCTGGGTCAAAGGTAAGCGGCATTTCAGACATCTCGTGAAACAGAGGCACATTTGTGGCAATCATGGTGTAGCCATCATGTTCTGGATCATGATGAGTACGAGGCGAAGTCAGATTTTCATTTTTCTTTTCTTTTTGACATAGGCAGCATTTTCTCCAGTCAGTCTGCCTCTTAGTTATGACTGGGTTTTCACTTGCCATTGTTGACATGTAATTAAGGCCGAGGGTTTATCCTTTTACCACCTTAATGAAAATAGGTAATAGCGCACATTCATGTATGGGATACAACTAGGTTCGGCTGCCCTACACCTAGCCCGATCATTCATCCAGTGCCATTTAGGTCCTGTGTGATCTGTACACCATCCGGGTAAGTCCATGAACAAGTCATGTATAGCCCACTTACCCTTGGCTCGGCTCTCCCGCGCTGGCACACCCTGTCAATTCAGGCGCGGCTGTCTAACTTTATCTATTAACTATTTTATACTAGCTAATTGATATGGGGCTATTAGACAGCATTTGGGACACTAATCTAAACTGCACTACACCTAATACTAGTCTACTACAATAGAGTTAATAAAGCTAGGTGCAACATTAGTAAAGCTAGATCAGCTGACACTGAACCCCATGCTGAGTTACACAGCAGTGAAGTCACCAGTGTGCCCTGGTTGTGCACTGGCATTCACTCTATTAGTATACCAACACCTTGTAAATAATTTTAACATCCTTTGAGATAAGTTTTAGGTCAATTAGAATCTATGACCCCAAAAACTCTCTGTAGATAAAAAAAGGCATTCATTGTGGCCAGTGACAGATGCTGAGATAAGATTAATACTACGTTTGGCCGACATATTGGACGCCATCTCTTTGTTTTAGTACTTGGAATTGAAAGTGTGACAAAAATAACTTTAATAAAGAACAAATTGGTGATTGAATGGGATTATAAACCATGATAAATGCATCAGTAACACCCATATTCTCGAAGATGATGCAATTGGCCAATGAATGGCAGCCATCTTGGAAAAGAGGCAGCCATCTTGGATTTTTTGCGTGGCTAACGCCCTTTTATGAAAGAGTGGTCCTTTGAGAATGTCTGTGCCAAATTTTATGCTTGCATGATTAAGTGAACTATTTTGGGGTATTTTTGCATTTATCTGCTCCACTATTAGTAGATTTTGCAACTAAATATCCAGAAGCTGTGGCCCTGAAAGCTATAGACACTCCAGCAGTCGCAGAAGCACTTGTAAGTATGTTCAGCCGCATTGGAGTACCTGCCCAGATGTTGACTGACAATGGCGCCCAATTTACTTCAGACATGATGACAGAGGTGCACAGGCTTCTTGGAATTCAGGCTCTGAGAACTACACCGTATCATGCCATGGGAAATGGCCTGGTGGAAAGATTCAATGGGACACTGAAGAAAATGCTAAGAAAAATGTGCCAAGAACAACCAAAGGACTGGCCCAGGTTCTTATCACCTCTTTTGTTTGCCTATCGTGAGGCTCCTCAGGCAAGTACAGGATTTGCTCCCTTTGAAATAGTATATGGTAGGGCTGTGAGAGGGCCAGTCAACATTTTACGTGAATTATGTGAAGGATAACAGGAAAATGGTGAGACTAAATCAATTGATCAATATGTTCTTGAATTGCATGAACGCCTAGAGAGCACCTGTATGCTAGCTAGAGAAGAAATGAGAAAATGCCAGAAAACACAAAAACATTACTATGATCGGAAAGCTAAGAAGAGAACACTGAAGGTGGGAGATAAGGCCCTGCTTTTGTTATCTACAGATCACAATAAGCTACTGATGAAATGGAAGGGACCCTATAGAGTGGTTGCAGCTTCGAATGAACTGAATTATGTCTTGGGTGTGAATGGTACACCCAGAAAGTATCATATCAATATGCTTAAAAAATACTTTGATAATTCTAGTACTGATTTGGAGAGCACTGAGGAGGAATGTACTGCTGCTGCGGCGGTCATCGAGGAGAGCAAGGAAGTTGGTCAGCCCTGCATACCTTCTTTTGTGCAACAAGAGACCTGGACTGATGTGCGTGTTGCAGAGGAGTTGGGAGATGAAGAGAAACAACAGATAAGTAGACTCCTAGAAGGGTGTAGCAGAGCATTCTCTGATGTACCCTCCAGAGCAAGAGTACCTCCATATAGCATTGTTTTGACGGATGAATCTCCCTTTAGAAAGAGACCTTACCCGATTCCACATTGTTTTGAAGAGGCAGTAAGTAAAGAATTAGAAGTCATGGAGTCAATGTCAATAATAGGAAAGTTAGATTCTCCATTTATCAGTCCTGCAATTGTGGTACCTATAAAGATGGTGGAATTAGGTTTTGCTTGGACTTCAGAAGGTTACAGTCTGTGACTCACTTTGATGCCGAGCCAATGTTTAATCAAGATGACATTTTTGCCAGACTTGCTGTAGTAAATACTTCACGAAAATTGACTTAACCAAGGGATACTGGCAAATTCCCCTCCATCCAGATAGTAGAAAGTACACAGCATTCGCAACATCAAAAGGCATTTATTATTTCAAAGTTCTAGCTTTTGGTTTGGTTAATGCTCCTGCAGTTTTCAATAGAACCATGAGAAAATAATTAGGGGGAATGAGAGGGATGGAAGTGTTTATTGATGATATTTTGGTTCATTCTGAGAGCTTCACTGAACATCTATCATTGCTAGAGGACGTACTGGTGAGGTTAATGGACGCTTGACTGGTAGCCAAACCATCGAAGTGTGAGATCGGAAGTGCTGTCATAGAATTGCTTGGCCACGAGGTGGGAGGAGGAGACTACAAACCACAACGCAGCAAGTTGACGAAAATCGCAGATGCCAGTCCTCCAATTACAAAGAAGCAGGTCAGATCTTTCCTTGGTTTAACGGGATACTATAGGAAGTTCATACCGAACTATGCCGTAATAGCTCTTCCACTGACTAATTTGACTAAGTCAAGAGCTCCCAACAAATTAGTGTGGGGTCATCAGGAGCAAGTTTCTTTTCAAACTTTAAAATCCAAGATTTGCCAACAGCCCATTCTTAAACTAGCTGATATAATCTCTATTTGGTGAATTGTATATTTAGTTACATATTCTGTTATACATATATTTGTTTAAGGTTAGGTTATCACACCTGGTAGCCTATTTCTGCGAATTTCAATTTTATTATTTTTGGTTAGGCTATTCAACGCTGGTAGCCTATTACTGCGTATTTCAATTTAAAAGAAACTTTTGGTTAGGCTATCGCCCCTAGAAGCCTAATTCTGCGTATCTCAACATTTTTGTTTTCGGTTAGGCTATCACCCCTGATAACCTATTTCTGCGTATTTCAGCATATTTGTTTTCGGTTGAAGTGATTGAAGTGTTTTTAAAGTGAGTGAAGTGTTTTAAAGTGAGTGAAGTGTTTTTTAAGTGAGTGAAGTGATCTGAAGAAAGTGACTGTCACCATGCCTCGCGCTTGTGCGAACTGCGCCGGTAGGTTTGGTGAGTCCATGTTTGCTACTGTCGATCTTCAAGTCTGCCGGCTCTGCCAGCAACGAGAGAATTTTACAGTGAAATTAGATGAAGCCTACAACAAGATCAACGTCCTCACCATGAAGTTGGAATCACTCCAAGAGTTTGTAACACTCAACGTTGGAGTACCACAAACTTCAATTGTCACCGCAACTCCAGCAGCCACCAATGCCCCAACGTCAACTGCCAACAATTCAACGCCTACAGTAGCCACTTCAGCTGATGTTTCCGATACTCAAGATACAAATAGTGACTCTCTTCCCCCTCAAGACAACTTCCGTGTCGTGAGGAACAATGTTTGCCCCAAGACCAGGAAACACATACCGATTACCGAGTGTCAAAACCGTTTCCAGATACTCACAGACTTAGATGACGAAGCGGAAATAGAAGAAGTCCGGCTCGTGGGAGACTCGATGATACGTGGTCAGCTCACAGAATTTTACGCCAGGTGCACCTAAGACCAGGAAGCGTTTTTGTATCCCTGGTGGTGGTGTGGACGACGTAGTTGCAGCAGTTGACGAAGTATCAAAGCTGGCCCCTGCTAATACAATGTACGTCATCCACGTTGGATCCAACGATGTACAGCGAACCCGGTCGGAAGATTTGCTTTTACAGTACCAGCAGCTTATCAAGTCGTTTAAGGAGAAGTCATCAAGGATCATCGTCTCAGGAATCGTCCCCCGGCTCGGTGTAGAGAGCCGATTTTACAACATAGCCACCAGCACAAATCGTTGTCTAGCAAACCTCTGCAGGAAGGAGAACGTGGGATTCGTCGACACCTGGGACAATTTCTACTACGATGACTATTTGTTTTCGGACGATGGAGTTCATCTGAACCAGGTGGGAGCAGAACGTTTTGGGCGTCTTCTCAACGATGCGGTGAAGGATTTTCGGAGAAGAAATCGACTCAGCACAGGACAACCAGGAAGGAGGACCGAAGACAGCGAGGATGGCAACCTACAAAGGAATTAAATACTAATCCGTCAAGAACCGCGAATTTGGATAAAGCTCCACCAACACAACCTAAATTCAAAACCGCCAGGGATAACGACCGAGGACCGAGGACAGCCATGAATGTAAATGTAGATCCGACCAGAACCAAAAATTCGATGAAAGAACGTTCTGTGAGTTCTAAAACCGCACCTTTAAAGGTTTTCTATGCAAACGCTCGTAGCATACGCAATAAATTTTCAGATTTAGAGGAACTAGTGTTTATAGAAAATTATGATGTGATTGGCATAACAGAATCTTGGCTCAATACAGAAGATAGAGACTTTTTAGCAGAGTATTCACTTCCCGGTTATGTAATGTTTGAGAACAGCCGAATCAATAAAAATGGAGGTGGCGTTTTATTTTATATCAAAGAAAGTCTTAACCCGACCCTCGTGTCAAAACCTCAAATTGTGAACGTCGACACATAATAAAGGTACAAAAATAATACTTGCGTTAATATACAGACCTCCAGGTCAATCAGTGCAACCTGACCGACAAATTTACGAACAAATTGCAGATGTAAGTAACTCACAAGATACCGTATTTTTGGGCGACTTTAATTTACCTGTGACCAAGTGGGGCGATATTTTTACTTCACACTCCGGACATGACTTGTATACGAACTTACAAGAGAGTTCGCTTTATCAATTTGTTCGAACGCCGACCCGTGGTAATAATGTTCTTGACATTGTACTTGAAACAAAAGAAGAATTGATAGAAAATTTGAATGTTGGTGATGAATTCAGTAACAGCGACCATCGTACGATAACTTTCACTTTAAACTTTACTAGTAACGAACCAAATAGTAGCATCGAAAAAGTCCCTAATTTCAAGAAAGCAAACTTCCATAAACTTAGAGCTATGTTTAAAGAAACTGACTGGAGCTTTTTAATTAACAATAACGACATAAATACATCTTGGAAGTTATTCGAAACCACTTACCTAAAAGCAGTGCAAGACTGCATACCATCGAAAATACGGCGTCCAGGCCATAATAATAAGCCCAAATGGTGGAATAAAGATATTTCAAACTGCCTGCTTGCTAAAAAATTTGCTAATGATAGATTAAAATCCTCACAAAATGACGAAGAACGGGTGAAATTTGTAGAGCTACGACGCAAGGCCAAAAAGTTAATTAAGCAAAGTAAAAAGACCTTAGAGTTACATATTGTGAATCAAAGTAAAACAAACCCGAAAGAATTCTATAGTTATATCAGAAAGAAAAAAGTAGTTACTTCAACTGTTGGACCGTTAGTCGATGAAAATGGAGAATACACCACAGACGAAGTACAAATGAGTAATGCCCTCAATACCTTCTTTGAATCAGTTTTTACAACAGAAAACCTCAGTGATATCCCTACACCATCGCCGATTCAGATTGATAATTCAGATGTTCTAAGCAATATCACCGTTACAGAGAGAGAAGTATTGAATTGTTTAGATAAACTCAAGGTAAATAAAACGCCAGGACCTGATACAATCTCGCCTAGAGTTCTAAAGAAAGCTAAGGATGAGCTCTCCAAACCACTGACATTACTATTCAATAAATCCTTGCAGTCTGGAACTATGCCTGATCAGTGGAAGCTAGCCAACGTAACACCGATATTAAAAAAAGGCAGCAAATCCCTACCCAGTAACTATCGTCCAATTAGCTTAACCTCAGTTGTATGTAAAATGCTAGAAACGGTCATACGAGACAGACTCGTAAATCACTTAGAGGAAAATAACATACCTGAAGATACTCAACACGGCTTTCGTAAAAAAGGTTCCTGTTTAACAAACCTCTTAGACTTCTTCCACGATATCCTCAACCTCTACGATGAGAGTAAAGCTGTAGATATTATATACCTTGATTTTCAAAAGGCCTTTGACAAAGTTCCCCACAAACGTTTACTGCTAAAACTAAAAGCGCATGGAATACAAGACGGTGTGTTGAAATGGATAGAAAATTGGCTCAGCAACAGAAAGCAAAGGGTAGTCATAAACGGTAAGGCATCTAAAGGGACCAATGTAAGTAGCGGGGTACCCCAGGGATCGGTACTAGGACCAATTATCTTTCTAATTTACATCAACGACATAGATGAGGGTCTCACCTGTACAATCTCAAAATTTGCTGACGATACAAAAATTGCAAATAGCGTACTCTCAAAAGAACAAGTTGACGATATGCAACACAATCTAGATAAATTGTCATGTTGGGCCCAAATTTGGCAAATGAGTTTCAATGCGGATAAATGTAAAGTACTACATGTCGGATACCTAAATGAGAAAGCAAACTATTCGATGAATGGCACTCAGCTTAAGAATGTAAACAGAGAAACCGATCTGGGAGTAACAATATCGAGTAACCTAAAACCGAGTCAACAATGTTCAGAAGTTGTTAAGAAGGCAAACAAAATAATTGGCTTTATAGGCAGATCATTTGAGCATAAATCCAAAGAAGTTATCCTAACCTTTTACAATTCCTTAGTCCGCCCTCTTCTGGAATACTGCGTTCAATCCTGGTGCCCTTATTACCAAAAAGATATAAACAAGCTAGAACGAGTTCAACGTAGAGTTACCAAAATGATACCTAGCCTAAAGAACAAACCATACGAAGAGCGTCTTAGAGAATTAAATCTATTTCCTTTAACCCAGCGCAGATTAAGAGGTGACTTAATTCAAGTGTTCAAAATCATCAAAGGCATCGACAATATGAACTGTAGTAAGTACTTCACTATCGACCAATCTAATTACACGCGGGAAACGGTTGCAAAATTATTGGTAAATCTTTTAACTCGCACGAATCTAAGAATTTCTTCTTCAATCGAGTTGTCAACTTGTGGAATGGGCTTCCCCGAAACGTTATAGACTGCATCACCGTTGATTAATTTAAACTCCGCCTAGACAAATATCTCTCATCAATCCCGCGACTGACTGCGTTTGTAAATGAATAACTTTATTTTATCCCCCCCTCAGTTACTAACCCATCTGTCGTCTACTAACTTCCTAATCCTGCCACGGACATTAGTTCCAGGGCAGTAATTCCCTTTCCAATGTTCCCTTACCCACTCTAAACCTCTGTTTGGACACTTGATCCTCAGTGTTTTGGAGGACAAGCAACCTAGAAGGGTCACTAGACCTGTTGTTGCTTGATTTCCTTTGTACTCCTTTGTACTTTGTACTTCCTTTGATATGACTAAGGAATACGTTTTGCGCACTGATGCGTCGAACTATGGCATTGGTGCAGTACTCTTGCAAGAATCTGGTGGAGAAGTGTGGCCTGTAGCATACTCTAGTAGGAAATTAACCCTCTTGCCTCTGGTAACATATTTATATTGAAAATGGTGAGCCCTTCTCTAATTTGCCACGAAATACCAGGCTGGGCGAGTTTTCGAAGCCTTGTGTTTTCCTGTATTTTCATCCAGCACAATGCTGTTTATTGTGATGTATCATATGGCAATGGAAAGAGGAATAACTATACTACATTATAAAAAAAAACAAAAAATGTAAAAAAATCGCAATATGAAAGTGTAAACGACTCCGGAATAAAAGTTTGGCCCGGGCAATTGTCTTCACACCGTCCTCTCTCGAAATTGTGAGTGATGACCATATATTTTTATTTGCTCAAATAATAGTATTTTTCTGCTCTTTCCAAATCTGAAAACAGAAATTGTCTATCTTCAATAGTTCTCAAGCAATGACCAAAAACAAAAAAATATGACTTTGCATGATATGGTTTATAACATTTTCGAATTATTTCGTTGTTACGATGTCTATGGTTCTCAATTTAGGCTGTATTAATACGGCAGATGCTGAAAAGAATAAAAAAAACTAGAAGTTCCTACGAAAAATACTTTTTGCTCTATGAATATTTGAAAGGGAGAGCCAAAATGGAAATATTTACCCGTCACTCGTCTCCGTTCCGCCGACGCTAGCCGGGTTCCGAGCTGTTCCCCACCTCGGCGTTGCTTTATTTGCTCGGCTACGTATATAACTGTTTATATCACCGTAATCGGAAAATTATGCTCTTTCTAATGGTGAAAACCAAAAATAATATAACGTATATAATTGGTTCGCGAGCTATGCGCAATTGTTTCCATGCTTTGTTATTGTTATGTAAATATATGAGAACGTTTATACAGTTGTATATCTTTGCCACAATGTACAACACTTTTATATAATTTTCCTTGTCAATTATTGTATAATGTTCATAGAACACATGTCAGTCATGAACGTTGTCAATTTTACTTACCTGGTAGGGCCACAACCCTTTCCAACGAGAAGGAAAATGGCTCCTGGGTTGACAGTGAAAAAACAAAACAAGAAAGCAAAATAATAAATTCAGAAATAATTCTATTGTACACTAAATAAAGTAATACCGGTATATAAATATACAAATATATATATTTACCGGTATATATACAAGGTGTCAAAGAAAATTATAATGAATGGTAACAAAAATGTGTGTATGTGTGTGTGGGTATTTATATATATACATATATATATATATATATATATATATATATATATATATATATATATATATATATATATATATATATATACAGTATATATATATATAAATATATATACCGGTATATATATATATATATATATATATATATATATATATATATATATATATATCATAGATATATATATACAGGGTGTCCCAGGAGGAGAGGGCATAACTTTGGGAAATGATAGAACAAGGTATTCTAAGCATAACATATTCTATAACAAAAAGTCCAAATTTCAACCGTTAAAAAGATATTAAACGTTTTATGTAGTGCCCTCCCCCGCATCACTGTAGTGGACTCTTCCATGTCAAATAGTTTCCAACTACTCCAAAGTGAGCTAATATGTCTATAATCATTTTCCAACTTTCAGAATTATAGTATCTTTAACACTAGATTAGCGGGCTAGCGGTTTATTTATATGTACCGCCCAGCGGGGTGTTTTTAGCCAAAATAGGGCTGTTTACGTGATCATTTTCATGCCTAAATAAGACCCAGAGCGTAAAACTAGTATCTATCCCTGAAAGGGCATAAACAGAGCTTTCCAATGACACCATAACGATCCTTTTATGATGGCTAGTTTTCTTGCAACAACCACACAACGCGAGTGCAAAAAGCATGTAATTCGGCACTTTCCC
Source organism: Paralithodes platypus (assembly GCA_032716605.1). Lineage (NCBI taxonomy): Eukaryota > Metazoa > Arthropoda > Malacostraca > Decapoda > Lithodidae > Paralithodes > Paralithodes platypus. Next base: position 11,764,435 of record CM064547.1, on the reverse strand, counting down.
CATACAATTCCGTATATAGCGAGTGAGAGAGGGAGGGATTCATGTCAGTAGGTTCGCCGCGGTGGTCTGGAGCAGTCATACGCTCGCTACTCTCCTGCCACCACTTGTCTCTCTCTCTCAGCAGCATTACGTGCTGAAATTGCCACACGACCTATGTCGAGCGCCGCCAGATAGTCCAGATTTATTATACTCGACTTATGTTGCGCGCCGACACTCAGGGGTTAAAATAACATGGTATAATAATTGCAGAAAGATGGAGGTGTAGTAGGCACTAGGTCAGCTAAGCCAACCTTATGGGGAAATACTGAAGAAAATACAATTTCCAACATGCAATATCTCTATACCGGTTGAAATTTGGACTTTTTGTTATAGAACATTTTAGGCTTAGAATATTTTATTCTATCATTTCCCAAAGTTATGCCCTTTCCTCCTGGGACACCCTGTATATATAAAATAAATAAAATAAAATAAATAAAATCAATAATAAATCAAATAAATAAATATATAAAGAAAATAAAAAAATATAATAATAATATAAATACTCGATTATGGGCCTTGGGCTTGCTCGGGACCTTGGGGCTGATCCGCCAGACACCCTGGGGAACAGGAATAAAAACAAAATATATACGGTATATATATATAAAATAAATAAAATAAACATATAAATAAAATAAAACAAATAAAATAAAATAAATAAAAACAATAATAAATCAAATATATAAATATTTAAATAAAACAAAATATATAATAATTATATAAGTACTCGATTATGGGCCTAGGGCTTGCTCGGGACCTTGGGGCTGTTATATAATATATATATAATATATACTGTAATATAACTAAAATTCCATAGAGTACTTACCATACTTCCTGCAAGCTTCCTGTAAGCATTCCTGTGACATCTTCGTGATTATAATGTATTTATTTCGTAGGCAGTATTTATTGATAAATATATTTGTCTTTCAAGCAAAAAATAGTGTAAAGTCATCAATAATACCATCAATATTCAATGGGTTAACCAAGATTCACTCCCCTCAGTCACCAAAAGTCACAATTAACATCTTATATACATACATAATTCGAATTATTCACTAAACACTTTCACTGGGTAGATGAAATAATCCATAATTGCCTGCCTATAGCTAGGCATGGTGGGCCAGAGGGAGGGAGCCAAGAATTTAAAGGGCCGGGACCCTGCCTCACAGTCTGGGGGCTGGGAAACTACTGACTTAACAAAGGCCCGGGCTCCTCAGAGAGGGACGCTATGGGGTTGGTAGATACTTCCTTTTGTAACTTACTGATGCCTAACTTACCAGTCCAAATTGCGTCAAAATCGAGTCATAACCTTATTTTTGGCGAATATTTCTAACTTACAGGTGGCATTATGACGCGATTGCGTCATACGGGCACTCTTGGGCTGGTGGCGTTATGACGCGATCGCGTCCTAAGAATGCGAAAGGGTTAATTTTCCTTGGGTGCTGAATTATTATCTAATGGTAGTAATACAATAACATTTTCATAATCAGAGTATCTTAAATTCTGACAAGTGCATAGAAGAAAAAATAATGGTGTAATTTACTTGTAACTATTCCTTTGTGTCGGGAGCGACTGCTTCCTGACACTTGACACCTCTTTTTGTGGACCAGAGTGTCAAAATTTGGAGTAAATGACTGAGCAGCAGCAATCTTGAGTATTGAATTAAGATGCTCGTCACTGAGTTGGGAACGAAGCCGTGAATGTGCTTCCAAACATGGACATGATCTTTGAAGCCAAACAATTTATGTTGGGATAATTTGGACCAACATATTGATAAAATGTGCCCAAATCAAAGGTGGAAAACTTTTCTTTCAAGACAGAATCACACTGCATCTCGATTATTTCGAGTTGCATATGTTCTGGCACCACATTAACATCAACCAAAAATGATTTTCGAAAGATAGCAAGATCAGTTTCCAGGTATTTAAAGTCACCAAATCTATCTTTAAACTCATTTCTGAGCTGGGATATCTTCTCACAATATGTATTTGTATAATCACCATCATGAAAGTTATCATCATTTTGCATGGATTTTAAAGTGGGAAAGTGTGCGAGATTACGTGCTGCAATCTGCCTTTCAAAAAGCTCCAGTTTTCTCTCAAAGGTACGAATAGAGTCATGGAGCTCTGTCACTAGTTTGTTTCTTCCTTGCATCTTTGTGTTGAGGTAGTTTAAGTGTTCTGTAATATCCACCATGAAAGCTAAATCTTTCACCCAAGCAATGTCCTTCAGTTCATGCATCTCCTTTCCTTTTTTTCCATGAAAATTTTGATTTCACTGCGCAGTTCATAAAAGCGCTTCAGCACAGTTCCTCGACTCAACCAGCGAACATCAGTGTGATAAGGCAGTCCATGGGGATTCCCATTTTCCTCCAAAAAGTAGTTAAATTGTCTGTGATTAAGACCACGTGCTCTAATAAAGTTCACAGTTGATATGACAACGTCCATGACATGATCCATCTTTAATGTCATACTGCACAATACTGCTCTGTATATAATGTATATAATGTATATAATGTATATAATGTACACTATGAAACTGGTGGTCTTGGTTCAAACCCATGAGTTTCTCCTTTAATTTGGCTACAACACCAGCTTTTCTGCCCACCATCTGAGGTGCTCCATCTGTTGCTAGACTCACTGTTTGTTTCCAGTCAATACCTACTTTGTCCAAGGCCCCTACTAAGCTCACAAAGATATCATAACTTTTTGTTGTTCCTTTCATTAGCACAAGTTCGACGAATTCTTCTGTTATCTGCGTATTATTATCAACACCTCGAATAAAAACTGCAAGTTGTGCTACATCGCTAACGTCTGTGCTTTCATCAATTGCAACAGAAAAGGCCACAAAGGACTTAACTTTGTCTTTAAGTTGACTATTAATGCCTTCTGATAATTCATTAATTCTATCTGCAACTGTATTTCTAGACAGGCTTATGTTTGCAAATGCCTGACGTTTTTCGGGGCAAATAACCTCTGCAGTCATCAACATACATTGTTTAACAAAGCTTCCTCCAGTAAAAGGCCTGGATGACACAGCTATTTCGTGGGCAATAATATAGCTTGCCTTTACTGCAATATCACTAACTTGATGGACACTTTTGAATACCGACTGCTGCATTTTCAGCGACCGTTCAAACTCTTGCACTTTATCATCACGTTTTTTTCCACTGTATTTCTAATATGCCTGAGCGTGGTTAGTGTCATAATGCCTCCTATCATTGTACTCTTTGGGAACAGCTACTTGCTGTTTGCAAATCAAATATGTTGGCTTTCCATTTACACCACTAAAAAAATTGAGGGTTTTCCACTTCTCTTGTACACCCGATATTCGTCTTTAGTTGTTCTTTTCTTTAACAACATGGTTAAGGATTAGAGGTACTATAAATTCAATACTTAGCTCTCGAATCCGTGATATACTAGAATACTACTGAAAAGTTCTCAGAAATCAGGACTGATACGCGATAGAATGCCGACTGCCGAGCCCGAGACAATCAAAACCGAAAGCTGGATGACCAGTAATAAAATTAGCAATCATACCATTTTCAAAATATAATGGTTCTACCCGTCCGAATCTACATTAAAAGAAACGCTGCATATTATCCAAATTTAACTATTTCAGATAATATTCAAATACCATGCAAATAAATTAGAAACATAGGAATTTTCGGCAGCTGTGGCACCCGTCACACTAGTCGTGTTTTATTCCCGAGTGCCTCGGGCCCCGTACTGAGCATGACTTCATGAGCCGTCCCACTGCCACCACTGGCCCCGAATTGAGCTTATCATAAATCCGTTGACGATATTAGTCAGCTTAAAAAGAACGTCTAAGGATGAAAGAGTATTTAATCTCATTTACGCTTCTTACTTTCACAAGTATTTCATAGAATTAGACCTAAAGTTAAAACAAAATATCATCATATAATATATTAACCCTTAAAAAGAGGCTCACCACATAAGTCGTATTTAATAAAGCTGGACTATGTGGCGGCGCTCGACATAGGTCGAGTGGCAATTTCAGCACGTAATGTTGCTGAGAGAGAGAGACAAGTGGTGGCAGGAGACTAGCGAGCGTATGACTGCTCCAGACCACCGCGGCGAACCTACTGACACGAATCTCAGCTCCCTCCTCCCTCTCTCACTCGCTATATACGGAATTGTATCGGGAAAGTGGCTAATTACATGCTTTTTGCACTCGTGTTGCACGGTTATTGCAAGAAAACTAGCCATCATAAAAGGATCGTTATGGTGTCATTCGAAAGCTCTGTTTATGCCCTTTCAGGGATAGATACTTGTTTTACGTTCTGGGTCTTATTTAGGCATGAAAATGATCACGTAAACAGCCCTATTTTGGCTAAAAACACCCCTCTGGGCGGTACATATAAATAAACCGCATAGGCCGCTAAAGAAGGGTTAAAGAAATAAAAAAGTGTGTGTAAAAGAAACTGCAATATTTAACACTATTTGGCTAAACTAGTTAGCGGGCTGCATGCTAGAGAGAGGGGGGTCGCATGCGGCCCGCGGGCCGCATGTTTGACACCCCTGGCTTAGACGTTGCGAAACCAGCTCTGCCCTCTTGGTACGATGGAGAGAAACCCTAGAGGAGTACGATTTCGAAATTCATTATAGGCCCGGGAAGCTACATACCAACGTGGATGCTTTGTCACGTTTACCTGTCCCAGCCTCATTGCCCACCCCTCTAGCCGCACTACAGCCCACTGACCAAGACTCACCTACCCCGACAGACGCACCCTCACCACCAGAGCCCACCACGTTGCAAATCTGGGAGAAGAAAATCAAACCTAAGTGGATCCCTCGTCACATTTTCTCACATATCTGTCGATGGGGTGATCAATTGACCACCTAGTCCGGACACATTATTGTCGAACTCATCCTGGCCCAGGAATACATGATCTCCATTCATGAGGGAAACGGTATCCATTTGGGACAAAAGAAGATGCTCCAGGTGTTCCAAAGTCAATACTGGACGGTTAATCCTTTATGGATTGCAAAACGATTAACCGAGGCCTGCAAATCCTGTGCCATGGGAAAAGATAGGTACAAAACACCAGGACCAGCCGGAACCATCTCTGCATATAAGCCATGGCAAGTACTTTCACTGGACGTCATGGGACCTTTTCCACCCAGTCACGGAAAATTGTTCATCGTTACGTTCGTGGACGTGTACTCCAAGTTCGTAATTGCCTGTCCCAGCAAAGATCATTCAGCAATAACCGTGGCCGAATTACTCGCCACCGAAATTTTTCCTTTGTTCGGACTACCCCTAGCCCTGCTGTCCGACAACGCCCCATAATTCACAGGACAAATATGGGAAGCTTTCACCTCCAAATGTGGAATAAAAGTGAAACACTCTTCCTCTTATTGGCCACTAGGGAACGCCATATGTGAACGGATCCATTAACAACCAGCTAAGAACGAAAATGATCGACTTATAATCCACTGACTGGCCCAGCCAGATAAAAATGATTCAATGGGGCCTCAACTCTTGCCCCCGAGCCGATGAAATATCTCCCCACGAACGTGTCTACGGGGTAGCACCATTGCTGCTGCCATTCCGACATCTGTCCACTCCCCCGTCCACCCAGTATACTGTAGACCCCCTCCAACAATTAAACAATACCCTCCACACTGCACAAGCCTGTCAAGATGTCACCACAGACGTCTCCGATCCTAAAAACCCTTTTGCGATTGGTGACACCGTCATGGTGGCCAAATTACCTGTAGTTAATAAACTTGGCCCATGATATGTGGGCCCCCACACAATTGAGAAGATACCCAACCCTTTCCAAGTCATCATCAATTACCACGAGGAGTTCAGAACTTACCGAAACAGGTTCGTGAGAAAATATTCACCCATTCCTCATAATAACATACCACCACCACCAGCAGAACAAAACCAAACTTCAGAACCATCAAAAACAATCATCACACCCCTGGCTAAAGAAAGCCCGGGGTCTCCTAGCATTCCGCTAATCAATATGCCCCCCTTGCTTCCCACCATCCCAAAACTTAACCCACTAACCACACAACAGATCATACAACACACACCCAGAACACCACCCCCATTTCAACTTTCTCGTAACGTCACCACCAGCCCCTCTACCTCAGATGCTCTCAAACGTAAAACTCATACCACTAATGCCCCCAAAACCGCCACTTCCCGCTATAAACTAAGACTGCGTGAAAAACTGAACAAATCCATAATTCCCCCACCTTTCAGGTCCCAACTAAGAAAAAAACACTCCAGCCCCACCCTTCTCCAGAATCCTCACCCACATCCTCACCACCTGCAAAGAAATGCTGCCCAATGACATCACCACTCACCTCACCCCACAAGTCAACTTCCTCCTCTGCTCCTCCACGCTCCACTTCCAGATCACCTTCTTCCTCCACTCAGCATCATCTTCCCCAGCTTTTGCCCACCAAGGCTAAAGTTCCGCCAATTTCAAAACCTCCCATCCCTCTACCAACATCGTCTCCACCTCAAGTAACCTCACCAACCTCTCTGCCTCACCTGCCTACAACAAGATCTCTCCCCACCACCCCGCGAAATTCACCTTCCCCTCCTATCCTGACCCCATATTCACCCTCTCAACCTTCAACTTCCTTTTCACTACCCCGACAAACAACAACACCACCGCGTCTAGCCCCGCCAACTACATCTCCATTTCCCTCAAACATACAAAAAACACCTCTATCTCCAACATCAACACACTCTCCAAATAAAACTCCAAAAACTCTATCTCTTCCCCCCTCCACTCGTAATCTAAACCCACATCCCCGTCGCCCTCATCCACAACCAGTACTGAAACACTTCTCCGCAGAACTATTCGCACTAAATACGGTCGATTAAGCAAACCGCCTGACCGATTCACACAGACTATTGTCAGCCATCCAAGCTCCTGACACACATCAATACCCTCACCACCAAACCAAAACGATTCGCCCTCTCCAGCCACCAAAAATCCATCAAATGCACCCGGAAACTTACACAAATTTCGCTCCACACACATAAAACTTGCCCCCCCTGTCAACCAACCAGCCTACCTGCTACTTTCGCGTCCGCAAGAGGTCATGACCCTCCAGCTTACAAAGCTAGAAAGGTCAGTCAACCAGCCACCACCACCATGGACAACACCCCTGCCGAGTTCCTGTCTACCTCAGCCGCCACCATGTCCACCACACCTTTTATTCACCGAGTGAAATGGTGCAATGGCACGGACAATGCCATCTGGATGCGATATCCCGATGAAATGCTCACCGCATAATGGGCACCCAACACCAAAGCTCACATGATGGTCCAAATAAACCCCACCAAAACTCCAGACAACAGATCCATGAAATGGTGGCAGTACCTCCACCAGCTCTGTTTAACAAACTCTGAGGGAAACGTTTTAACTTTCGCACTTCAGGCCCAGGGACTGGCCTCAAATAATGAATACGGAAGTAAAATACCGCAAAAACGCCAGACAGAAGCCTCGCCCGTACCGCAGGAGAAACAGAAGATGGCGAAAAGAAATACTCCAAGCCAACAAGTCGCGACACTGGAACAAGTCACGCAAGAACAAGTCACGCCAGAACACAAACGAAAGAGCTCACCAATGGGTCAACGCCCCAACACACCAGATCGGGACATGAAGCATAATACCCCCACGAAGAGGAGGGTATTATTTAGCCAGCCATTCTAAAGCCGGTTGAGCTCACTTCCTTGCCATTGTAATTCGTTACGTAATATTATCATAACCCTATATAACCAAAAATAAACCAACATTATGATCAACCATGTATTCTTGTATATCTGTTCTCCCTCACTCACATTATACTCCAGAGAGATGGGAAAAGTAATAATTCATGTATTCTTCTGTTGTCGGTTCTCCCCAACCAACAATATACTCCGGCGAGAAGCGATAAGTAGTATTAACACCTTACGAGCGGCCTATGCGGTTTATTTATGTGTACCGCACAGCGGGGTGTTTTTAGCCAAAATAGGGCTGTTTACGTGATCATTTTCATGCCTAAATAAGACCCAGAACGTAAAACAAGTACCTATCCCTGAAAGGGCATAAACAGAGCTTTCGAATGACACCATAACGATCCTTGTATGATGGATAGTTTTCTTGCAATAACCGTGCAACGCGAGTGCAAAAAGCAGGTAATTCGGTACTTTCAGTACATAATTGAGTATGTAGCGAGTGAGAGAGGGAGGAGGGAGCTGAGATTTGTGTCAGTAGGTTCGCCGCGGTGGTCTGGAGCAGTCATACGCTCGCTAGTCTCCTGCCACCACTTGTCTCTCTCTCTCAGCCACATTACGTGCTGAAATTGCCACTCGAGTTATGTCGAGCGCCGCCACATAGTCCAGCTTTATTTAACTCGACTTATGTTGCTCGCCGCTAAATAAGGGTTAAGAGAATCTTCACTACCGAAGAAATCAATGCCAGATGAATCCATAATATGCCTATATGAAAACTTTGTTATGCGATAAGATGTGAACCTATACTTCAATAGACCCTGGAACCTTGTTTTCCACACATTTGATACACATACCTTTTTTTGACATTCTTCAACTAGTTGACTAGTATACAAACCACACCTGCTTCTTGCTATATAAGAGTCCCCTTAAAATCCTCGTCCTCAGGTAAAATAGCGTGGGAGATCTGCCGCTCCTGCGCCCCGAGAGGGGGCGCTCCGGACGTTTAAATACCTGGTGTACACACAGGCCTACCATCACTAACCAGGAAGGTAGATACGTACACAGCCCTGTAGACACCACCATGCCGAGAGAGATCTATAATATATTCTTATGCCCAAAATTACTCTCGACCACAATCAGTAGTAACCCCAGCCAACACCACCACGAATGGTGATGGGCTGGTCTATCAGAGTGAGAACTGAGCGATCTCTGCCATACCCATAGCTTACTCTGACTGTTCCTTCTACTTATATATTTTCTAGATCTCAAGTGACGGCGTCTCTTGCGTGGATTGACCTCCTAATCTACCAAGATTGGAAGCCAAAGCGTCTCATCTTTCCTTTGCCCCTCAACTTTCTCTTCATAATTGCTGAGGGGCACAGGGCCCTGGGTGGGGCTTTGGTTTCCCGGGCGTTTCCGCACCCTCCTCAGCTCCCCGCCATGGAGTGGCTTCGGTCACCCAGGCTTTATTGTGGTCGGCGGGGGGGGTTCTGTGGGGGCGCTCGGTTATGGCCTTGGCCTTGCTCGGGGCCTTGGGGCTGTTCGGCCAGGCAGCTTGGGGAAAAACAACAACAACAACAACACCACCACGAGAAAGAGGGAGAAAAGAAGAACGTTGTCTCCCACGCATCGCGACCCTCAACTGTCCAGTCCACACGACACGCCTTCAATGCACCCGACGCCACCAATCCTCCCCGAGAGCTCAAAACTCGGAATTCCTTCACTTCCACCACTATTATTGTTTTTCAGAGTTCTATTGAAGTAACCTCAACCCCCTATGATTTTATAATTTAACCTTGATACCTTTATACTGCTGTTTGCGGATGATACAGTTCTGATGAGTGATAATGAATGGGAGTTGCAGGGTCTGGTAAATGAATTTGGAACAGTGTGCGAAAAACGGAATTTGAAGGTAAATACGGGGAAGAGCAAGGTTATGGTCTTCGAAAGGGGTGAAGTCACAGAGTGTGAGGTGAGGCTGATTGGTCAGGCTATGGAGATCGTCAACTCTTTTAAGTATCTGGGCAGTGTGTTGAGTAAAGATGGGACTATGGATGAAGAGGTGCGGGAGAGGGTACAACAGGGGAAGAGGGTTGTAGGAACGCTAAAAGCAGTAACAAGAAATAGGGTGGTCAGTATGGAAGTGAAGAAGTCCTTGCATGACAGTGTGGTAATCCCGACACTGACTTACGGAAGCGAAGCATGGACGTTGGTTGAGAGACTCAGACCAAGAGTGAGAGCAGTGGAAATGAATTACTTAAGGAGTGCGTGCGGAGTTACATGGAGGGATAGACAGACTAATGAGGAAGTAAGAAGGAGGTGTGGTGTGGAGGTAGATGTGCTGGAAAGTGTGAAAAGGAACAACTTGAGATGGTTCGGCCATATGGAACGTATGGAAAGCGAGAGAATGACTAAGAGGGTGTACGAGAGCGAGGTGGAGGGACAGAGGGGGAGAGGTAGACCGAATATGAGGTGGAAGGATGGAGTGAGGAACTACATGAACGAAGGCGGTGCTGGTTGGGGGGAGGGGCGTCGACTGACTGGGGACAGAGGTGCATGGGGGCGGTTCGTTCGTGGCCACCCCTTCGGGGATTGCGGCGTCAGGCAATAGATAGATAGATAGATGAAGTAGCCTACTCTAGGGACATTAATTTTTTTATTTTTTTTTTTAAGAGACAATGAACGGAGGAAGGAAAAACAGATAAAACAAAAAGGTCCATGTGCCTAAAGGCATCCTCCATTCATAAAATGTTTGTAACAACTGGATTTGAACATTTGTAGATTGTAAGTTTGTGGAAAGCAATTCGAGGGAAGTGAATTCCAAAGAGTAGTAGCTCTGGGGATAAATGAATTCTGATAAGCAGAAGTTCTGCATTGTGGAGGAGAAAGTGTAAATTCATGGGCGCTCTCAGCTGCCCTAGTTCTACGGGGAAAGATGTGGAGGCGGCACAATTGAAGCAAGTTCCTCGGAACAATTGCTGTGAAAATATCTGTAGAATAATGCAAGGGATGCAACGTTTCTTCGTATGGATAATGTAGGAAGGTCCTGTGTGATTGCAGGGTTATTGATTAATCTAATAGCTTTATTTTGAATTTTGTCCAACTGCCTCAATGCAACCACTCCACTTCCACCCCACAGAGGTGAACAGTAATCCATCTGAGAACGCACATGACTTTTATATATCACGGCCAACTGCTCGTCAGTGAAGAATTCTCGAACTCTGTACAGGAGTCCCAGTTTTTTAGAGGCATTAAAAATTAACCTTACTCATCACACCATCACCGATGATTTGCCTTCTATTGAAGGAGACCTGACCAACAGTGTAAGAAGGGTTCAAGGACCCCATCTAAGAGCACTCCCCATGCCCTTACCATCTTAAATGTACCACAGGAGTGCACTCAGTAATCCGCAATACCAATTCAGGATTTTTGAGGAAAGTCAGGCAATTGTTGAAGCTTCAAAAAGTTAGTCACTTAAGAAAGCTAAACAAAAATTGCTCTCCATTCAGTTGGACTATTACGGCCTGCCGGAAAGTCCTGATACTGTCTGTAAAACCCTATACTACGGATCTCGTTGGACCCGGGCCTGCCTAGCTGACGTAGATACCCTACTTAGGCGGTGGCTAGTGTGTCTAGTGAAGAGTGTGTACGGCCTTCTGATATCTCTTCTTAGACTGCAAGTACCCATTAACTACCAACCCTATACTAGGGATCTCGTTGGACCCGGGCCTGCCTAGCTGACGTAGATACCCTACTTAGGCGGTGACTAGTGTGTCTAGCGAGGAGTGTGTACGGCCTGCTGATATCTCATCTTGGACTGCAAGTCCCTGTTAACTATCAACCCTATACTAGGGATCTCGTTGGATCCGGGCTTGCCTAGCTGACATAGATACCCTACTTAGGCGGTGACTAGTTAGTTCAGGTAGAATGTGTACGGCCTGCCAATATTTCTTCCAAGACTCCTAAGTTGTCGACAGTTGTGGCTTGTCACAATAACTCTAGAGTGGGAAACCCCAGTGTCCTTGTTGAAGAACTTTGTTATCGTTCGGCCTGCTGACGTGACATAGGCTCCCCCGCGAGGTTAAATTTTCTACAGTGAAAAGTAGAGAGACTACGGCCTGCCGCCCTCTTTATTGGTTCCCTGTTTAAAGTGAACACTGACGGAAACTCCAGTGTCCTTGTTGAGGAACTTTGTTATCGTTCGGCCTGCCGACGTGACATACACTCCCCCGCGAGGTTCCATTTTCTACAGTGAAAAGTAGAGAGACTACGGCCTGCCACCCTCTCTATTTGTTCCCTGTTTAAAGTGAACACTGCCACTCGGCACAGTTAATCTCAAAACCTCTGAGACTGCTGTGTTAGAGATAGGGCTTGGCGAGATACCCTCACGGGCACTCTGCAGAGACAAGTCCTTGGTACACTGAGTCTGTGGCCTCCCATATGACTGTGTAACTTAAAGGTTTAAACACCGCCCCGGGTCCCATGAACCTCTCATAAAGATCAGGGCAGACAGTAAGATCACTTCCACTGAAATTACTGCGTTCGTCCAATATCGAATACATAAGACTCGATATTTAAGATCCTAGTCCGAGAATACCTTAACAGGACTTCATCAACGGTTGACATACTGATCAGAACAGTCGAGTAGTTTCTCATACCTCTGAAATACTTGTGTTAGTTCGGTATGGTGCCCAACAGTAATTCGCCAGATGGTTACTATATGTTACGGAGCCATACTTAAGATTTCAAGCCCAATCAACCCATTTGTAACTACTTCACACAGCCAGCCCACCTAGACGGCCTACAGGGAAGCAACCAACGAGAACCAATCATCTCCAGAAGTGTTTACCGGAGACATCCATCGAGAAGTTACCACGCCGGAAGACCAAGAGAAGAAGATAGAGTGACAACTAGTGGGTTAAGTATCGAGTGTTTAAAACCAGCAGAATCCCCTCCAAAAGTGGCTTAAACGTGTATAAATCCGCACCAGTCTTAATAAGCGGGTCCTAAAGCTACGAGTTGTACTCCCCTACAGTACGAGAGATATGGGTCAAATACTTACCCTCCACCAGTGAATCGATTTGGAATTAATACAATTTTTACCTATAATTGAGACTTCAAGGACATAGCCGAAATTTACCAAAGTGCCAAGAAAATATTCCGGAGTCTACCCGTGACTCCCCATTTTCTATACAACCCAGCTGCATACTGATAGGGGTACTTGACCTTGAACTTTAAACACCTTGACATTACTGAAAGAAAGTGACAGTGGTCACCCCACTACCAAGAAATACTTCTCCATCACCTACTCTAGTGTCTTAGAAACTATCTCGAAGATTTAGTGAAGCTGTTCTCCAATATGTGCTCCCTATGTAGCTCCGCGACTGTGCTTGGAGTCAGTGATATAATTAAGTGCTATTTTTCACTGGCAGTTATATATGTCTTTATATGTTTCAGTTTCAGATTATTTCTCCAATATAGTGCAAGAGAAATAATGCTGTATTATTAAACCATATCTTGCGATATACTTATCCTCTGTTTTCCTTTCATATCATATGTACGTATTTGAACTTGGAAGTTCCAGTGGAGTAGAACTCAACATATCCAATTGTTAATCCTGCATAAAATCAGGGCATAACAATATATATACTATATATATATATATATATATATATATATATATAATTATTATATATACAGGGTGTATTGAAATAACTGATACAGACTATGACGAACATATTGTAAAATGGAAAATTAACATATATTGTGTATCACATTTTCCCAAAAACAGTTTTATTAATGAGATATATGCATATTTAGAAATCTAGCAAAACAGGGTTACAAATAAAGTACTAAATCATTGATACATGATTAACATGCTTACTATGGACTTAACTAAAGGAAAAGTATAGGTTTACCTGTTCACATATTATAAATTACAAAATCAAAGAATATCTTAGAATATGGTGATGATATTAGGTAGTTAGCAGAAAAATACTAACTATTTGAAACAGATTAGCGTAATTTTTGTTTGTAACATTTGCAACTCTGGTGACGGGGTATAATGCTGATGCCCAAGTCTGGATCGAGTATCCAAACGTAGTGGAAGGTAATTCAATCGTTTATGAAGCGTAGTTCTTGATTAATAGACTCATTCATTGGGGCTGATCGTTCCTATCTTGAATGAAATTCCAAAAATGATTTACGACTCTGTATAAAGATTCAAAGATTAAAAATATTGGGTATGATTGATTTCTGTATTGCATTAGTTGGTGGCATTTAAAATTATTTCAATTAATCTCCTCTTATTACACTGTAATGACCATGTACAGTAGTGGTAATTCATTCTGATCGATTTTGAAGTCTTGAACTTATTAAACGAATCTCTGAAATGCAAATGCTCAGTACAAATTAGTAAGGAGATTCAATTTAACCCGAAACCGCTTCGAATAAGTTTGTATTTGAATTAATGATCACTACTGCACAATTAATTAAATAATATTAGACAATAACTTTGTAATGCCCACATTGTTTGGGTATTTTTATCATTCAGCTTTGCTTTTTTATTTACTAACAAATGACAGTAATGTCTGCAGACCACTTGAGGCAGTTGAGGGTCGTAATTTGCTTCATCCAAGATGCCTTTGGTTTTTCCTATGTTGAAAAAAAAAACATAAAATAATTTGAGTTGAGTTGCATAAAGGGAATATTACTTTCATTGCTTCACCCTGAAATTATGTTTATAATTCAATATGCCTGGGTATAAACTAGGAGATGAGGAAGAGGGGGGGGGGGGGGCATGAAAGGGGAGATCAATGCCAGTGTTTGGATTATAACACATGCATGGACGGTACTGACTATTTTACTTTACTGTATATCCTTTAAATAAATATTGTTTTAATTATTGTTTTTATTGTTTTAATGAATAAAGTTATATTGTTTTTGTATTTGGTACTTAGCAGTTGAAGTATGTAAGTGTGTTTTCAATATACCCTATATTATATATTTATACAGTATATATATATATATATATATATATATATATATAGTTATGAGAATCTCAGCAGGTGATCTTGGACGCAACTTCCAAATTAGTAGGGCAATGAGAAGAAATACGTTGTGGAACATCATGATTTATTCTAATTTTCGGCGACGTCACGCAGCCATCCTCAGGAAAGGGTTACCAACAGATCCTAAAAATTGAGTATAACTCTGTATATATTGCTAAAACAGCATCACTAAAATGTAATGCATTGTTAAACACGTGGCAATTTGCCTATCTACAAAACAATTAAACAACATAATTTTGGCAAACTAGGCAAGGTTTGAATATAAAATAAATCTACGGCTAGACATCATCTAATTCAAAATTGCTATATCTCAATGCAACAAAAGAAATCAAAACGCATAAGATATCAAATTTATGTTATCATTTCTTTTTCAATTCAAATATTATTCTGAACTGTAAAGGCTAGAATCTATTAAACAAAATTTAACCTACCGCTAAACAGCGTCCAAAGTATTATGCTAATATCCAACCATGTGAGGACAAGACTTTGCAAAAGCAATCATAATAAACGAGAATATTAAAATGAAGGACTTTACAAAACATTTCAAATTATCTAGTAAAATTAGAAGCAAATCATAGTAATCCCAATCACATCGAACCGCAACATAAAGCAAAAAAGTACATTTGAATTACTTGACTCTAAGAAACAAAAGATAAGTGTTGAAAATTCACATAAAGGAAAATTGTCACAAACAAATCGGAACTCACCATGATACCACCAGTCTCCAATGAAAGACGATGAGGGACTGATTAACTGAACACATTTGAACTCTATATGTAAACTCAATATATGGTGAAAATTAAACGAAATAAAATGAAAAACCAAACTACATGAACACCCAAAAAGCAACCAATTGTACCCAATAATGAACCTTCAACTATTATTGACAAGATTTATTTCTGGTTTGTGCTTATTTATCAGCATTTGTGTTGCCTATTAAAGCCTCATACGTGCTTCTAAACCTGCCGATGATTTCATAATCCCTCTCCGAAAAAGGGTGATCTTCATTACGAGAGTGTTCCCTTACTGCAGAAAATGACATACTCCTCAAAAATATTCCAGACCTGAAGCTTTTCCCCAAATGCTCATATATTCTCATTTTGAATTATCTACTCGAACATCCAATGTACCCAGCCTGACAACTGGGACAAGTTAATTTATACACGATATTTGAGCATAAAGAGTCCGGCACCCGATCTTTGAAGTTGAAGAAGGTTCCTATCCTGAAATCATTGGTGAAAACAATTCTAAAATATATTCTAAAAAAAAAAAAAAAAAAAAAAAAAAAAAAAAAACTTGCGAAAATCATAGCTCACTCTCCCATAGAAAGGCATTTTGACATACTTAACAAGTTTAGGCACATCGTAAGTTACCGATCTGCTGTGTAACACTTTATTATACATAAATTGTTTTAGCACTCTGTAAAACAAATCCATCCTATAATTATTTTTCAAAAAATACTCTTAGTTTGCAAAATTCTTCATGAAGTGTGAAATAGTTAGAACAAATCCCGTAGGCTCTCTCAAGAAGTGTTTTGATGGAATTAAGTTTATATATTTCAGGGCAATAACTAAACCAACTTAAACCCAAGCCAGTGAAAGTGGGCTTTCTATAAACTCCAGTGGTTAACCGATTACATGATTTAGTGATTAAAACATCTAAAAATGCTAAAGTATTATTATCCTCGTTTTCACAGGTAAATCTTATGTTTTTATGCCGCTTGTTCATGTAACTGAAAAATCTATCATTATCATCCCTATTTTTTAATATTAAAAATGTATCATCTATATACCGCCTATATAAGATAGGCTTACAATCTGGTGGACAACTCTCAAGCCACTGAACCTCCTTGTTACATAAAAATGCATCAGCGAACAAAGGCCCTAAACTCGATCCCATGCTAACGCCATCTACCTGGTTATAAAGGTTGTTATTAAAGAGAAAACAAGATTCAGAAGTGGCGAATCTGAATAACTTTCTAACCAGAGTCTTACCTAGTCCAAAAAAGGTGCTTGGTTCAAACTTATCTATAATTATATCTAACGTTTCATCCAGTGGTACATATGTAAACAAAGACTCTACATCATAACTTGCTAAATAAACATTATTAGGTAAATCTAAATTTGAGATTTCGTCAGCAAAACTTTTAGAGTTCTTTACAGTATATTAATTGTGAGTTAGAGGAGTTATTAAGGGTTGTAAGAATTTAGCCAAATTGTATGCTGCCGTTCCAATGGATGAAATGATAGGTCTAAGGGGGTTTCCTATTTTGTGAACTTTAGGCTGCCCAAACAGAATACCAGGTTTCGTTCCAGATGCATATACAAAATCATAAGCTTCATTACCAATATCGTCTCGAATGGGTCTCAGTAATCTATTTAGTTTGTCCTCTAATCTTACATTGTTCGCAAAGACTTCCCCATTTACTTTTCTGAATTTCGTTGTGTCACAAAGAATTATTCCCATTTTTTCCGAATACTCCGATCTGTCCATAATTACCACTCCATTACCTTTATCGGGTTTCACTATTATTATATCCTTGATGTTACCAAGTTCCTTAAGCAAGTCAAGATCTCGCATTAGAACCAACGAAGTAATACTGTTCCATTGAGTTTTCATTCGATTAAAATTTCCAACACCCAGTTTTTTTATCCTGTTTGTTATACTATCACAATTTAAACCATTCTTGAGGAGACCCGCTTTTGCACAATCTCGAACCGTATCACTAATTTTTTCTACAGAGATGTAATGTGTCAACCAGTCTTTCTTATAAAACGGACTACAGAAATCTAAACTCAGCTTTAAGACTTTTGTGTCCCTAGCAGTTAGATTTTTACTGGATAAGTTAAAAATGCAATTATCATTATAGTTGATTTTATGAATTACTAATCCTTCCAGTTTTCTCTCATGTCTTACTTTCACCTTTTCTGCGATTTTTCTTGCATGTTCGATAGCTTTGGAATTAAAAACCCAGTAATCAAGAAAACTAACCTGACTGTTGAACGTAACTTTATGACTCGCCAGTTTATCAAGTTCTACTCTATATTTCCTTTGTTGTTGTCTTGTCTCTCTATCCAATAGAGACCTTTGTCATTCTCTGTAAGTTTCAGTACTAGAAAATCATCTACTGTACACCTTGAATTTGAGGAGTTTAGGCAGGACATTGTGTTCACTACATGTTTGTAAAAACTTAATATCCAATTCAATCTTTAAGGTTTTCTGTTGTTGTCTTTCTATGTTCCGATATGTGGTTAACGTTTGTCTTCCATATCTTGTTATGAGAACCTCAGCAGGTGATCTTGGACACCGCAACTTCCAAATTAGTAGGGCAATGAGAAGAAATACGTTGTGGAACATCATGATTTATTCTAATTTTCGGCAAAGTCACGCAGCCATCCTCAGGAAAGGGTTACCAACAGATCCTAAAAATTGAGTATAACTCTGTATATATTGCTAAAACAGCATCACTAAAATGTAATGCATTGTTGAACACGTGGCAATTTGCCTATCTAAAAATCAATTAAACAACATAATTTTGGCCAACTAGGCAAGGTTTGAATATAAAATAAATCTACGGCTAGACACCATCAAATTCAAAATTGCTAAATCTCAATGCAACAAAAGAAATCAAAACGCATTAGATATCAAATTTAAGTTATAATTTATTTTTCAATTCAAATATTATTCTGAACTGTAAAGGCTAGAACCTATTAAACAAAATTTAACCTACCGCTAAACAGCGTCCAAAGTATTATGCTAATATCCAACCATGTGAGGACAAGACTTAGCAAAAGCAATCATAATAAACGAGAATATTAAAATGAAGGACTTTACAAAACATTTCAAATGATCTAGTAGCTTTCAGCAACTTGCCCTCTACTCTGTATATTCTAAGTACTTTCCACAAACCTTCTCTATCCACTCTGTCTTAGGCCTTCTCCAAGTCCATAAAGGCAACATACACCTTTTTTTTCTTCTCCAGATATTTTTCCACAACACAATTCAGGGTAAAAATCTGATCTACACATCCTCTTTTCTTCCTAAAAACCTCCCTGCTCGTCGCCTATCCATTTCTCCATTCTCACTCTCACTCTCTCAATCACTACCCTACTGTATACCTTCCCTACTACGCTTAGAAGACATATTCCTCGGTGGTTACCACACATTCCTCTTTCCCCTTATATAGTGGAACTATTATGCCAGTCTTCCAGTCATCGGGTGCACTCCCCTTCTCCCATGCTAGTTTTCACATTTTCCATACCCATTCTATCACTATCTCACCACCATACCTCAACATTTCCCCACACACTCCATCTGTTCCTGGTGCTTTCCCCAACTTCACTCTTTTCATGGCTTCCCACACATCTGACCTGATCCCCACCTCTTCCTCCACTACTTCTCTTCTTCCCCCTCCTATACCATATCCAGCTATGTTTGCTGGCTCTTCATTCCTTACATTTAGCAACTCATTGAAGTACTCCCTCCATCTTTCGACTCTCTCTTGCTTCTCGGCTAGCATTCTCCCATTCTTATCTTTCACACCCTTACTGTCTCCCTTGCTACCTTCCCTAACTTTCTTTACTTCTCTCCAGAACAGTTTCTTACTCTCCCTCCATTTTACACTCAGATTCCTTCCAAATTCCTCATCTACTCTTCTCTTACTTTCCTTCACTACTCTCTTCACCATCCTCTTACTCTCCACGTACCTCGCTCGTTTCTGTCTCTCGAAATCTTCATTCCCTCTACTACCCAACCACTCTCTATATGCTTTCTTCTTTTCTTCCACAGCCATTCTTACCTCTTCTGTCCACCATGCTGTACCTTTCACTCCCCTCCCTCTTCTCCTCACTCCACACACCTCCTCACATGCTGCACAGATCTCATCCTTAAACACCTTGCTCATCTCCTTCACTTCCTCCATAACTTCCAGGTCGAACCCACCAAGTTGTTTTTCTACTGCTCTCCTGTACTCCTCCCTGACTTCCTCCTCCTGCAACCTCTCCACCCTCCTCACCATTCCAACCTCCTCTCGCCTCCCTCCAGCTCTCCTCACCCACTTCTTTTGTATCCTAACCTTAGCTACCACTACATAATGATCAGACAGACCCCCTCCAATACCCCTATACACCCTAGCATCTATCACAGATTTCTTCATTCGTTCATCCACACATACATAATCAATCAATGACTTTCGTTCCACCACTGTCTTATCCTTCATCGTCAACATCCGTTCTCACGTGTACCTGTGGATCATTCTGTGTCGGAAGAAGGTGTTGGCTATCCACAGCCTCCTCCCCACACATACGTCCACAAGTGCACTACCATTCCCATTCACCTCTGATGGTACCCCCCACCCTCCCACCACTCCCTCAACTTTCCTATCACCCACCTTACCATTCATATTCCCAATCAGAAATATTCTTTCGTTCTTGTCAAACTTCTCCAGGCACGCCTCCATATTCATCCAGAACTCCTCTTTCTTTCTTTCAAGTATATCCTCTGTCGGGGCATACACGCATACATTTAATAATTTAATAATTTAATCATTTAATCTGAATTCCTCGACCTGTGAGGTGTATATATATATATAAGGGGAGGTGTGGTGGAGTGGTCTTGCCACTGGCCTGGTAATCCAAAGGTCCCGGGTTCAAATCCCGATGTATCAATGGGAAGATATTATTGGGATGGAATTTGTGCTGTACCTGGTATCAGTGCATTACCACAAGCCCACCGAAACGTCAATAAAATACCCTCATTGTTCCCTGATTAAATAGCACTGTATGAATATTCCCATATTCAAAATATGCTATAGGGGTGCAATGCCTGGTGAGTTATCTGCTCAACAGGTGGCGTTGTGTGTGTGTAAGTGTGAGAGTCCGAGTGTAGGGGTGAGACAGTGAAGCACGGGAACGAGGTGGCTTCAGAGATGGAGTCGTTTCGGGCCATGAGTGAGCACCGTGCCTCATGTGAAGGCAAGATGGCAGGTGCTCGTTGTACTCTACGTGCTTCACATGTTTCACTCCCTAGACTGGAACAAGACCTCACGGGCTTCACTGTTCATAGTAAAGCGGTAAATGTTAAGGCTCTCAGCCTATGCCCGAGAGGAAGTAAGTTGGAATATAGAAAAAAAAAAAAAAAAAAATATATATATATATATATATATATATTTTTTTTCTTTAATACATACGAGGTTGAAAGAAATGGCAATTTCTGCGTTGGAAATTTTATTATTCAAAGTTTCCAGGTCTCTGATGAGTTTTCGCTGGGTGGCAGGAAGTAGATGAAGGAGATGAGCAAAATTCATGGTGGTACAGGGTTACATTAGAGTACATGAAGATACAGGATATACGACGCGTTTCACTGGACAACCAGCATTATCAAATAAGGAAGGAATGATATAAAAGGTAAACAGGAAGGGTATATATAGAGGGTGGAGGATCAGAGGAGGCGGAAAACAGGGGGCAAAAGTCTGCGATTGGTGGAAGGCTAAACTAGGAGAGAGAAAGGGGGTAACCGCTTCACGCATGCGCACTGGATGCGGGATGGTGGTCGATAGGTGGGGTCGAAGCTGATTGGCTGCGTGTCGAGGGGCGTGGCCTAAGTTGTGTGGCGCCTGCAGAAGACGAAGCTGAAGGAGGTAGCGCGGGGGGCTGCGTCAAGGGCACCGGGGGGCGAGGAGGGGTGTTAGGTCCTGTAGGGTAGTGCCTTTTGGCAGAAGGAAGGATCTGAAGGTCCAGAGTTTGGTTGTTGATGTTGGGATGTAAGGCTTGGATATATAAAGCTTCGAGTATAGGTAATCTCCTTGGGTCACTTTCTTTATCGAGTATGGTGGTGTGTTTCTCTAACTCGTTGCGTGTGAGGTGAGGGTGGTTAGGGGTGAGATAGTGGTCTTTGATGGCTCCAGCCTGAAGGTGAAGAGTTAACCGACGTGAAAGACGAGTCTGCGTCATACCAATATAGGAATGAGGTCCACAGTCCTCATAATTACAGGTATGTTGGTAAATGACGTGATCGTCGGTCATCGGGCTCTTTATCTTGGTGGAGGCTGGTTTGTTGCGGAGAACGAGGTTGGAGGTCTTGGGGGATTTGTAATAAATTATTAATTTGATTTTGTTTTCCGGGTTGGTTGGGTGGACATGCTTGGAGATTATTTCTTTTAAGACGGCCTCGTCATTTTTGTGTTCAGAGGACATGTAATTGCGGTAGGAGATCTTAATTTCATTGGGGGGGTCAATGTTGGGAGGGCTTTGGGTGTACCATTTTTCAAGATGGTGGTTGATGGTGCTGGAGATGTCGGAGTTGGAGTATCCGTTATTTACTAAAACTTGGGATAGTCTTTCTAGTTCCTGGTGGGTGTCGGCCCAGGTAGAGCAGTGCGTGAGGGCTCTCCTAACATAGGCGGAGATGGAGGATAGAAGATAAAGGCGGGGGCATTCACTATCACCGTTGAGGCATTGTCCTGTGTTAGTAGGTTTAATGTAGACGGTGGTTTTGAACCCATGGTCGTTCAGAGCTACGAGGATGTCGAGGAAGGGGAGTTGTCCATTGTTAGATTTTTCAAAGGTGAAGTTAAGTCCGGAGGAGGTCATGAAGCGACGCTGGAGTTCCTGTAGTTCGTGGAGGTCCTTGATTTGCACGAAGATGTCATCCACGTATCTACAGTAGACGGCGGGTCGTTGGGCAGCTAGGAGCTCTTCCTCGATGGTACCCATGAAAAAGTTCGCAAAAAGAACTCCTAGGGAGCTGCCCATCGCCACACCGTCTATCTGCTTGTACATGTTGCCCCGGGGGCAAAGGAAGGGGGCCTCCTTGGTACATAGCTCCAGTAGTGTTTTCAGGGCCTTCTCCGGGATGTCCAGTGCAGGTGTATCAGGGCAATGATAAATTCGACGTAGAATCATGTCAATGGTCCTATCCACTGGCACGTTGATGAACAGGCTTTCTACGTCGAGAGAGGCGATAGTGTGGTTGTTGTTACGGGGGGCGTCTCGTAAAATTTCCAAGAAATCGTGGGCTGAGTTAAGGTTGAATTGGCTGGGCACGTAGGGGGTGAGGAGGTTGTTCAGGGCCTTGGCGATCTGGTAGGTGGCAGTGGGGATCTGGGAGATGATGGGGCGGAGGGGGTTCCCAGGTTTGTGTGTTTTGATGGTTCCGTACGCATAACCAGGGGTGTATTCTCCGACGAGTTTTTTAAGGTGGATCCCTCCTTGTTTGGCGTTGATGGCGGTGATGGTGGTGTTGGCAATACGTTTGATTTCGTCGGTTGGGTTGCGGGTGATCTTTTTAAATTTAGTGTTGTCACTTAAGATGACGTCCATTTTTCTAAGGTATTCCTCCTTGTCATGGATCACGAGTCAGGAAGCTTTATCCGCACGACGGATGATGATGTTGGGGTTGTCTCTTAATAGTTTGGCAGCTTGGAAGTGTTGTTTGTTCAGTATTTTGCTATGGTGAGTTCCTCTGGTTTTGGCGGCTTCAGCGAGGAGAGTAGGTTGTAGGGCGGGAGTAGTGGTGACCTTGCCATCCTTCTTGAGTCGTATTATGTCGTCCAGGAGGATTTCCGTTTCTAGGCGTTTCCGGTGGGGGCCAGGTTTGGAGCTGTAGTGGCAGTTGAGGCCTTTGTTGAGGAGGTCTTCTTGGTCCAGGGTCAGAATGGTGTTAGTAAGGTTTATATATCCTTTTGTTGGTTTGGGTAGTTTTAAGTTTCCGCCATAAAGACGGGCAAGCTTTTTTATGGTTGTGTTTTCGGCTTGTCTTCTGTGTTGTTCAAGGAGTTGTTCGAGGGCTGTGTTGATTTCGGCTTTGAGGTGGCCAGCCAATTCAACCTTAACTCAGCCCACGATTTCTTGGAAATTTTACGAGACGCCCCCCGTAACAACAACCACACTATCGCCTCTCTCGACGTAGAAAGCCTGTTCACCAACGTGCCAGTGGATAGGACCATTGACATGATTCTACGTCGAATTTATCATTGCCCTGATACACCTGCACTGGACATCCCGGAGAAGGCCCTGAAAACACTACTGGAGCTATGTACCAAGGAGGCCCCCTTCCTTTGCCCCCGGGGCAACATGTACAAGCAGATAGACGGTGTGGCGATGGGCAGCCCCCTAGGAGTTCTTTTTGCGAACTTTTTCATGGGTACCATCGAGGAAGAGCTCCTAGCTGCCCAACGACCCGCCGTCTACTGTAGATACGTGGATGACATCTTCGTGCAAATCAAGGACCTCCACGAACTACAGGAACTCCAGCGTCGCTTCATGACCTCCTCCGGACTTAACTTCACCTTTGAAAAATCTAACAATGGACAACTCCCCTTCCTCGACATCCTCGTAGCTCTGAACGACCATGGGTTCAAAACCACCGTCTACATTAAACCTACTAACACAGGACAATGACTCAACGGTGATAGTGAATGCCCCCGCCGTTATCTTCTATCCTCCATCTCCGCCTATGTTAGGAGAGCCCTCACGCACTGCTCTACCTGGGCCGACACCCACCAGGAACTAGAAAGACTATCCCAAGTTTTAGTAAATAACGGATACTCCAACTCCGACATCTCCAGCACCATCAACCACCATCTTGAAAAATGGTACACCCAAAGCCCTCCCAACATTGACCCCCCCAATGAAATTAAGATCTTCTACCGCAATTACATGTCCTCTGAACACAAAAATGACGAGGCCGTCTTAAAAGAAATAATCTCCAAGCATGTCCACCCAACCAACCCGGAAAACAAAATCAAATTAATAATTTATTACAAATCCCCCAAGACCTCCAACCTCGTTCTCCGCAACAAACCAGCCTCCACCAAGATAAAGAGCCCGATGACCGACGATCACGTCATTTACCAACATACCTGTAATTATGAGGACTGTGGACCTCATTCCTATATTGGTATGACGCAGACTCGTCTTTCACGTCGGTTAACTC
Organism: Paralithodes platypus; assembly: GCA_032716605.1. Lineage (NCBI taxonomy): Eukaryota > Metazoa > Arthropoda > Malacostraca > Decapoda > Lithodidae > Paralithodes > Paralithodes platypus. The sequence continues at coordinate 11,739,686 of CM064547.1, read as the reverse complement.
TTCACCTTCAGGCTGGAGCCATCAAAGACCACTATCTCACCCCTAACCACCCTCACATCACACGCAACGAGTTAGAGAAACACACCACCATACTCGATAAAGAAAGTGACCCAAGGAGATTACCTATACTCGAAGCTTTATATATCCAAGCCTTACATCCCAACATCAACAACCAAACTCTGGACCTTCAGATCCTTCCTTCTGCCAAAAGGCACTACCCTACAGGACCTAACACCCCTCCTCGCCCCCCGCGCTACCTCCTTCAGTTTCGTCTTCTGCAGGCGCCACACAACTTAGGCCACGCCCCTCGACACGCAGCCAATCAGCTTCGACCCAACCTATCAACCACCATCCCGCATCCAGTGCGCATGCGTGAAGCGGTTACCCCCTTTCTCTCTCCTAGTTTAGCCTTCCACCAATCGCAGACTTTTGCCCCCTGTTTTCCGCCTCCTCTGATCCTCCACCCTCTATATATACCCTTCCTGTTTACCTTTTATATCATTCCTTCCTTACTTGATAATGCTGGTTGTCCAGTGAAACACGTCGTATATCCTGTATCTTCATGTACTCTAATGTAACCCTGTACCACCATGAATTTTGCTCATCTCCTTCATCTACTTCCTGCCACCCAGCGAAAACTCATCAGAGACCTGGAAACTTTGAATAATAAAATTTCCAACGCAGAAATTGCCATTTCTTTCAACCTCGTATGTATTAAAGAAAATTTATTACCTGGCTTTACCAACATATATATATATATATATATATATATACTGTATATATATATATACAGTATACTGTATATACCGGTATATATATATATATATATAATATATATAGTTTTCTCTACTTCAGAGGCACACAACACGGCTCGTTGTAGTCTCGAGGAGAAGGGGAATGCAGTTGCCACTTTTAGTTAGATGGTATTTATAATTATCTAGTAGACGATTTTATTCGTCCTAGGACAAAACTATGGAATGAATAAAAATACCATTTGAGGAGAAGCACTTTATTGGCAACATTTGGCAGATAGCTTCTCCAGGTCACTAATGATGTTAGTGACGTTAGTGATGTTATTGACCGGAAGAATGTTGACAATAAAATTATCCTCAAATGGTGTTTCTATTCATTCCATAATTATGTCCTAAGATGAATAAAATGGACAACTTTTCGTAGTTCAATAATAACATAAGTATGGAAGTGAGAGAGTTAATTATGATATACGTTATCTCTATGATTCCTAGAAGGCCTTCCAAAGCTAAATAAAGCCGTCTATTGCTAGCCAGAATAATCCTAGAAAGGAGTCCTACGAAACTGAAAGAGTTCATTAAACAAAAAAAAACAAAAAAACATACAAGTAAAACTCTTCGTTAAATTTAGTAAGTTTAGACAGATTGTGTGGAAGTCAAATGGTTAAGGGGGTAGGGTCTGTTTTTTTATTTATTTTTTATTTGTTTTAATTACTTATATAATTATTGTTTAGTTTCCTCGTTAGACCTCCATCAAACTTTGAAAAACTCCACCAGGACCCCCTTTCAAGATAATTTTATACATTTATTGGTAGACAAATGTTCCTCCGAACATCATAGGCTCGCTATCGCTTGCTAGGAAAACAATCAACAACTAAATGACACGAAAGTTCTTAATATTGACAAACAAACGGGGTGATAGGTCTTAAAATCGCCAAACTAATGGACCGTACGTCTTAAAATATCAAAACTAATGGGGATTAACATGAGGGAGAAAGAGGACCAGACACGATCACCCCCCCCCCCTCTCCCCCACACTCTGCCTTAAGCGAAATAGGTAATACACTTTGAGTGTCAGACGAGTTTTAATCATAGTAACCTCCTAAACACCATAACGTAATTTCGATTTTTATTTTGGCTAATATGGGATGATTTTATGCAGCTTAAGAATGTCCTATGTCATTCAGGTTTTCCATTGAGATAGTAGTTACCCCTTTGAGTAGTCGTAGAAGTAGATAATAAGCTAACTAATATTGTCTAATAGTAGCGAAAATTAGATGAACAACACATCACCACGTTGAAGGGGTAACATAAAACTATTCTTAACCCCTTCAACACCATTACGTAATTGTTATCATATTCTAGTTACCATTAGCCAATTGTCTTTATTTTGCAGGCCTAATCTACCTATGCGACTCAAATGGGTAAATACGGTCTCCATAAACCCTCTTAGTAACGTAGGTCCTTCGTAAGCTGCATAAAATCATCTCATTTTAGCCATAATTCAAGGTAAAAAGACGTCATGGTGCTGAAGGGGTTAATACTAAAAATGTGTCTTTTCTGTAAAAAATATATAAAAAGCTACACAAACCAAAGAGCGTGCGCCTGGCATTAAGGAGGCGTCACACGGACACAGTTTTTACAGAGTTCTATTCTTCGGAGCGCGTCACCGATTCAGGTTCTCATGCGTTAACACTTTTTCCACGATTATGTTGAACTATTAGCGAGGTCTCTGACTGTTCGTCCCATTTTTGGTTTACTCCAGTACAAGAATAACAAAATAAATACAAATACATAAATATACCAAATAATAAAAACAAAATTCCCAGACACCTTGAAATTAAATGAACTACCCCCAGACCTCCTAGGTTAATGGGTACATTTTTCGGTAGAAAAATATCCTGCCCGAAGTCTGGTTTCTTTAAATGCTCGCTGTCGCTTGCCCAGAAGTAATCGATTCTAGAATGAGGTGAAGCGTCAAATTAATGAGGTGATAAATCTTATTAGTTTTTTTCTGTTATGAAATAGATAATTTCGATCCAGCTCGTCTAGGAATTCTAGTTCTCTGTAGATCTAATGTCTAATTATTTCACCAACTCGAATACAACGCCAATTTGTTCAGTATTCCCTGTAGGAATCTGTTACCCAGTTCTTTGACCTGAATTTTAGGTTGAAACAGGGGTGTTTGATATCCCTGTGGTCGTTTACTGCATATATTGATGGAGTCATGAAAGAAATACAAGGAAGAGCAGTGGATGTTGGTGTATCGCTGATAAGGGAGGGAAATCAGTGAAAGCTACTACCTGTACTGCTGTTTGCTGATGATAGAATTCTGATGAGCGATAATGAATGGGAGTTGCAGGGTCTGGTAAATATGTTTGGAACAGTGTGCGAAAAACGGAATCTGAAGGTAAATGCGGGGAAGAACAAGGTTATGGTCTTCCAAAGGGGTGAAGCCACAGAGTGTGAGGTGAAGTTGAACGGTCAGGCTATGGAGATTGTCAGCTCATTTAAGTATCTGGGCAGTGTGTTGAGTAAAGAGGGGACTATGGATGAAGAAGTGCGGGTGAGGGTACAACAGGGGAAGAGGGTTGTAGGAACGCTGAAAGCAGTAACAAGAAATAGGGTGGTCAGTATGGAAGTGAAGAAGTCCTTGCATGACAGTGTGGTAATCCCGACACTTACTTACGAAAGCGAAGCACGTTGGTGGAGAAACTCAAACCAAGAGTGAGAGGGGTGGAAATTAGTTACTTGGAGGGATAGACAGACGAATGAGAAAGTAAGAAGGAGGTGTGGTGTGAAGGTAGATGTGCTGGAAAGTGTGAAAAGGAACACCTTGAGATGGGTCGGCGATATGGAACGTATGGGAAGCGAGAGAATGACTAAGAGGGTGTACGAGAGCGAGGTGGAAGGACAGAGAGGGAGAGGTAAACCGAAAGAGAAATGGAAGGATGGAGTTAAGAAGTATATGAATGAAGGCGGCGCTGGTTGGGAGGAAGGGTGTCAACTGACTGGGGACAGAGGTGCATGGGGGCAGTTCGTTCGTGGCCACCCCTTCGGGGATCACGGCGTCAGGCAATAGATAGATATATCTATATATCTATATGCTCAGGCCAAATCCCCATGTTTTCTATTTTATATTTTTATTTTATATTTTATTCTATTTAATATTTTGTTTTTGTTTTTTCTTGGGGGTGGCTGACTCAAGACAAAGCCAGAACAGGGAAAACACAAAACAACAAACAAACACAGATAAAACACAAATTCACACACATCCAGGTCACCCAGGATAAGACACAGAGACCAGGGTCACCAAGGTCGCTCCAGCACTCCCCCGGCCCCCGACCACCCGGAGAGGTTCCGATCTTGGCAGGCAGACATGCAGCGGAGCCGAAACCACAAGCCCGCCCACCACTTCCAGGCGCACCCTTCATATTAATCGTCTCCCCGGGCCAGGCACCTGATGGACTATTATATAGTCCAACTTTCGCCCGACCCCTTTCCCCAAATGACCACGTGTTCACTCAACTATTCACAAGCATTCTCCATTCATTCCTGTTTAATACCGCTTCCTTTGCCTGATCTATACTCATTCCTCTATCATCCAAAGCTTGTCTTACACAGTCTCTCCATCTCAATGGGGGTCTTCCTGCCCTTCTATCTCCCCTTGTATCTGACTCACACATTCTCTTTGTAAGCCTTTTATCTCCCATTCATTCAACATGACCATACCATAGATAGATAGATACCCATAATATCTGACAGTGTATATCGATCGAAGGATTATTAGATTAAGGGGGGAAGGGTTTATTTTTTGGTCGATGTATTAATTTATTTATATATATGTTTAGGCTGCTCCCTAGACCTCAATCAAACTTATAAAACACATCCCCAAGCTCCCCCTTCTAGATATATTTGTAAATGTTTCGGTAATCATGAACTGTAATAAATGAAAGGTATAAATAGGGTATAGAAAACTTTTATAAAATCTTTGGTATACTGATAGTGATTTACGTTTTTTTTCTTGTATCTATATTATTAAATCAGTTCGTGTGTCTGTTTGTCTGTCTGTGTGTTCTTGATAGGCGGCCGCAGTTTTAAACCTGGGGAGCTGAAACTTTGCATGTGGGTGTCAATTGACCTGGGTCAGGTCATAGAGGGGGCGAGGCCACGATCGGAGGTCGTTTCGAGGCCGAAATTGAAAAAACATGAACAAAATTGTTGTTTGGGGCAGAAGGAGGCCTCCGATCGAAAAGGTGTATGGAACGAAAGTTGTTCGCAGCCCCCCAAAACAGGGGTACGGATGAGGTCAGATCCAAAATCGGAGGTCATTTAGCGGCCGAAATCGAGGTCGCCGTTTAATGATGCACAGGGAGGTCGAGGCCGGTGATTATGGTAGTAGTAGTGATGTGATGATTGTGGTAGTAGTGATTGATGATGGTGATTATGGTAGTAGTAGTGGTGGTAGTACCCGAGCAACGCCGGGTACCCCTGCTAGTTATAATTATTACAGGATTAATACTATCAGTATACCATTAACCCCTTTAGGATCATTATGCGTTTTTGGGCAACTTTGGAAGAATTTGTTGGAATTATAAGGGTAAATACAGTTTCAATCAACCATCTGATACTCATATAACCTTCCTAATCTAAATAAATTCTTGTAATGATGGCCCAGAATAAACTGGCAACATGCGTCATAATCCTCAAGGGGTTAAGTGAGCAAATTATTATGGATACTTGAATTACCCTTTGCATGTCCATTATATCTTATAATGAACCATGACGTTCTTCTCTCATTATTTTCTGACACGATTATATCCTGCTTAGGAAGAATTGTTGTATGTCAGAAAGGATAATTAAGATACATATTGTCAATCTGGTTCTATTGGGCCTTACAAAGCTGAACAAAATTGTCTAATGTTAGCCACAAATATTATTAAAGAAAATATCCTGGTATATTGCACGTGTCAGCTGTACTTAACCCTTTCTGTACCGGCGACGTCTTTTATATTTGATTTCAACTACACTTAGAGGATTTTATTAAGCTTGCGAAGAATATATGATAGTTAAAAGAATAGACTGAGTCTGTAGTCTTTTAATGAGTAGAAATCCTTCCTGAGCTGAATATAATCGTCTGATAGTTGCCAAAGTATAATGAAAAGGACGATCACCGGTACTGAATGGGTTAAGGCGAATTGGGTATTTTCAATAAACTAGATCAATGTGGAAATTTAGCTTGAAGGAGGGTCTAGGGGCGATTTAATTGTCTATTAATACATTTACATATATATATTTAATATTGCTATTGTTATCATAATTGAATCTGTTATGATTATAATAATAATTATTATTATTATTATTATTATTATTATTATTATTTATATTATTATTATTATTATTTTATTATTATTAATATTGTTACTTATTTGTCTATTGTTGCATTGTTTCATCATATTTTGTTGTGTTAACCATTTTTGTTCCGGCGACGTATTTTATATTTTATTCTAGCTATATTTACACGATTTTGTGCAGCTCAGGGAGGATCTGTGGTAGTAAAAACGGCTAATTAAGATATTTCGAAGACTGTTAATTGCTCGAGACCCTTCTCAAACTGCATAAGATCACAATGAACAAAGGAGCTAGTGTGGCAGCGGAGAACTATTGTGAGTCAACATACCGCCAACTGAAAACAAACCGTCTATAGTTGAGGGAAGTGAATGATCTCTCTTTCTCTCTTCAACACCATTGACTTCGGCTACATTTAGAAGATTTATGAAACTAAGGAAAGATATATGGTAGTTAAAACGATGTATTGAAATAGTCTGTAACCTTTGAATGGGTAGAAGTCCTTTCTAACCCGATTGAAAACGTTTAATAGTTGCCACAACATAATCGATATCTCAGGGGGGGGGGGGGGGGAGTTTGTACTTGTTATGTTCTCTCCATTACTTTGGGTACACAAACGCCTTCTGTACCGTCGACATCCTTTTCATTATATTCTGGGTACTACTAATCGATTTTATTCAGTTTAGGAAGGATCTCTAGCAATTTTAAGAATTCAAGCTATGCTCAATCAACTCTTTTAACTACCACAGATCCTTCTTAAGCTGCATACACTCGTCTAAATATAGCTATAATAAAATATAACAGACGTCGCAGGTACAGAAACGATTAAGATTTTTAACCTCTTTAGTTTGACGCATCACCTCATTCTAGAGTCGATTACTTCTGGGCAAGCGACAGCGAGCTTTTAGAGAAACCAGACTTCGGGCAGGATATTTTTCTACCGAAAAATGTACACATTAACCTTCTAGGAGGTCTGGGTGTAGTTCATTTAATTTCAAGGTGGCTGGAAATTGTTTTGTTTTATTATTGGGTATTTATTTGTATTTGTATTTATTGTGTTAGTCTTGTACTCGAGTAAACCAAAAATGGGACGAACAATCAGAGACCTCGCTAATAGTTCAACAAAATCGTGGAAAAAGTGTTAACGCATGAGAACCTGAATCGGTGACGCGCTCCGAAGAATAGAACTCCGTAAAAACTGTGTCCGTGTGATGCCTCCTTAATGCCAGGCGCACGCTCTTTGGTTTGTGTAGCTTTTTATATAATGTTTACAGAAAAGACACATTTTTAGTATTAACCCCTTCAGCACCATGATGTCTTTTTACCTTGAATTATGGCTAAAATGAGATGATTTTATGCAGCTTTCGAAGGACCTACGTTACTAAGAGGGTTTATGGAGACCGTATTTACCCATTTGAGTCGCATAGGTAGATTAGGCCTGCAAAATAAAGACAATTGGCTAATGGTAACTAGAATATGATAACAATTACGTAATGGTGTTGAAGGGGTTAAGAATAGTTTTATGTAACCCCTTCAACGTGGTGATGTGTTGTTCATCTAATTTTCGCTACTATTAGACAATATTAGTTAGCTTATTATCTACTTCTACGACTACTCAAAGGGGTAACTACTATCTCAATGGAAACCTGAATGACATAGGACATTCTTAAGCTTCATAAAATCATCCAATATTAGCCAAAATAAAAATCGAAATTACGTTATGGTGTTTAGGAGGTTACTCTGATTAAAACTCGTCTGACACTCAAAGTGTATTACCTATTTCGCTTAAGGGGGGTGACCTGCTTTTTGTTCTCTCTTTTTCTCTCCTTCCCTGGCTTGTATCCATTTGACCCCATTCAGCCTACTGTTTTAAGATGTTCATCCCCAACCAGGTGTCAATTTTTTACTGGTGAGCGGTAGCGAGCCAGCATATTTTAAAACAAAAATTGACAGCAGGCTAAATTTGTACATTTTTCGATAGAAAAATGCCTCGGGCGAAGCCGGATTTGTTCATATAATGCTGGCTCGCTATCGCTCGCCAGGAAGAAATCAACACCTAGATAGGGATAAACGTCTTAAAATAGTTGCCTGAATGGGGCCTCTTTCTCCCTCATGTTAATCCCCATTAGTTTTGATATTTTGAGACGTACGGTCCATTAGTTTGGCGATTTTAAGACCTATCACCCCATTTCTTTGTCAATATTAAGGACTTTCGTGTCATTTAGTTGTTGATTTTTTTCCTAGCAAGCGATAGCGAGCCTGTAATTTTCGGAGGACAAATTTTCTACCCATAAATGTATAAAATTATCTTGAAAGGGGGTCCTGGTGGAGTTTTTCAAAGTTTGATGGAGGTCTAGCGAGGAAACTAAACAATAATGATGAAAGTAATTAAAAACCCTACCCCTTAACCATTTGACTTCCACACAATCTGTCTAAACTTAATAAATTTAACGAAGAGTTTTACTAGTATGTTTTTTGTTTATTTTTGTTTAATGAACTCTTTCAGTTTCGTAGGACTCCTTTCTAGGATTATTCTGGCTAGCAATAGACGGCTTTATTTAGCTTTGGAAGGCCTTCTAGGAATCATAGAGATAACGTATATCATAATTAACTCTCTCACTTCCATACTTATGTTATATTGAACTACGAAAAGATGGCCATTTTATTCATCTTAGGACATAATTATGGAATGAATAGAAACACAATTTGAGGATCATTTTATTGTCAACATTCTTCCGGTCAATAACATCACTAACGTCACTAACATCATTAGTGACCTGGAGAAGCTATCTGCCAAATGTTGCCAATAAAGTGCTTCTCCTCAAATGGTGTTTTTATTAATTCCATAGTTCTGGCCTAGGACGAATAAAATCGTCTACTGATAGCCACAATGAAATGAAGACAAATTTCATATTTTTCGAGAATGGATAATAAGTCGTAGGCGTGTGCATAAAACTTTAACCGTCCTGGTGGTGTAATGGTTAAGGTGGCAAACATCTGTGTGTGATAACCCGGGAATCCTGGCGGATCATATATACTTTAATTAATTTAATTGAGGGTGTTTGGTGTTGTGGTGAAATTAATAAAATATAGATTAATCCAATTAATCTTTCGTTTTATGTTGGCTATTATTAGATGACTTGATTAAGCTTAGGAAGGGACTGTAGGAGTGAGAGGAATAATTAAGAGTCAGTATTCATTACCCCTTCGAGTTCTACAGGTCATTCTAAAGCTCAATAAAATCGTCTTATGTAAGCCAGAAAATCATGAAAAATAGTGACAATTCTGTAAGGGTTAACTTTTTCTGTAGAACATACACATTATTTAACTCTAGTCTATATTCTGGATATTGTTATTATGTGATATTACCTTTTCTATGACCCTTTCTCCCTCATGTTTAGCAAATCCATTTTGATATTTTAAAACCTTTCGCCCCATTAGTTTGGCGATTTTAAGACCTTTCGCCCCATTTCTTTGTCAATATCAAGACCTTTCCTGTCATTTAGGTGTTTATCTGTTCCTGGCGAGCGAGATCGAACCTGTAATTATAAAAGGAATCGGCCTTCGACCAGGAAATTTATCTACCGAAAAATGTACACATTTATTTTTAAAGAGGGTCTAGGGGGGTGTTTGTTTTCATTGTTTTGTTTGTCTTTTCTATGTTAGCTTGAAACTTAATAATAATAAATACTTCATAGACCAAATAATAACCACCACCCTCTTAAGACGTTCGATAATCTTATTCAATATTTCGGTATCATAACCTTATTATACCTCTAAAGTGCGGTATTAAAATAAACATTATATACAAAATAAAAGTAATGATAATGGTGATAGTTATATATGCCTGTGACCAATATAATACTTACATATAATAAATAAATAAACAAATATATAAATATTTATAATGTTAAAGTTAAAGTTGAGGGGGATAGGAAGGTGGAGTAGTTGAGACAAATACAATACTAATAATACTAATATTGATGATTATATATACCTGTGATCGATACAATGAATATATATATATATATATATATATATATATATATATATATATATATATATATATATATATATATATATATATATATATATATATTACATATATATATATATATATATATATATATATATATATATATATATATATATATATATATATATATATATATATATATAAATATAATTATATATAAATAACTATAGTATTTACAATGTTTATGGTAAACAAATTTGATAAATCAACAAATTAATCAATTAATAAATATATAAATACAATAATTATAAGGTTCATGGGTATACGTATATGCCTATTACCAATACATTAAGTAAATATAATAAATACAAAATAAGCTAAATACATAAATATATAGAGCAATCATAATGTTGATGGTTATAATTGTATGTTTGTGACCGATACTTTAAATATAAAATATACCTGTATATAAATATATAAATTAATAATTAAAATATATAAACATATAAAATCGTAATTACGTTTATGGTTATGTTATGACTGTGATCGATACAATCAATACATATTTAGAACAAATAACTAAATAATTATGCAAAGTATCTATATTGATAACTGAATACCTAATATAATACTACTGTTGCTGGTTATATATGTATGTGACCGATAGAGTTACCTTAGGTAGGAAATATTGATAAATCACCTGCTAAATAAGTACATCTTTTGCCAGGTTAAAATAATAGAGAATATATATATAATTATATATCATGAACAAGAATATTTCACAAATACATGTGAGCTACTAAATGTTTATATACTTCCAGACGGACTCGAACCACCAACATTCAGGACAAGTGTCCATACATTATAATTTCTATATGATATCCTGGAATGCGGATCCTACAAAATGTTTATGAAATGATTATTTTTCTCCATGTAAGATTACTCTTTTTTAATATAAATAGGAAAAGGTTATGTATACATTTCACGCCTTCCTATAATTGGTTAATGCATGGACAATCGTCCGGACTGACTGTGATTCGAGCCCCGCTTAGAGTAAAAAAAAAATATATATATATATATATATATATATATAATTATATACTACCGGGTATATATATATATATATATATACAGAGAGAGAGATATATGTTATGTGTGTAATTTCGAATATACAGTTACAACGACAATTGATCCACAATTTAGGCGTTTTAATTTCTACACATTTTAGAGTAAAACAAAATCATGTTCATTACAAAAATATGGATATTCAATAAAGGGAGATGGGCAGTTCTTCTGGTCCCCCTTCTTACTCGTGTTTAGCACCACTAGCTTTCAGATGTTATTACGTTCGGCCCATTAGTCAGGCGATTTTAAGACTGTTCACCCCATTTCTTTACCAATTTTAAGACTTTTCGGTGTCATTTAGGTGTCGATTTTTATTTTGGCGAGCTATAGGGAGCCTGTATTTTAAGAGAAAATGGCCTTCGGCAAGAACATTTTTCTATCGAAAAAAATATAAATATATCTTGAAGGAGATTCTTGGAGGGAGTGTTTTTTTAAGATTGATGGAGGTCTAGGGAGGAAACTAATAATATAATACATATATACATAAATGAGGAAATAAATAAGCTTATCTTCCCTTAATAAAATGGATCATTTATGTGTTCAAAACTCCAGAAGAAGGTGTTAGAATCTTAACAGCAAACATTGATTACCCACTTATTACGAGTGTATTAGTGTGTGTGCTTGTGTGTGGTATATAAACACAAACCATATATACAGTGAAGTGCTAGGTTTATTATTGTGTATTATATATTACACACACCATATATACAGTGTAGTGCTAGGTTTATTATTGTGTATTATATATTACACACACCATATATACAGTGTAGTGCTAGGTTTATTATTGTGTATTATATATTACACACCATATATACAGTGTAGTGCTAGGTTTATTATTGTGTGTTATATATTACACACACCATATATACAGTGTAGTGCTAGGTTTATTATTGTGTGTTATATATTACACACACCATATATACAGTGTAGTGCTAGGTATATTATTGTGTGTTATATATTACACACACCATATATACAGTGTAGTGCTAGGTTTATTATTGTGTATTATATATTACACACACCATATATACAGTGTAGTGCTAGGTATATTATTGTGTGTTATATATTACACACACCATATATACAGTGTAGTGCTAGGTTTATTATTGTGTGTTATATATTACACACACCATATATACAGTGTAGTGCTAGGTTTAGTATGGTGTGCTATATATTACACACACCATACATACAGTGTAGTGCTAGGTTTAGTATGGTGTGTTATATATTACACACACCATATATACAGTGTAGTGCTAGGTTTATTATTGGGTGTTATATATTACACACACCATATATACAGTGTAGTGCTAGGATTATTATTGTGTGTTACATATTACACACACCATATATTATACAGTGTAGTGCTAGGTTTATTATTGTGTGCTATATATTACACACACCATTATATACAGTGTAGTGCTAGGTTTATTATTGTGTGTTATATATTACACACACCATATATACAGTGTAGTGCTAGGTTTATTACTGTGTGTTATATATTACACACACCATATATACAGTGTAGTGCTAGGTTTATTATTGTGTGTTATATATTACACACACCATATATACAGTGTAGTGCTAGGTTTATTATTGTGTGTTATATATTACACACACCATATATACAGTGTAGTGCTAGGTTTATTATTGTGTATTATATATTACACACACCATATATACAGTGTAGTGCTAGGTTTATTATTGTGTGTTATATATTACACACACCATATATACAGTGTAGTGCTAGGTTTATTACTGTGTGTTATATATTACACACACCATATATACAGTGTAGTGCTAGGTTTATTATTGTGTGTTATATATTACACACACCATTATATACAGTGTAGTGCTAGGTTTATTATTGTGTGTTATATATTACACACACCATATATACAGTGTAGTGCTAGGTTTATTATTGTGTGTTATATATTACACACACCATTATATACAGTGTTGTGCTAGGTTTATTATTGTGTGCTATATATTACACACACCATATATACAGTGTAGTGCTAGGTTTAGTATTGTGTGTTATATATTACACACACCATATATACAGTGTAGTGCTAGGTTTATTATTGTGTGTTATATATTACACACACCATATATACAGTGTAGTGCTAGGTTTATTATGGTGTGTTATATATTACACACACCATATATACAGTGTAGTGCTAGGTTTATTATTGTGTGTTATATATTACACACACCATATATACAGTTTAGTGCTAGGTTTATTATTGTGTGTTATATATTACACACACCATATATACAGTGTAGTGCTAGGTTTATTATGGTGTGTTATATATTACACACACCATATATACAGTGTAGTGCTTGGTTTATTATTGTGTGTTATATATTACACACACCATTATATACAGTGTAGTGCTAGGTTTCACTGATAACAAATCGCGAAATTCGACAATATTTTGGTTTTACAAGTACCGGTATGTTTTATGATACTGTGGAACAAGCCTTAACCCTTTCAGGACGATGACATAATTTTCTTTATATCCTAGTTACCATTAGACGATTTACCTCAGCTTATCCTTTAACCCTAGGACTCGAAGGGTTAAATACGATCTCAATACACCCTCTGAATGACATTGCTCCTTCTTAAACTGCATAAATCGTTTACCTTTAAGGGGGGATGGGTCGTTTTTCTGATCCTTTTTCTCTTTCGTGTTAAGCCCCATTATATTTCAGATTTTATAACGTTCGGCCCATTAGTTTGTCGATTTTAAGAATTTTCGACCCATTTCTTCTTTGTAAATATTAAGACGTTTCGTGCTATTTAGGTGTCAATTGTTTTCCTGGCGAACGCTAGTGAGCCTCTAATTTTCGAAGAACTGGCCTTTGGCTGGGAAATTTGTCTACCGACAAAAATTACAAATTAATCTAGAAAGGGATCGAATGGATGTTATTCTAAGCTTGATGGAGGTCTAGGGAGAAAACTAATACAATTATAATAATAAACATAAATGATTAAATAAATACGCCCATCTCCCCTTAACCAGAATCAAAGGGAAAAAGGTGTGATCATGCTTGCTGAAGGGGTTAATTGAAAATTATATATTTAGGCTCTTTGAATACCAATGCTATACGAGAGCTATTGTATCCGCTGATGTGGAGAACTTGCGCTTATTTAGTATTAATATCAATATTAATAATACTAATATTTGTATTATTATTATTATTATTATTATTATTATTAATATTATTTTTAGTATTATTATTATTAATATTATTACTCTATTAGCAGCTCATTTCAGTTAATTTATGAAAATATGTGAAACTGGTATGTCTCTGTATCATAATATTATAAGTACTACGTTTTCACGATTAAGATTTATGTTTGATCTATCAATCTATCTATATATATATATATATATATATATATATATATACTGCATAGACAGACAAGCTGGTTGGTGGCTCGAACGTCCCTTGATTTCGACCCTGTCACACTTACAATTATGGGGGAGGTACTCTCTACAGGCAGTTCTGCCTTTTGTCTCCCTCACTCACATAGACAAACAAAAAGTATACAGGCCAGATATGTATGCACGATACCATTCTGCTCACGCTGAGTTGATAAATATATTGACCCACCCCCTTCATTGAGTCGCTATCCACCCCTCTCCAACAGATTGCATAATTAACTAAATCATTTGCATACAGAGAGCCGAGCAGAGCTATTAACCTTTGAGATGTTAACCTTTGAGATATAAACCTTTGAGATATTAACCTTTTAGATATTGACCTATCCACAACACTTTTGTATCGTCTTGAAAACTGTGAAGACTTTTACCTACGAAATACTGTGCTTTAAAAGGGTGTTTGTTGGATTATATACACTATGTTGTTAGTATATAAAAGGGTGCTTGCAAGAATTGAGTTGTAAGTGTTGGAGATACTACGATAGCTGCAACATTCGGAGGTTGGTTGATACGGCCGCACTCCCAACCGGCCACAGACTCATTCGGCACTAATCCAATAAAGTCACCACCAAAACGGTCACACTACTCAATGACCACAACCACAATGGCTACATTACAAAACGACCACAACCTCAACGGCCACACTCCTTCACGGCCACACTCCTTAACGGCTACAACCAAAACGGCCACACACATAAGTGACCACTATCAAAACGGCCACACTACTAAACGAAAGGCCCCACTCCTTAACGGCCACACTCTTAAGTGACCACTACCAAAACGGCCACACTACTAAACGACCACATCCATAATGGCCACACTCCTGAATAACTACAACCAAAGCGGCCACACCCCTAAATGACAACACCTAAAACGGCCCCACTCCTAAAATACCACAACCAGAAGGGCCACACTCCCTAGCGAATATTACCAGCGCGATCATACTCTTAAACGGCCACACTTCTTGGTCAAATTTGTCAAATATTTATATATTTTCTAGTTTCTTTCCTAGACCTCCATCAAGCTTAGAAAATCACCCTCTAGACACCCCTTCGAAATAGATTTGAACATTTTTTTGGTAGAAAAATTTCCCGGCCAAAGGCCGGTTTCTCTTCAAATTACAGGCTTGCTATCGCTCGCCAGGAAAGAATCGACACTTAAATGGCATGAACGTTTTTAAAATTGACTAGGAAATGGGGCGAAATGTATTAAAATCGCCAAACTAAGAGGCTGAACGTCTTAAAATCTCAAAACTAATGGGCTAAACATGAGGGAGAAGGGAGGAAAGAAAACCGGCCCATCCCCCCTTAAAGACAACTATGCAACCTGAACGAGCCTTCTCCTATACGGACAAAACTAAATGGCATTGCTCCTAAATGACTATACTCCCAAAATGACTATACTTCTAAATGACTATACTACTTAATTACTATACTCCTAAATTACTGTACCCCTAAAATGACTATACTGTACTTCTACATGACTATACTTCTAAAATTACAATACTCCTAAATGACAAGACTCCTAAATGACTATATTCCTAAATGACTATACTTCTAAAATTACAATACTCCTAAATGACAATACTCCTAAAATACTATACTTCTAAAATGATAGTACTCCTAAATGACAATACTTCTAAATGACAATACTTCTAAATGACAATACTCCTAAATGTCATACTCCAAAAATGGCAATACTCCTAAATGACAATACTCCTAAATTACTATACTCCTAAATGACAATACTCCTAAATGACAATACTCCTAAATGATAATACTCCTAAATGAGAATACTCCTAACTGACTACGGTATACTCCTAAATGACAATACTCGTAAATGACTATACTTCTAAAGGACAATACTCCTAAATGACTATACTCCTAAATGACAATACACCTAAATGGCCACATGCCTAAATTGTCACGCAGCTACCATTACTGTTACATCACAACCATCCCGGCCTGTAACTTGGGTGAAAACGGTTGGGCCGGGAAATTTTTCTACCGAAAACGTACAAATATAATTGGAAGGGGGTCTTGGGGGTATTTTTCAAATATGGATAGAGGTCTTGAGAAGGAAATATATACTGTATATATATATATGCAAGAAAGTCACAGCAACACGTGAACTTATAATATGCTAAATATCCACAGGGAAGGAAGGAAAATAAACACGGAGTCCCAAGCGCTTTCGTGTATTACATCTTCAGGGGACAGAGGACAGACAGAGAATGATCATATACAATGTAATATTATTGAAGTGCGAAAACCTAAACGAAAAATATTAAAAACTCATACTAAGTAATATAAAATATAAAGGAAAGACTGAGTGATAATCATCAATAGAAGACTCAAAGGATTATTTGAGGCTTCGATTATACTAAAATCTCGTCAAGAAATATATACCGGTTCAGTATATTTAAAACAAATAATAATAACGATCAAAAAACAATTGTTTCGAATTGTGATAAAAGATCGAGTCAATATATATGAGTTAAAATACAGAAGGTATTGTATGTCTGAAGCAGTTATAAAACCTTATCTCCAATTACTAATATATAAAACCCTAAATTTTGATTTGTTTACAAATACAATTAACAATGAAATGATCTAATTTGTACATGCCACTGCTTATATTCATGTTTATATTATCTGTATGCTTAATGAAGGTAATTTGTGCATGCCACTGCTTATATTCATGTTTATATTATCTGTATGCTTAATGAAGGTAATTTGTGCATGCCACTGCTTATATTCATGTTTATATTATCTGTATGCTTAATTAAGGTAATTTGTGCATGCCACTGCTTATATTCATGTTTATATTATCTGTATGCTTAATGAAGGTAATTTGTGCATGCCACTGCTTATATTCATGTTTATATTATCTGTATGCTTAATGAAGGTAATTTGTGCATGCCACTGCTTATATTCATGTTTATATTATCTGTATGCTTAACCCTTATTTAGCGGGGTCGGACTTAAGTCCGATACGAGAAAATTGGACTAAATGGCGGGGTCGGACTTAAGTCCGTGGGCGTATTCCCGCCCTAATTTAGGTGGAAAGCGAAACTTGGTGGTCAGGCGGTGTACTACAAGGGCCCACCCACACATCCCCACTGTGTGACCGTGACTAAGTGACCCTCAAGCAGCCATAATGGAAGGTCAAGATTTGCCCGTGTTCGATTCGGTGGCCGCCATCCCTAGTGCGTCGCGCCACCCTACTAACCACGCCCGGCTTACCACCCAGGAACTAGATATCATGCTGACCTCTTCATAACTTTCTAATAAGTTGTTGGATGAAACCGTCGAAGGTCTGGGTGAGAGTTTTGGTAGTGTGGATGACTCTGAAGACGAAAATAACCCGATCATAGGCTTTCACCCCAAGCATAATTTGCGTGGAGTGGATGTTGTGGTTGATATTGGACAGACCCTTGAGCAAATTGGAGACGTTCCTGACGAAGAACATACTGGTGTGGGTGTTGGTAAGTACAATTTATATTTTATAATTGCTTGAAAATGTGATTGCAAGCATTTTATCACCTTACGAGCGGCTGGTGGAGTATATTTCACTGTGCCGCCCAGCGGGTTTTTTTTTTTACCCTAAATGGGGTTGTTCCGTGCTCTTTTTCATGCATAAACAAGACCCAGAGCGTAATACAAGTATGTATCCTGAAAGTGCGTAAATTGAGCTTTCCAATGACACCCGAACCATCCTTTTACGATCACTGGTTGTCTTTCAACGATCGTAAAACACGAGTGAAAAAACCCTAAAATACGGTAATTTCCTTATATAATTCCCTGTGTGGCGAGCGGTCTGAGGTAATATATGCTCCTAATCACCGCTCCGGTCCCTCTCAGAGCACATTACGTCCTCAAAATTGCACTCTACAAGAAATTTCCTTTGCATTTTATAGCGTATTATTTGCAGGCGTTCGGTAAATTTACGGTAATACAAACAACGAAAGATTGAATATTTGTGCTTGGCATTATATGATTGTGGAGAACAGATGTAGACCTACCGTATATATTATGTTTTCATATATATGATACATGTGTAACATTTTTATATTATCACGACTCTCTCTCTCTCTCTCTGTCTCACTCTCTTTGTTTGTACTCTTTTGTACTCTCTTTGTCTGATGTAGGCCAGGGCACGCCCCTAACTAATCTCTTCCCTCCCAGGGGAAATCACACCTAGCAGATGTTTTTGACATCCCCTCTCTCTCTGTCTGTCTCTTCATCTCTGGGTCTACCTATACTGCATGTGACATTGAAATTGCTTGAGAGTTTGATTGCAAGCATTTTATAGCGTATTATTTGCAGGCGTTCGGTAAATTTCTCACGATAACCAGTGTGTATGGTACATTTCTCACGATAATACAAGAAACAACGAAGCTTGGCGAAGATTGTGGTCTACAATATACCTTTTTATAATTGCATGTGACCTTGTAATTGCTTGAAAGTTTGATTGCAAGCATTTTATAGCGTATTATTTGCAGGCGTTCGGTAAATTTCTCACGATAACCAGGGTGTATGGTACATTTCTCACGATAATACAAGCAACAACGAAGCTTGGCGTAGATTGTGGTCTACAATATACCTTTTTATAATTGCATGTGACCTTGTAATTGCTTGAAAGTTTGATTGCAAGCATTGTATAGCGTATTATTTTCAGGCATTCAATAAATTTGATAAATATATCAAAATAAGTCCTGTGGGACTATGAAATAGCTATTATTGGACAAGGAAAATATTGTGTTCATCCCTCCACTGGAACATCAACAACAATGTCAACAACGTATCGCCGTCGGCAATCGTAAGATTCAGAGTCGTAAAGATTCCAGGACGAGCTCAATAGAAAATTAATGAATGAAATGAATGAGTGTGCAGTACTGCCAATACGTATAGCGACTTCCGCTAGATCTAGAGACCTTTACTTCGATCTAGCAGCAATGACTTACACTACCGGTTTTGTTTTGAAATTTCAGAACAATTTCGAAGTGATATTATATGGATTTTGCAAATTCATATTTCTAGTGGTATTTATCATGTCTTACATCTAACAATATATGCTAGCGGATTTAACTTCAATTGGTAACCCTCCCGCTCGAGTCGGCTCCAAGAAAATCGATAATGGTGGCACTTTAGTAAACAGGTGATAAACAAACCCGCATGCGGATCGGTTTGGTGTATCGGTATTATGGTAAGTTGGCTACCTACTATTGTTTATACGATATAGTAAGTAATGATAAGTAAATTATTATATATTATATATAAAACAAAAACAAAATTCCTGCAAAGCAAGCGAAACAGAGAGAGAGAGAGAGAGAGAATGCAGAAACTGAACTGAAGAAAGAGTGAACCAGATATAATAATACAGAAATATTACAAGCAAATAAATGAAATAGAGGGATTAGTTAGAGAAAATAATAATGAGAAATACATAATACGGATGAGGAAGAGGGGAAGCGAGCGAGCCAGAGAGAGAGAGAGAGAGAGAGAGAGAGAGACAGGAGGAGTGAGAGAGATTAGAGAAAATAGAGAGATTGCAAGCATTTTATAGCGTATTATTTGCAGGCGTTCAGTAAATTTCTTATGGTAATACAAACATTGAAGAGATTGAATATTTGTGCTTGGCATTATATGATTGTGCGGAACAGATGTAGGCCTACCGTATATATTATTTTTTCATATATGTATGATACATAATTATGTAACATTGTTATATTATCACGACACTCTCTCTCTCTCTTGTCTCTTCCTCTCTGGGTTTACCTATTGCCTACATTTATAATTGCATGTGACCTTGAAATTGCTTGAGAGTTTGATTGCAAGCATTTTATAGCGTATTATTTGCAGGCGTTCAGTAAATTTCTTACGGTAATACAAACAACCAAACAACGAAAGATTGAATATTTGTGCTGCACATCCCTCATACGAAATACCATTCCCACCGTATAGAGAGAATACAGAAACTGAACTGAAGACAGAGTGAAAAAGATATAATAATACAGAAATATTACAAGCAAATAAATGAAATAGAGGGATTAGTTAGAGAAAATAATAATGAGAAATACATATACGGATGAGGAAGAGGGAAAGGGAGAGAGAAAGAAAGAAAGAGAGAGAGAGAGAGCGAGAGAGCGAGAGAGCGAGAGAGAGAGAGAGAGAGAGAATATAGAAATAAGGAGAAATAAGAGAAAAATAAGACCGATTACCAAAGGAATAGTAGACGCACGAGAGGCCGAAGTCAGGCCAAAGCGAACGCAACCGAACGCGCCCGGGAAATAGACCAAAAAGTACCTCCTCTTCCTCACCTCTTCCCACCCTCCACACTCATTCATAACATCCATTCATAGACTTATATGGGGAGACAAAGAGTTGCTCTTTCCAAAAATGATCGTTTCGTTCGCATTGGAGCCATAGTAACGGCACTAGGGCGAGTGAAATTGAGCGAATATTTCGGGATTGTGCCCGCTGAGCGGTACAGTGTAAAATACCTTACCACCCGCTAAATAAGGGTTGTGCATGCTTATATAATTCACTATACCTATTCATAATAATTCACAATGCTAACACCCCAAACATGCAATAGCTCTCGCAAAATTTAGAATACCTTCTTCCAACTCTAGCGCATCAATGATCCACCTTTACACCCCCAGGATTCCAGAGAATGGAGGGGGAAAACATATCCTTGGTAAACACCATCCAGTGTAGGGATGCAACTAGCGCGGTGTTATTATGGTGATGATAATGTTGGTGTTTTATTGTTGTATTATTTGAGTTTCATTCAAAGGACATCTAAGTTTATATGCATATTCTGTAGTATGTTACACAAAATATATGAAACATAAACATCAAACACATTTAATATTAAATGGCTTCTCCGTTGCATCCTTACAAAGTATAACTTATTTAGTCGAACTCATAAAGATTAACCCTAAGACGGCTAAGCAGACGACAATTATTTTATTTTGTTAAAGCGACTACATTTTCATACTCGACTTGCGAAGAACCTCTAGGAATCAAATGATTCATAACAATATTAGTTAACTATTTAACTGGCTGGCTATTCCTAATATTCAATGCGAGACTGTATCATATTTCAATATTCGTTTGGACAAATTCACACAATCATACCCTAATCAACTTCGCTCCATTGTTCAACATGTGAAGTAAAATCAACTGAGTCACTTCTACCTCTTCGTTTTCTTAAACATGAGCAGCCTTTCTTTTTTACATTGAAAACATAAAACAAGTGGGTACCGGTATTATAAGTTATCTTATGTTCAACATCACCTTATAGGATTATAAAGAAAAGCTTAACAGAAAAAAACCCTCCACTAAATCACACTTCCTTATTTGGCCTATCAATAAAAATGTATATATACCTAATTACTCTTATATATATATATACTGTATGTATATATATATATATATATATATATATATATATATATATATATATATATATATATATAGATATATATATATACGGTATATATACGGTATATATATATATATATATATATATATATATATATATATATATATATATATATATATGTGTGTTTTCAGCTACCGCCAACATATTACTTTAAGTTTAAAACAAATAATGGTAAAAGGAGAAATAAAACGGAAATTCAATAAATCTCTTCAATAATTATGATTACCACTTATTTACAGTTTCATTTACTTATATAGTACTGCATTCGCTTTAGGCGTCTATTATTCAGAGATTAGAGGAATATAATCAAATTCCCAATTTACCTGCTAACAATATAACTAATGCAAAATGAGTACTAACAGTAAATTTCTACTGGTTCCAAGGACCAACAATACAGTGGCGGCATTGTATGAACTATTATATATATAATTCATGTAGTGATTGTAGGGTATGCTAAGTATTCTAATGAAGCAAATTATATAGAAGTTCCCTAATGTGTATGTGTGTGTGCTATTTTTGTTTTTTTGTTTTTTTTTTGGGGGGGGGGGGCGTCATATGAAGTTGTTGTGCTACAAGCTACAATATATTACAACAATCCTATCCTCATCATTTCCACAAAAGCCATACACATCACGTTACCGCGAGACACGTTCGCCAATGCCTGATCTAATGTTGTTGTTCATATGCCTGGTAGAAGCCTGTGTTGTTCTCTATCAGCAAATGTTGTCGAGACTTGTAAGCACCTCGACAAATTAGGTTAAGTAGAGATACTCGAAGTTCAATTTAGGCGCCAGTATTAGACTACGCTATATATCTTTATAAAGGATATGTACAGTTGTGGACAGATGAAACAGATACAGCCTTGGTCTGTCCAAGACCTCAATAGAGGGCAGCACAATTAGTGTCCATAAATTATCTGGTAACAGTGATGGTGTGGGGATCGGAGGTGGAAGGAGGGAGGCGAGGGAGGGGGAAGGAGGGTACAGGAGTGAGAGGGGAACTAAGGGCGAGGTGGTAGCAGGTGGGGGTGGAGGGAAGTAGTTGGCTAATTACTTTACTATGAAAACGTAATTTTGTGTTTTGAATATTCTGTGGTATTATGATTGCAAAATATTGGATTGCTGGAATTAATGAAACATAATACTGTTAAAGCTGTAGCAAATTGAAACAAAGACATCCTCTAATATGAAACTGTGTGTTTTTACCTCAAGAATCTTAGATGGGGGAGGGGAGAGGGTATTATTATTAGTATTATTAGTATTATTATTTGTATTACTATACGGACTAGCACCAGGGTGCAGGGTGTCAAACGAGAGCCGATTCCATTATTGTTAGTGTTTATTATTGTATATGTAAATACAAAAGTATGGTTTATAGTTCATAATAATTATGTCTTCGGAAGTGATAACATGGCCAAAGCAATGCTATTCCATCTTAATTTGCTTGTACTCCTTCTCATATTCATTAAAGTCTTCACACAAAATTGCTCCGGTTTAACACCCTGAGCCCATGAACACTATGTGGGACTAAAACTCATGATTAAAACGGCAGAGGTAAGCTAGGCAAATTCCAAAAAGATACGAAGCTATGGGAAAAAAACGTTACATGAAAAGTAGAAAACGAGCACGAGACAGAACATGCATAAAGAGATCCAGATACAAAGTGGGGGGTGACAAACTATAGAGGGCAACCTAGCAGTAGTGTAGGATAGGGGTAGGTGGTGGTGGATTACAAAGAAACCTGTAGCTGGAGCGTGAATTATTATAATTTATGAAGAACAATTAATTTAAACTTAGGTAATGGCATAATAAATAAGTTGTCTAACATCTCACTTACCCATCTTCGATTGTGATAGTAATATAACGAATTCTTATGCATAATACCATAAGCCTTGATAACATTAGGTACAAAGGAGTACAAAGGAAATCAAGCAACAACAGATCTAGTGACCCTTCTAGGTTGCTTGTCCTCCAAAACACTGAGGATCAAGTGTCCAAACAGTGGTTTAGAGTGGGTAAGGAAACATTGGAAAGGGAATTACTGCCCTGGAACTAATGTCCGTGGCAGGATTAGGAAGTTAGTAGGGGACAGATGGGTTAGTAACTGAGGGGGGGATAAAATAAAGTTATTCATTTACAAACGCAGTCAGTCGCGGGTTTGATGCGAGATATTTGTCTAGGCGGAGTTTAAATGAATCAACGGTGATGCAGTCTATAACGTTTCGGGGAAGCCCATTCCACAAGTTGACAACTCGATTGAAGAAGAAATTCTTAGATTCGTGTGAGTTAAAAGATTTACCAATAATTTTGCAACCGTTTCCCCGCGTGTAATTAGATTGGTCGAGAGTGAAGTACAGTTCATATTGTCGATGCCTTTGATGATTTTGAACACTTGAATTAAGTCACCTCTTAATCTGCGCTGGGTTAAAGGAAATAGATTTAATTCTCTAAGACGCTCTTCGTATGGTTTGTTCTTTAGGCTAGGTATCATTTTGGTAACTCTACGTTGAACTCGTTCTAGCTTGTTTATATATTTTTGGTAATAAGGGCACCAGGATTGAACGCAGTATTCCAGAAGAGGGCGGACTAAGGAATTGTAAACGGTTAGGATAACGTCTTTGGATTTATGCTCAAATGACCTGCCTATAAAGCCAATTATTTTGTTTGCCTTCTTAACAACTTCTGAACATTGTTGACTCGGTTTTAGGTTACTCAATATTGTTACTCCCAGATCGGTTTCTCTGTTTACATTCCTAAGCTGAGTGCCATTCATCGAATAGTTTGCTTTCTCATTTAGGTATCCGATATGTAGTACTTTACATTTATCCGCATTGAAACTCATTTGCCAAATTTGGGCCCAACATGACAATTTATCTAGATTGTGTTGCATATCGTCAACTTGTTCTTTTGAGAGTACGCTATTTGCAATTTTTGTATCGTCAGCAAATTTTGAGATTGTGCAGGTGAGACCCTCATCTATGTCGTTGATGTAAATTAGAAAGAGAATTGGGCCTAGTACCGATCCCTGGGGTACCCCGCTACTTAATTTGGTCCATTTAGATGCCTTACCGTTTATGACTACTCTTTGCTTTCTGTCGCTGAGCCAATTTTCTATCCATTTCAACACACCGTCTTGTATTCCATGCGCTTTTAGTTTTAGCAGTAAACGTTTGTGGGGAACTTTGTCAAAGGCCTTTTGAAAATCAAGGTATATAATATCTACAGCTTTACTCTCATCGTAGAGGTTGAGGATATCGTGGAAGAAGTCTAAGAGGTTTGTTAAACAGGAACGTTTTTTACGAAAGCCGTGTTGAGTATCTTTAAGTATGTTATTTTCCTCTAAGTGATTTACGAGTCTGTCTCGTATGACCGTTTCTAGCATTTTACATACAACTGAGGTTCAGCTAATTGGACGATAGTTACTGGGTAGGGATTTGCTGCCTTTTTTTAATATCGGTGTTACGTTGGCTAGCTTCCACTGATCAGGCATAGTTCCAGACTGCAAGGATTTATTGAATAGTAATGTCAGTGGTTTGGAGAGCTCATCCTTAGCTTCCTTTAGAACTCTAGGCGAGGTGTGTGTAGAGGTGTGTGTAGCACGATAAACGCGCTATAGGCAACTTGCTCTCTCTCTCTCTCTTTTCTCTCTCTCTCTCTCTCTCTCTCTCTCTCTCTCTTGGAACATAAGCACAAACTGTCGGATGTATATCTAATTTACTTTGAAACATTATATATATATATATATATATATATATATATATATATATATATATATATATATATATATATATATATATATATATATATATATATATATATATATATATATACACAGTATTACAGTAAATGAAGCAAGCTTTATCTACCTATTTATCTTTGCTATATTCATTGTATGTTTTAGTCTGCAGTTTTACTGTTAGAGCGAACAGGGTCGACCGTGATTATATTTTCACACTACACTATTTGTATTTGCAGTGCAGTTCCTTGATTTTGTAAAATAAATACTACCACATTGTTTTAGACACAATTGTATGCAACTGACAGCAGCCCTTTCTCTGTATCATCCTACTTTCTCTATCCTACTTACAAAGCCAAAGGCGGATGCAGCAAACTCACTGGCTCGCATGTTCCCGATTTTGACTCCTCTCAATTCTCCACTTTATGGCTCAAATTATCCTGTCGTTCTCATACTAAATACTTCTGTGGTGTCTATCTTTCCCTTAACTCTATTGACTTTCCCAAATTCTTTGAGTATCTAAACTCTTAACTGGAACACATCCTAGCCATCTCTCCTTTCTCAGAAATCACCATCCTAGGAGAATTTAACGCTCACCACCACCAATTGCTCTCCTTTCATTCCACTGACCAACCTGGTGAACAATCCTATATCTTTGCTATCCTAAATGACCTACAGCAGTTGGTTCAGCAACCCACCCGTATCCCAGATAGCTTCGAAGATCGGCCTAACATTCTTGACTTGTTTCTAACTTCTATCTCTTCCTCTTATACTGTCGATTTTTTCCCTCATTTGGGATCCTCTTACCTATCTCTCTTACCTGTCGTATCTCTCCAACACGGCCACCCGATTGAGCCAATTTAGCCAGCAGGCGAAACTTGTAGCACTTTGGCACTGCCGACTGGGAGGTTTTCCAGCAGTACTTCTTTGATTTCCCATGGAATTACTTTTGCTAACGTTGCCGGAGACCCTCGGAGAGTGCTGAACGCATTACCAAGCTAAACCCCTCTCGGGCATGGAGGCATACATTCCATTTTCTTTCCCTCAGACTAATGTAAACAAAACTTGGTTTACTCACGCTTGTTCTACTTCTGTCCACAATAAGGATGAAGCATTCAAACGGTACCAACACCTTCAAACTCAAGAATTATTCTTCCTATGTTTCTGCCCAGAATCAAGCCAAATCTTTTCTTCGACTCACCAAACACTCTTTCATCGATTCTATATTAAATGCACTGAACTATCCAATATCTAATGATAATGTCGAACAGGTAGAGAGAGGGTATCTTGACCAGGATTCGAACCCACTCACTCCAGGTATATTTGGAAGAGCTGAGCAACATAACCACTCAGCCATATGCTCATGGCCGAGTGGTTATGGTGCCCAGCTCTTCCAAATATTCCTGGAGTGAGTGGGTTCGAATCTTGGTCAGGTTACCTCTCTCTGAACTATCCAACTCAAAGCTCTTC
Organism: Paralithodes platypus; assembly: GCA_032716605.1. Classification (NCBI taxonomy): domain Eukaryota; kingdom Metazoa; phylum Arthropoda; class Malacostraca; order Decapoda; family Lithodidae; genus Paralithodes; species Paralithodes platypus. The sequence continues at coordinate 11,712,381 of CM064547.1, read as the reverse complement.
CCAAGCTTTCTGGTATCTAGCCAAAAACTTCTCTCCACAAATTGTTCTTCTTCGTCTTTCCCTCCTCTTTTCCACTCTGATGGCACTACCGTCACTTCTTCCTCTGACAAAGCTAAACTCTTCACCCAATCTTTCGCTAAAAACTCCACCTTGGATGATTCCGCTGTTATTCCTCCCTCTCCATCCCCCTCTCTCCTACTTTGGCCATAATAATAAGCCCAAATGGTGGAATAAAGATATTTCAAACTGCCTGCTTGCTAAAAAATTTGCTAATGATAGATTAAAATCCTCACAAAATGACGAAGAACGGCTGAAATTTGTAGAGCTACGACGCAAAGCCAAAAAGTTAATTAAGCAAAGTAAAAAGACCTTAGAGTTACATATTGCGAATCAAAGTAAAACAAACCCGAAAGAATTCTATAGTTATATCAGAAAGAAAAAAGTAGTTACTTCAACTGTTGGACCGTTAGTCGATGAAAATGGAGAATACACCAAAGACGAAGAACAAATGAGTAATGCCCTCAATACCTTCTTTGCATCAGTTTTTACAACAGAAGACCTCAGTGATATCCCTACACCATCGCCGATTCAGATTGATAATTCAGATGTTTTAAGCAATATCACCGTTACAGAGAGAGAAGTATTGAATTGTTTAGATAAACTCAAGGTAAATAAAACGCCTGGACCTGATACAATCTCGCCTAGAGTTCTAAAGGAAGCTAAGGATGAGCTCTCTAAACCACTGACATTACTATTCAATAAATCCTTGCAGTCTGGAACTATGCCCGATCAGTGGAAGCTAGCCAACGTAACACCGATATTCAAAAAAGGCAGCAAATCCCTATCCAGTAACTATCGTCCAATTAGCTTAACCTCAGTTGTATGTAAAATGCTAGAAACTGTCATACGAGACAGACTCGTAAATCACTTAGAGGAAAATAACATACTTAAAGATACTCAACACGGCTTTCGTAAAAAACGTTCCTGTTTAACAAACCTCTTAGACTTCTTCCACGATATCCTCAACCTCTACGATGAGAGTAAAGCTGTAGATATTATATACCTTGATTTTCAAAAGGCCTTTGACAAAGTTCCCCACAAACGTTTACTGCTAAAACTAAAAGCGCATGGAATACAAGACGGTGTGTTGAAATGGATAGAAAATTGGCTCAGCGACAGAAAGCAAAGAGTAGTCATAAACGGTAAGGCATCAAAATGGACCAATGTAAGTAGCGGGGTACCCCAGGGATCGGTACTAGGACCAATTCTCTTTCTAATTTACATCAACGACATAGATGAGGGTCTCACCTGTACAATCTCAAAATTTGCTGACGATACAAAAATTGCAAATAGCGTACTCTCGAAAGAACAAGTTGACGATATGCAACACAATCTAGATAAATTGTCATGTTGGGCCCAAATTTGGCAAATGAGTTTCAATGCGGATAAATGTAAAGTACTACATATCGGATACCTAAATGAGAAAGCAAACTATTCGATGAATGGCACTCAGCTTAAGAATGTAAACAGAGAAACCGATCTGGGAGTAACAATATCGAGTAACCTAAAACCGAGTCAACAATGTTCAGAAGTTGTTAAGAAGGCAAACAAAATAATTGGCTTTATAGGCAGGTCATTTGAGCATAAATCCAAAGAAGTTATCCTAACCCTTTACAATTCCTTAGTCCGCCCTCTTCTGGAATACTGCGTTCAATCCTGGTGCCCTTATTACCAAAAAGATATAAACAAGCTAGAACGAGTTCAACGTAGAGTTACCAAAATGATACCTAGCCTAAAGAACAAACCATACGAAGAGCGTCTTAGAGAATTAAATCTATTTCCTTTAACCCAGCGCAGATTAAGAGGCGACTTAATTCAAGTGTTCAAAATCATCAAAGGCATCGACAATATGAACTGTAGTAAGTACTTCACTATCGACCAATCTAATTACACGCGGGGAAACGGTTGCAAAATTATTGGTAATCTTTTAACTCGCACGAATCTAAGAATTTCTTCTTCAATCGAGTTGTCAACTTGTGGAATGGGCTTCCCCGAAACGTTATAGACTGCATCACCGTTGATTCATTTAAACTCCGCATAGACAAATATCTCGCATCAAACCCGCGACTGACTGCGTTTGTAAATGAATAACTTTATTTTATCCCCCCTCAGTTACTAACCCATCTGTCCCCTACTAACTTCCTAATCCTGCCACGGACATTAGTTCCAGGGCAGTAATTCCCTTTCCAATGTTCCCTTACCCACTCTAAACCACTGTTTGGACACTTGATCCTCAGTGTTTTGGAGGACAAGCAACCTAGAAGGGTCACTGGATCTGTTGTTGCTTGATTTCCTTTGTACTCCTTTGTACTTATACCTAATATCCTAATATCTTTTAATTATGTGCTCTCTACCCTCTCTGGGCTTAATATTAAGAAAGTGTGATGGTGTTCCTCCTGTTGTACTAAACAAAACTGCAGAGGTGGGCAGGTGCGCGCCATTTGGAGCTCTGCGCTCTGCGATCCGGTGCGCATTACCAATATAGAGGAGCGCGGAGCGAGGAGCGGCAAAATTCTGAGATCGGAGTGCAGGCGGGGAGCGCAGCTAGAAATTTGCGCTCCTTTCTGGCGCTCCGGAGGCGATTTTTCCTGGCAACAACAGGTACAAGAACGTCATTATCGTGTACAGTCATCGTACCGTTCGTACGGTGTTACTCACGGTGTTAGTGAACTGTGATACAGTGATACTATGATAGTGACAGACTGACAGTGTAACAGTTGTTAACTTGTTATTTTTAGGGGGGGGACTTTTGCTATCGATATTATGGAATCGATAGTTCGATACTATCGGAATGTTACTTGAATGTATGGGTGGGAGGGTGGTTTGGGGGATGGTGGGGGGAAGGTAGAAGCGTAATTGACTCGTGTTACAAATATGAAGCCGATTGGTGAGGTAGTTTCGCCACCACAGATTTTATTTGTTTTCCTTTTCTTCCTACGGATACGCTGGAAGTGGATTTTGGGAGGCAGTTGGGGGGTGTGGTGGAGGGAAGGGATAAGGGTAAGGCACTTGTCACACACATATGGAACCGATTGGTGCAATAGTTTCGCCGCAACAGATTTTCTTTTTTTTTCCTTGTGAGGCGACCGATAGTCAGCGAGTGGATGGGAGGAGGGGTTTGGGGTAGTGGTGGTGCCGTCACATTATGATATTAAATTATTATTCATTTAATCATGTAATCAACTAAATACTAATCATGTTGTATTGTTGTTATTGTATTGTTAGGCTTGTTAGAATGTTAGCTTGATAAGTTTAACTGTTTAAGTTTCTCAGTTTGGACAGTTTCTGTAATTATTTATGTCATATCATAGATATCAATGGACAGTCACAAACTCACAATGATATCAATCATATCATATCATTGACATTTGCAATGATATGATTCATATCATATCATTGACATTTGATTCATTGATATGACATAAAGAATAACAGAAACTGAGAAAGTGAGAAACTTAAACAGTTAAAATTCAGAAAGACACCATGACTTGAGTTTTTTTTAATGTTTTGAATTCTTGGAATTTAGTGAAGTGAAAGACAAAGGACAAAGTGAAGGACAAAGGTAAATAATTAAACAACTTCTAGAAGCTGTTTTGTTTGTTTTGTTTTTTATATACCTATTTTTGGGAGCGCGGAGCGCAGGAGCGAGGAGCAAGAAGCGCATCGGGTCTGCTGACAAAAGGAGCGCGTGAGCGCTGCCGCATTACCTTATGTCTGATGAGCGCGGAGCGCTGCCGCATTACCCACCGGAGCGCGCCCACCTCTGCAAAACTGTGCTTCCGTGCTGACTCCCCGCATAGGCAAACTCTTTCGTCTCTGTCTCTCCTCTAATGTCTTTCTTTCTTGCTGGAAGTTTGCTCTAATTCAACCTATCCCAAAGAAAGGGTGATCGCTCTCAACCCTCCAACTATCATCCAATTGCTCTCATTTCTTGCATCTCTAAAATGTTGGCAACTATTCTTACTTCGAAATTTCTAAAGCATCTCTCTGCCCATGTAATCTACTTTCAGATCGCCAGTATGGCTTCCTTAGTGGTCGCTCTACTAGTGATCTTCCTTCATATCTTACTAACTTTTGGTCACCCTCCTTTCATGATTTCGGTGAAACCTTTTCTCTTGTGCTAGACATAGCTAAGTTCTTTAATAGAGTCTGGCACAAATCTCTAACTTCTTAACTACCCACCTTTAGTTTTTGTCTCTCAATTTGTGCCTTTATCTCGATTTCCCTTCATGGCCGTTCCATAGCTGCAGTTATGGACGGTCATCTTTCACTTCCTCAATCAGCTATTCATTCATATGCTGATGACTCTACCTTACACTATTCAACTAGTTTTTCAGAAGCCCCCAGCAAGCAATATCTCAAAAAGTCACGTGACGATGCCATAAAACTCTTATCTACAGACCTATCAACAATTCCCATTTGGGGCAGAAAATATATTGTTGCTTTTGGTGCTTCCAAAACCCATTTCTCCATTTATCTACCCATCAATAACTCCCACAGGACTTTCCTTTATACTTCAACAATACACAAGTCAACCTTTCATCTTCTCTCAGTATTCTCAGTGTCTCTGTTTCTCCTGATCTCACTTGGAAATATCATATTACCACCCTTGCTAAAACAGCTTTCCAGAAGCTGGGTATGCTCAATCGTCTCCCGGGGTTCTTTACCCCGGCACAGCTTCTTGCTCTGTACAGAGGCACAGTGCGTCCATGTATTGAGTATTGTTCACATGTATGGGGAAGATCCTCTCACACAGCATTTCTTGACAAAATAGAAAAGAAAACCTTTCGTCTCATTAACTCATGTCCACTCCCTGACTCTCTGCGATCTCTTTCTCTTCGTCGCAAAGTTGCATCTCTCTCGCTATTCTACCGATACTACAATAATCAGTGTTCCTAACCCTCTTTTAATGTATACCACCTCCTCTACGAAGAGTACGTAGAACCCGCCTTCCGACACAATCCCACCCTACTCTTTGCAACTCTCCAACCCAAGAGTGAAACGATATTCCCAATCTTTCCCCTATTCAACAGCTGAACTCTGGAACGCTCTACCCTGAATCCATTTTCCCCTCATCCTATGACTGTAATTACTTTAAACTCCGTGTGTCCAGGCATTTTGGCTCGAACATTCCTTGATTTTGGCCCCATCCCTCTTTCAACTATGGGGAAGGCACTCGTCACAGGCAGTTCTGCCTTTTATCTCACTAACTCACATAGCAAAATTATCTACTAACTATAAAATGACCATGCTTTTATTTCAGTCTCGCTCTAGAGGTTTTGTGTGAGTCAATTATGTAGTAAGATTAAGATTACCCTCTTTATTGGTTAATAAGGATGTATATATAATATCTAGAGTTACCAATAATGCTATTGGAAAGTCGGTTTGTAACTAAATATATTAAGAAATCAATGGACCTTATATTTTTGATTGGCAATATTTCTCAAGATTGTATTATTGGTAACCTAGAAATATTAAATTAAGAAATGTTATGTTACGTGCAATAGTTTGAAGGCCCCATAAATGAAATATATGCGTATATATTCCATACCAAGTGCGTTTTTTCCTACAACAATTCTGACAACAATAAACACGGAAATGCTGCAACTCCTCCTTTTTCAATCATCTTTTAGATAATGACCTTGATGTTAAGCTTTACGTTATTCACAATTTACTGTTAAATAGTATACGAAATCACAGGTCATATATTCACATCAATGAAAATTTTCCCTGTTTTTTGAGAACGTGATTAAATTATTTATGAGGACTGAAAATTCGTTGTTCCCGTTCATCTTTTTCGTCTTTAATCTCTTACTGTTTTCTGTAATCTGTTAACAGTTAATTCATCAAGCTTTATTTATCACTCCTGGTTCATCTTTCTCTAGATTGTTAGTAGCAACTACCTTAAACACATTTATATATCATAAAGCAGCAAAACGCATTATTTTCGTTTTACTAGTTGTATATACCATGCATCTTTGCTCACCATAATTATTACAATCCTATTCAGTATGTTCATTTTAATGTATTCCCAAGCCTTTCTTAATACGTGTAAGCCTTTTCACTTTAATTTCACGATCATTATAGGATGTTCCTCAGCTTTGGAATGCTGTTTATCTATAAATTCGGTAGTGGCTATCACAATTACTCCTCCAACTACAAGACTTCCTGCCAAGAATTAATGAACTCATCTACTATATGCCATAAAAAGTGAAGAAGCGTATCCTCATATCTCTTAGGCACTAACCAACTGTATACAGCTTAGAACCCGTAGCAAGGAATGGCCCTAACGCTATCTCATTTAACGCTTTCACTTCTACTGATGCCGTCAAAACGTAAAAAAAAAAAAAAAAAATTGAAAGGTTCTGCATAATCGTGTTTTCATTTGATATTAATTAAGCTTACACCACCCTTGCGTCATTATTGTTGAACATATCTACCAAGAGGTTTGACCAATAAATATAACTTAGTTTTTAATGTGGGGATATTATTTTATAACATGGTCTTTTGCGCCTCTATGCCGACACTTTGAGGATTATATTGACACATTATATATAACTGATTGCTTTTCTTGAACAGGTGTATTGCTATGTAAATATGTATTAGCCATCCTTTGTTCATTCATTTATTAATTTATAATATTATATTGTTTAAATTTGTATGGACGTATATAATGAAAAGCGATTATATACCCGTGGCAATGCCAACACTGATAACACCTCCGGTACACTTGGACAACACTTTAATTGGCGTGTTATTGATACCGTATTATATACACCATATATGCATTACATACTGTCGTTACTACTATGACCTATACACTCACCATTATGCTGAAACACTAACTATAATATTGGAAGTTTGACTGACTCACCAACTGACAAATATTAACAATTACTATATTTCCCGTTGTTAGATAACCAACAGGTAGTTCAGTTGTTTCTGACGCTCCCATGTTTGAACAATACCAAGTTCCCGATATCACAACTCAGTAGGCGCTCTAAGCAGAGAACGCAAATAAAGTAGTACTACATTAGATATTTAAGATATCATATATTTGAATGCCTATATGTCACATACATATTGTATATGGAGAGAGAGAGAGAGAGAGAGAGAGAGAGAGAGAGAGCGAGAGCGAGAGAGAGAGAGAGCAATAACCTGTATCGCGTTTATTATGCTACACACACCTCACAACTCCATTATTTTGCATTCATGATCCCACATAATGATCAAAACACAAAATAAATTATTCTTTCACAGTAAAGTATTTGGCCAACCACTTCCCTCCACCCCCACCTCCTACCACCTCGCCGCTTGTTCCCCCTCCCACTCCTGTACCCTCCTTATAAACGACAATATGAACTGTAGTAAGTACTTCACTATCGATCAATCTAATTACACGCGGGGAAACGGTTGCAAAATTATTGGTAAATCTTTTAACTCACACGAATCTAAGAATTTCTTCTCAATCGAGTTGTCAACTTGTGGAATGGGCTTCCCCGAGACGTTATAGACTGCAGCACCATTGATTCATTTAAACTCCGCTTAGACAAATATCTCGCATCAAACCCGCGACTGACTGCGTTTGTAAATTAATAACTTTATTTTATCCTCCCCTCAGTTACTAACCCACATGTCCCCTACTAACTTCCTAGTCCTGCCACGGACATTAGTTCCAGGGCAGTAGTTCCCTTTCCAATGTTCCCTTACCCACTTTAAACCACTGTTTGGACACTTGATCCTCAGTGTTTTGGAGGACAAGCAGCCTAGAAGGGTCACTATACCTGTTGTTTCTTGATTTCCTTTGTACTCCTTTGTACTCCTTCCCCCTCCCTCGCCTCCCTCCTTCCACCCTATACCATCACCTCCTACCCCCACACCATCACTGTTACCAGATAATTTATAGGCACTAATTGTGCTGCCCTCTATTGAGGTCTTTGACAGACCAAGGCTGTATCTGTTTCATCTGTCCACAACTGTACTATTTCGTATTAAGTTTCTATGGGTTTATTATCCATAATTATATCGGGTTATCATTACAATTAATCCGGTATATCTTGTAGATAGTTAAATGACGCATTGGTGGATATTGACCGCGCATGCGTCATTTTCGGGACTGGCGGGTTGACCGCCAGGTGCCTTAGACTTGCTTTTGCTACCATCTCGACAACACCTCGCCTCTCTCACTACAAACCACCTGTTCATGCTAAGTCACTCTAATTCTTAACTCCTAGTGGCCACTATACCTTCTTTCTATTCCTAATTCTATCCTTGAGCTATCCATCATTATCAACGATTAAAGTAAGTTAACTCTTATAAGTTTATAGGTAAATTACACTTTGTTTACTCTTGAATTTCTATAAATGTGATCCGGTATGCACTAAATTATGTATTGATAATCAAGCCCTGCTATTCTATATAGCACAATCCTATAAACATATTGTGTAATGAAATGGCTCCAGTTATTTTAATGTGGCAACACTTTACTGGAATATTTGGTCGTTTGTCCTCCCCACACTACCACTACCAGCTCCACCACCATCGCAACCATGGCTGTGTGGAAGGATTGGCAGGGTTCTTTTTGGTCTTGGTGAAGTCGATTTAATTGCCTTTGCAAAAGACTGAAATGTCTGAAGTGTTTTAAGCAATAAAGATAAAATGTATTTCAAGTTATGAAACGTGAAAATTAAATATATTATTATCATGATATATTTCCTATACACCATCGTATGCACTTAACTACTATGCAACCATGTTTCAATAGCAACCAGAGGTGATATTAGTCTGCAAAATGCACATGAACTAAAAAACACAAATATTTCTGGCCTTTAACCGTCGTTATTCTAATCATTGTGTCTGCATTAATATGTTCTTAATTACTTGTATATTGCGCACTGTTTATAACTATTTTAGTATGGCAGACATTAGGCGACTTTATTCAGATTTGGAAAAGTCTGCCATAGTAAGGTTAAACACAATAAGTCTACACTTTTGAAACCAATGATCACTTTGTAATTTCAGCTACAACCAATATATGTTGACCACCTTTAGCCCTTCAATCAGACAACGACATTTTGTTTTGTTATTAATGATACAGCTAAGTGTTCTTGCTAACATTAGCAAGGACCTCTATGGATCAAAGGGTTAATTAGAATTTCAGTTAATCATTTAACTGGCTGGTTGAATATAATCGTCTGAAAATTGCTAGGATATACACACATATTTGCATACTCTATTTGAAAAGATTAAGAAGGATCTCTAACATTCTGAGGAGAAAGCCATTCATTACCAGCGCACTTTTTGAGTCTTGATTTCGAAGAGAACAAGAGCTCGGGAATAAATATCCACCATATAACTCTTAAAGTATAATTAAAGTACTGGTATAATACAAAGCAAGTTCAGACATTTACACTACAAACTTCATGTTACAAAATAATTAAAATTTTACTGTCCATAGAAGTTATATGCCAGGCAATCAATATGAAGGCATCCTAAATACAACCATTCACCAGTGAGTCATTAATACCAGCCGTGCCGTCTCTATTACAGTGAAACGAAGCCCAACCCACCTGCCACCGACACTCTCACATTGTCTGCTATGCCTAATAATTTGAGTAAGGATAGGTAATGTATTAATAATAACTGCAAGCTTCTTCATTTCATATTCATTTATTATCTAACATCATTCTGGAACATCTACTAACCCTCCAGTAATGCAAATCATGGAAAAATATAGTTTCCCGATATTTCTCGTCTCACCCAAAAACGTCCCGTCTTTCACACGCCATGGGATTTGAGGGGATCATTCATAAAAGTACGTTGTTTACTATGGATGAAATGATACACACCTCCACACACCACAACATTTTGTCGCAGGACTAACTTGACCAACTGTATAATGAGACAATGAATATAGTCACCAAAATGTGTGTCTTCAGTGCTATAGTATAGGAGGCATATTTATAAATGAGGGCTAAGACCCCCACGCCCCACTAAGGTTATCCAATGATCTCCAAAATTGTTGTGTGAAGTCAGAGACTAACTAAGACGTACCGATACTACTTTTTAATACCATGAATATCCACCCCATTCCTCTTACTTTTGTCTAATGTCTTAATCTCTTCTCATAATATACTTTCTATTCTCTCCGAGCTAAATACTAGGAAAGTGTATGGACCATATGGTGTTCCTTCTGTTATACTCAAAAAACGTTCTTTCGTGCTTATTTCCTACCTAGTCCAACTCTTCCATCTCTGTCGTTTCTCTAACATATTCCCTTCTTGCTGGAATTTTGCTCTTTCAACCTGTCCTGAAGAAGGGTGACCACTCTCAACCCTCCAACTATCTTCCATCTCAAATATTTGTTTTTATCTACTCTTATTTCAAAATGTCTTAAGCATTTCTCTTTCAATAACTTACTTTCTGATTGCCAGTATGGTTTCCTTCATGGCCGCTATACTTGTGATCTCCTTTCTTATCTGACTAACTCTTGGTCATCCTCCTTTTGGGACTTCGGTCAGACCTTTCCCATTCTGCTAGACATATCCAAAACCTTTGATAGAGTCTGGCACAACTCTCTTATTTCCAACCTACCATCCCTTGGTGTCTACTGTATATGTGCCTTTACCTTCAATTCCCATGCTGACAGTTCCATAGATGTGGTTGTGGAAAGCCATAGCTCACTTCCTCAACCTATCAACTCCGGTGTTTCAAAATTCTGTCCTATCTCCATTTCTGTTTGTGATATTCATTAATGATATTCTCAACTGTACCTCTAGTCCAATCCACTCATATGCCAATAACTCTACCTTACACTATTCAGCTAGCTTTTCACAACCCACTAAGCAGTTACTTCAAAACTCATATAGTGCACCAAATTACTGATCTATCAACTATATCCGATTGAGAGAGAGAATATCTTGATACTTTCAAAAACCCAATTTCTCCATCTATCTACACATAACAACCTTCCTCACGACTATCCCTTACTCGTCAACAACACACAAATCAACCCTTCATCTTCTCTCATTTTGAAGAACGAAAGAAGATGTTCTGGAAGGAGGTAAATAAAGTAAGGAAAGGAGGACAAAAGAGGGAAGAGTCAGTGAAAGATGAAAATGGAGAATTACTAGTGGAACCAGTTGAAGTGAGGAAAAGATATGCTGAGTATTTTGAATCTTTGTTAAATACAAGAGATGGAAGAGAAGCAGTGATTGAAGCAGAGGTGGATGGAGATAGGTTACCCAGGCCACCCAGGTGGCCCAGGCCACCCAGGTGGCAGGGAATGAATGAAAGGATTGAGGAAAATGAGGTGAAAGAAGCAGTGAAACAAATGAGAGCGGGAAAAGCAGAAGGTTTGGATGGTATTGCTGTGGAGTGTATAAAGAAGGGTGGAGATGTGATAATAGATTGGTTGGTGAGACTTTTCAATGTGTGCTTTGCTGTGTCAATGGTACCAATAGACTGGAAGAGTGCATGTATTGTGCCGTTGTACAAGGGGAAGGGAGATCGGCAGGAGTGTTCAAGTTATAGAGGTATTAGTTTATTGTCAGTGGTTGGAAAGCTGTATGGCAGGGTGTTGATAGAGAGGATAATAAAGTGTACGGAAGTTGCAATAGGAGAAGAACAGTGCGGTTTTAGGAGGGGAAGAGGGTGCGTGGATCAGATGTTTGCAGTAAGACAGTTATGCGAGAAGTATTTAGAGAAGCATAAGGAGATATTTTGGGCTTTTATGGACTTGGAAAAAGCGTATGATCGTGTGGACCGTGAAGCAATGTGGAAGGTGTTAAGGATTTATGAAATAGGAGGAAATTTGTTAGAAGCAGTTAAGAGTTTTTATGAAGGGAGCAGAGCATGTGTGAGAGTAGTAAATGGTGAGTTGAGTGAATGGTTTGAGGTAAAGGTAGGTTTGCGACAGGGTTGAGTAATGTCACCATTGCTGTTTAATATGTTTATGGATGGTGTGACGAGGGAGGTGAAAAGGAGAACTATGGGAAGAGGATTGGGTTTAGTAGGAAAGAATGTGAGATTGGGAGTTGAATCAGTTGCTGTTCGCTGATGACACAGCATTGGTGGCGGATTCTGATGAGAAACTGCAGCGGGTAGTCAAAGAGTTTGGTGTGGTTTGTGGAAGGAGGAAACTGAAGGTGAATGTCAATAAAAGTAAAGTAATGGTGTGTAATAGGGGAGAGCATAGGGTGAATCTAGATGTGAGGCTGGATGGGGAAATATTGGAACAAGTAGAGTGTTTTAAATATCTAGGAGGAACGATAAGCAGGAGTGGAGGTATGGAAGTGGAGGTAAAACAGAGAGTGTGTGAAGGAAGGAAGGTTTTCGGAGCAATGGGAAGTATGTGGAAGACAAGAAATCTCTGAGTGAAAGTAAAAAGTGCACTGTATCAAGGAATTGTTGTGCCAACAGTGATGTATGGGGCTGAGACATGGGCTCTGAAGAAAAAGGAGAAAAGAGGGCTGGATGTGATGGAGATGAGCTGCTTGAGGAGTATGTGTGGAGTTACTCGTAGAGACAGATTGAGGAATGAAGAGATACGTAGGAGAGTGGGGCAGCAGGAACATTTGTCAGCCAGAGTGGACAGAAGGGTGCTGAGCTGGTATGGTCATGTTGAACAAATGGGAGATGAAAGGCTTACAAAGAGAATATGTGAGTCAGGTACAAGGGGAGATAGAAGGGCAGGAAGACCCCCATTGAGATGGAGAGACTGTGTAAGAAAGGCTTTGGATGATAGAGGAATGACTATAGATCAGGCAGGGGAAGTGGTGATGGACAGGAGTGAATGGAGAATGCTTGTGAATAGTTGAGTGAACACGTGGTCATTTGGAGTAAGGGGTCGGGTGCAAGTTGGACTAGATAATAGTCCATCAGGCGCCTGGCCCGGGGAGACGATTAATATGAAGGGTGTGCCTGGAAGTGTGGTGGGAGGGCTTGTGGCTTTGGCTCCGCTGCATGTCTGCCTGCCGAGATCGGAACCTCTCCGGGTGGTCAGGGGCTGGGAGAGTGCTGGAGCGACCTTGGTAACCCTGGTCTCTGGGTCTTCTCCTGGGTGACCTGGATGTGTGAGAGTTTGTGTTTTTTATCTGTGTTTATTTTTTGTTTTATGTTGTTTTTGTGTTTTCCCGGTTCTTGCTCTGTCTTGAGTCGGCTACCCCCAAAATGGGGATTGGGCCTGGGCATATAGATAGATAGATAGATCTTCTCTCAATATTCTTAGTGTCTCTTTCTTTATTTTCCATTTTGGAAAAACCAAAGTGCTTAACCCTCTTGATTCTTTACCCCCACACAGCTTCTTGCTCTGTACAGGGGCACTGGGCGCCCATGCATCGAGTACCAGTAGGCCTACTGTTCTCGAAAGGGTAGAATCAAAAGCATTTTGTCTCATCAACTCGCCTCCTCTTACTAATGCCTTATTATCTCTCTCTACACGCCACAATGTTGCATCCCTCACTTTTCTACCACTATTACAATAATCATTTTTCAGAGCTTTTTCAGTGTATATCGCTTCCCTTACGTAGAGTGGGGAGCACACGCCTTTCAACACATATCCAACCCATTTCTGTATAACTCTAACTGATGAGTGAACTATTTTCCCCAGTCTTTCTTCCACTCAACAACTATGGTACTCTCCCTCAGTCTATCTTACCTTCATTTTATGACTTGAACTGCATCAAGCTCTGTGTATCCTGACATTTTGACTCTAACGTACCTAGAATTTGGCTCCATATTAATTTGATTTGATTGATTTATTAGTATTATTATATATATTTATTTTATATCTATATATTTTTGTGGAGGGGTGGGGGGGGGGGGGTTACTCGTTACAGGCAGCATTGCCTTTTGTCTACTTCATACACATAGGTAAAATATAGAACAAGTAAAAGAAGTATAAACCTCTGGTCATATGTGGGTGGATCTAAAATGGGGGAGTGGGGGACGGAGGCATCATTCATGTTAACCCTAATTTAATGGGATCCTTTTAGGTAGCCAATGAAGGGACTCACCAACTGTTGTAGATTTCCATTAAACACACACACACAGGATCAGACACAATATCATGCGCCCTCACTCGTATAGCGACAAACAGGGTAATGAATACTGACACTGCAATAGTAGTGCGCTGAGTGTCCATGTTACAGCCTGACTGGTGATGGTGGTGGTGGTGGGGATGGTGGTGCTCTGCTTCATATCCTTCACAGCACTGATGGGAAACAAAGGACAACATAAAGGGAGTTACAGCCTCACTGGTGGTGGTGGGGATGGTGAGTAGGTAGACATGATATAATTGAGCAGTTAGACAAGCTAAAGCCACACCAATTACCTTGGCTGGACTCCATATTTTCTAGAGTGTTAAAGATATGTAAAAAATACCCTTTAACAACAATATTTTATGATTCTCTTAATTCGGACCTTGCAAATGTGGTACCTAATTTATATATGGAACGAATATCAATTTTCACTATTTGCGAATACGAATACGAATACAATTTTTTTTTGGTAACATTCGCGAATACGAATAGCGAATAGCGAATATTTCAATCTTTCTTGAAGGATGAAATTGTCATCCTTCAAGAACTGGTAATTCTTTTTATATCACCAACAAACGTTAATTAAATTACTATGAAATTAATTACTGGAAGCCAATGACGATGAGAATGTGTAAAGCTGCGTGTTTCGTTACCACCACAGATTAGCCATTGGGCTTTTGGCAGAAAATACCAAAAATTATCAGTGATATCCGAGACATGTTTACATACAGTATTCTCATCGTCCAGCATAGTACTGTTTCATAATCATCAGCCAACTTAAAATAGCCCTGTATAATATTTAATTATCACTAGAACTGTCAAGAATTAAGATCGTATAGTGGATTTAGGAATTAGTTACAAGACAAGTAAAGGGACTGGATTATCAGCCTAAGGGGGAAGCATTTAGATCGTCTCACCTTTGTTGTTAATTCACATGCTGTATATTGTCTACATATATTATAATGGCCACCAGTGAATATATATAGAATTAGCTGGTTAGTGGAGCATGTTGATGGATAGTAGGTGCTGGGATGTTTAATATATGGGACGATAGATGTGGCCGATCGCCGGTGTTGCTGGTAATGGTTGTTGTTATTGAGTGGCACCCTTTATAGGGAGATATCTTAAAACGTCAGCTTGGTAACAAGTGAAGCTAGACATGCGCAATCATTCTCGATGCTGCTAACGTTCCTCATATTACTTTTAATTACTATATTAAATAGTACTTAATACTTATGGAATACTATATTCTCAAATTAACTCTTTATAGAATAAATGTACACCATAAATGCCTATACCTAAATTACCCCTTATATATTATTCATCTGATATACAAACCCAATTAACTTTACATGATACTTTGTGTATAAATTATACAGAATTGTAGATCCCATTTTTAACCAATCCCAATTGGAAATAGAAAGGTCTATCGTGGACACTCTAAGTCACGATAAGAACAATACACTATATCATGTAGGAAGTCTTCTGGAGCAATAGGGAAACTATATTAAACCATGCATGATAACTAAAGCACAAATGTATGCTAGAATAGCATTGACAAACGCTAGATAGTCACCAGACACTAAAAACTTGTATGTCACTAGAAAACATATACTGAAGTATCTAGAATAATCTTCAACAATCGAAAAATCTCTACAATCCTTTAAAATTGGGAACATAACTTGAATATCGCTAGAATTCATCACATCTTGATGTCGCTAGATGGAAGTGATGGAAGTGATTCGCTGGATCTAGCGGTAGCCGCTACATTTTCAACATTGTACCAAGACCATTTATTCCGTTATAATGAACAAGGTCAGATTTCGGAACTATTACAATTATTTCAAAGTTCAGAGATCATCAGATTGGTTTGGAAGTCGATGTACACAATTTCAGTTCCATTATTTTAAAAAACATTTACATACTATGGTACTTAGAGGGTTTAATAAAGAAGCATGCCTTTCCCCGACATCGTACAAGCGAACGCACTCTTTAACCCTTAACTGTCGGCGCGCAACATAAGTCGAGTTAAATAAAGCTGGACTATGTGGCGGCGCTCGACATAGGTCGTGTGGCAATTTCAGCACGAAATATTGCTGAGAGAGAGAGACAAGTGGTGGCAGGAGAGTAGCGAGCGTATGACTGCTCCAGACCACGGCGGCGAACCTACTGACACGAATCCCACCTCCTCCCTCCCTCTCTCACTCGCTATATACGGAATTGTATGGGGAAAGTGCCTAATTACATGCTTTTTGCACTCGCGTTGCACGGTTATTGCAAGAAAACTAGCCATCATAAAAGGATCGTTATGGTGTCATTCGAAAGCTCTGTTTATGCCCTTCCAGGGATAGATACTTGTTTTACGTTCTGGGTCTTATTTAGGCATGAAAATGATCACGTAAACAGCCCTATTTTGGCTAAAAATACCCCGCTGGGCGGTACATATAAATAAACCGCCTAGGCCGCTAATAAGGTGTTAAAATGTAATTATTTACATTTTTGTATATCTTCTATTGGTTTCGTGAAAATATTCGCATGTTTGCAAATAGCTATGAATGAAAATTCTAATACGAATACGAATATTGAAAAACATAGCGAATATTCGCACATACGAATACAAAACGAATATTCGGTCCATCTCTAGCTACCTGTATTTAAAAACCGTAATAAATATATTGCTTGATATTATCGTCCAATTAGTTTGACATAAATTTTAGCCAAACTATTAGAATAATATATTAGGCCTACGCACAAAATCAGAGAGCGTCTAGAACGTCACCAAAGATTCTTACCATGGATTCATGAAGGGTATCAATTTTAAAATAATTCACAGGAATGAATTTAAGATTCGATCCCTGTTTCACTACAAAGATAGACTTCCCACTGAACTTCGCTCATCCATCATTTATAAATTTACCTGTCCATTTTGCAAAAATGGCTACATTGGGAGCACAATACGAGCTCTCCAAGTAAGGATGGATTAGCACAAGGGTCAGTCCAGTAGAACCGGCCTCCCCATCAGTAACCCTCCTCATTCAGCCGTGAGAGAGCATTGCTACGGTTGTAACCTTGCTGTAAGCTATACAGATTTTAGCATTCTTGACTCCTGTAATACCGGTAACCTTAAGATTTTAGAGTCTCTATATATTTTTAAAGAAAGACCCCTGACTTAATAACTGCCTTTCGGCAGTCCCTCTACATATCCATTGTGATTAAATATTTCCCAGTGTAGCTATGTTGAGGCTACATTTTTAGTTATAATACACTCACTTTTCGCGATTTTATTTTAAATATTTGCTATATATTTTATTATTGTTTTCTAGAACACTGAAGATGACACACGAGTGTCGAAACGTTTGTCTGACTGCTAAATAAAGTACTGCCCCCCCCCCCCCCCCACCTGGTCATCAGTTTTATCCTGCACCATGC
This sequence comes from Paralithodes platypus, assembly GCA_032716605.1. Taxonomy (NCBI): domain Eukaryota; kingdom Metazoa; phylum Arthropoda; class Malacostraca; order Decapoda; family Lithodidae; genus Paralithodes; species Paralithodes platypus. The sequence continues at coordinate 11,694,853 of CM064547.1, read as the reverse complement.
TGTTTGCTGCTACCCTGTGTATCCTCTTCATCTGTTACTTGAGGTTCCCCAAGAACAAACCAATCACTGATATATATATTTCTTACAGTTTCTTATAGTAGATCCTCTGAAAAAAGGCAAACTATGCCTGTGTATCCAGCTCAGTACCAGTACTTGCACTGCTGTGGTCGTTCACGGTGTTGGCGGCGGCGGTAGCAGACGCAACATTTTTACTATTCTGTATTTTTGTTTTATAATCAAACTTCAAATCTTGTCTTCCCCATGCTTTATCAAGATTACTTTCAAACTCCGTTATTGATTCGGAATCGACTACATACTGGGGCAGTGCGTTCCACTCATTTACCACTCTATCACAAAATGAGTTCTTTGCCTGCTCAAGCCTATTTCTTTCTTTGTAAATTTTCATAGAGTGTCCTCTCGTTCTTGTTCCCTCCCGCATCAAGAAGATACCTTCACACACATTCTCATCGTACTTTCCTGACACTATCTTAAAAGTCTCTATCATATCCCCTCTCTTTCTCCTATATGCCAGTGTCGGAAGCCCCAGAGTCCTCAACCTCTGATCATAGCCCGCGTTCTTCAACGTTGGTTCCAGCTATGTTTCTAATCTCTCAGTGGGGTTCGAACCACCGACCGTCAGGACGATAGCTAGCGCTTTAATCAACTACACCACGGCAGTCTAAAAGACACTCAACCTTCTATCCTATTTATGTTAAGGAGAAGGGAAACCCACTAGGCGAATGTATTTCAATTCATACCCAGTCGTAGGATCCATATTCCAGAATACCATACAAGGATTTCTGAGTGTCCCGACGCAACTCGGGCCGAAATTGATTTCATATAATTCTAACCAACCAAACATGAGAGTTACAAATATTAAGTATATATATCACAAATACACGCGAGCCACTAAATGTTTCTAAACTCCCAGTTGGGTTCGAACCGCCGACCGTCAGGACGATAGCCAGCGCTTTATTATACTTAATATTTGTAACTCTCATGTTTGGTGGGTTAGAATTAAATGAACTCAATTTCGGCCCGAGTTGCGTCGGGACACTCAGAAATCCTTGTATGGTATTCTGGAATATGGATCCTACGACTGGGTATGAATTGAAATACATTGGTTTACTTCGCAAGTGTTACAAAACATTCGCTTGTGAAACCACAGTCACAAAATCTTGTTATGCTTTTATTTTGCCTCATTTTGAGTATTGCTCTCCTGTTTGGAACTCGGCTGCTGACTGTCATTTGAAATTGCTTGATAAAGCTCTTAATTCTATTAAATTTATTCTCCCTGCTCTATTTCTTGATCTTCATCATCGGCGTCGGGTTGGTGCCCTTAGTCTTTTATTTAAAATATTTAACAATACTCAGCATCCATTTCATAGTGTTTTACCAGAACCTTTTATTCCAATTTGTGCAACAAGATTTACGAGGAGTCTTAATGACCTTGCCATGACTCCAATTAATGTTTCTACATCTCAGTTTTCTCGGTGTTTTATTCCTTCAATGATTCCCTTTTGGAATCATTTGCCAAACGAGGTTGTACAGTCAACCCATATCTCAGCTTTTAAGTCCAGAGTTAATGTTTTATTACATCAGTAAATTTTTGTTTTAATCATGATTTGCTTTTATTCTTTTTAGAATGGTGTTTTAATTGACAAACTGATCTTTTCTTATGGGCTCTCTAACTACTGTAGCCCTTTTCCTTTGTCTTAGTTGTCTTAGTTTCTCTCCAGTACTTACGGGTATTTTGTGGGGATTCATCTTTTATAGGTGTATCTGCACCCTGTTGGGAGGCTTAGACAGCTTCTATAATAATAATAATAATAATAGTGGGTTTCCCTTCTCCTTAACATAAATAGGATAGAAGTTTGAGTGTCATTTAGACTGCCGTGGTGTAGTTGATTAAAGCGCTGGCTATCGTCCTGACGGTCGGCGGTTCGAACCCCACTGAGAGATTAGCAATATTTAGTGACTCACGGATATTTGTGATATATACTTAATATATATATATATATATATATATAGATAGATACACTTCGGAGGTCAGAAGTGTGGGAAGCCATGAAAAGAGTGAAGTTGGGGAAAGCACCAGGAACAGATGGAGTGTGTGGGGAAATGTTGAGGTATGGTGGTGAGATAGTGATAGAATGGGTATGGAAAATGTGCAAACAAGCATGGGAAAAGGGCAGTGCACCCGATGACTGGAAGACTGGCATAATAGTCCCCCTATATAAGGGCAAAGGGGAAAGAGGAGTGTGTGGTAACCACCGAGGAATATGTTTTCTAAGCGTAGTAGGGAAGGTATACAGTAGGGTAGTGATTGAGAGAGTGAGAGTGAGAACGGAGAAATGGATAGGCGACGAGCAGGGAGGTTTTAGGAAGGGAAGAGGATGTGTAGATCAGATTTTTACCCTGAATTGTGTTGTGGAGAAGTATCTGGAGAAGAAACAAAAGGTGTATGTTGCCTTTATGGACTTGGAGAAGGCCTATGACAGAGTGGATAGAGAAGGTTTGTGGAAAGTACTTAGAATATACGGAGTAGATGGCAAGTTGCTGAAAGCAGTGAAGAGCATGTATGAGGGTGCAAAGGCGGCAGTACGTGTGGAGAGTGAGCAGAGCGAGTTCTTTGACCTGAATGTTGGTTTGAAACAGGGTGTGTGATGTCCCCGTGGTTGTTTACTGTATATATGGATGGAGTTATGAAAGAAATACTATCAAGAGCAGTGGATGTTGGTGTATCGCTGAAAAGGGAGGGAATTGAGTGGAAGCTACCTATACTGCTGTTTGCGGATGATACAGTTCTGATGAGTGATAATGAATGGGAGTTGCAGGGTCTGGTAAATGAGTTTGGAACAGTGTGCGAAAAACGGAATTTGAAGGTAAATACGGGGAAGAGCAAGGTTATGGTCTTCGAAAGGGGTGAAGTCACAGAGTGTGAGGTGAAGCTGAACGGTCAGGCTATGGAGATCGTCAACTCTTTTAAGTATCTGGGCAGTGTGTTGAGTAAAGATGGGACTATGGATGAAGAGGTGCGGGAGAGGGTACAACAGGGGAAGAGGGTTGTAGGAACGCTAAAAGCAGTAACAAGAAATAGGGTGGTCAGTATGGAAGTGAAGAAGTCCTTGCATGACAGTGTGGTAATCCCGACACTGACTTACGGAAGCGAAGCATGGACGTTGGTTGAGAGACTCAGACCAAGAGTGAGAGCAGTGGAAATGAATTACTTAAGGAGTGCGTGCAGAGTTACATGGAGGGATAGACAGACTAATGAGGAAGTAAGAAGGAGGTGTGGTGTGGAGGTAGATGTGCTGGAAAGTGTGAAAAGGAACAACTTGAGATGGTTCGGCCATATGGAACGTATGGAAAGCGAGAGAATGACTAAGAGGGTGTACGAGAGCGAGGTGGAGGGACAGAGGGGGAGAGGTAGACCGAATATGAGGTGGAAGGATGGAGTGAGGAACTACATGAACGAAGGCGGTGCTGGTTGGGGGGAGGGGCGTCGACTGACTGGGGACAGAGGTGCATGGGGGCGGTTCGTTCGTGGCCACCCCTTCGGGGATCGCGGCGTCAGGCAATAGATAGATAGATAGATAGATAGATAGACCGATATATAAGAACATACGATCATAAGAAAATGGGAGTCTGCAGAAAGCCAATTGGGCCATAATAGGCCTTTTTCCTTCCTCTATTTATTCTCTCTCTCTCTCTCTATATATATATATATATATATATATATATATTTATATATATACATATACCGGTATATATATATATATATATATATATATATATATATAAATAAATAGAAAAACAAGCGCTGGGATGAACATCTTTATTGTGGGACGTTTCGGCTTACACACAAGCCATCTTCTGCCTAAAGTAAGACAAAAAGGGCCTACATAAATATTAGCATATTACTAATGGTTAATATTTAAAACGTGTAGGAGAATTATGTTTATAATTATAATTAAATTATATATATACTAAAATTAAGTAGGTTGGCAACACGAAATACAAGTAAATTGTACGAAAGGGGGGAGTCAATATTGAAAACAACAAGTGTAGAAACGGGTTCTAACCCCATTCTACTTTAACGCGAACCCGTTTCTACACTTGTTGTTTTCAATATTGTCTCCCCCCTTTCGTACAATTTACTTGTATTTCGTGTTGCCACCCTACTTAATTTTAGTATATAATTTAATTATAATTATAAACATAATTCTCCTACACGTTTTAAATATTAACCATTAGTAATATGCTAATATTTATGTAGGCCCTTTTTGTCTTACTTTAGGCTGAAGATGGCTTGTGTGTAAGCCGAAATGTCTCTCAATAATGATGTTCATCCCAGCGCTGGTTTTTCTATTTATTATACGCCTCCGCTTCCCCCGTGAAGAGAGCATCGCTTTTATATATATATATATATATATATATATATATATATATATATATATATATATATATATATATATATATATATATATATATATATAGAGAGAGAGAGAGAGAGAGAGAGAGAGAGAGAGAGAAAGAGATAATAAATAGAGGAAGGAAAAACAAAGATAAAACAAAACAGGTCCATATGCTTACAGGTATCCTCCATTCAATTTTTGTTAGTAACAATTGAACTTCAAATGTTGTATTGTATATTTGTGGAAAGCAACTTCAAGGAAGTGATTTCAACAGAGTATTAGTTCTGGTAATAAATTAATTTGATAAGCGGAAGTACTACATTACATACATACATACAGTACATAACATTTTAAGACCGAGTGCTCCTCACATACGTGCAGTTTCACTCTTGTTATGCCTGGTTGTAATCCAACCAGCTGTATTATGTATTCTTATTTCACCCATAGTTCGGATATTTAGAATTGGATGATGCTCGACAGGAATACATCTCATTTCATGAATATTGCTTTTAATTGTCTCAATCGCACTCCCAAAAACACAATAAACACAACATATAGATTACACTCGTACTTATTCAGTAACATAGGTACAGTAGATCATATGTTAAAATCACTATTATAGAGTAGGATTCTAATCAATACACGGTGACTGGTAAAGAGTTAAACAGATTTACTCTCTAGTGAAAATTTGGTTTTCACTTACAAAGTATAATGAATGGGAAATACACAAATAAATACAACACACACATACATAATAAGCACCAATGACAATACCTATGTGAGTGAAATGTATAAGGTATATCAAATGGTAGAGTACAGTAACTGAGGTCAACAGCTCAGCTGCGCATAAAGCTGGGCGGCGTCAAACACAAACAAGGCCGCGCTCAGGTGGACAATCAAAGATACCGCTGTAGGGAGTCTAGGTCAGACGGACTGAGGTCAGGTTAAATACACTTCTATTTTAGTGCAACGTTAATTCAGGGGTATAGTGTAGGCACATTTGTCATTTAAAAAAGGATTCGTGTATTTTTTTTGTTAAAAGCAAAAACTCACTTGATTTTGTTAGATGATACTATAAACATGAAACAAAATTAGGGTGGCATTTTTTCTGAGCATTTTAACGGCCTGAAATCCAAGATGGCCACCACCGTAGCAAAACGCCCTAAATATGACGCTAAAATTAAATGAATGTGGTTTAAATATGATTTTTTCAGCATGAACTGCTTGGAACTTGTATATAGAGGTGACTATAATAACAATAACTTCCACCTGACTACTAATCGTTTTATATTGCACAATTTCAGACAGAGGCTGCCTTTTTTATGTAAATATGGTGGCCGGAAATCGTTACTTTTGATTTTGATTAATTATCTGGTAACACCGATGTTAGTTGTCTCCTCGCATCTTTGCGTGCACCTTGTTTATTCTGTGGGTATTTATATACCTGTGTTTATATTGTTCACTATATAACTTTGTATATCTATTTTTACATGTATGTTCAAACATGTGCGTATAACTATGTGCGTATCTAAGAATATTTATTGTGTTTTAGATACGCCATCATTGTTTAAATACAAAATAACTTTGTTATTACGTGGCGTGAAATAGTGATCATTATACTAACATATTCTTTTCCAAACAAAGAGAAGGATATGGCATGGATTATTGGCTGTTTGGACTTCATAGAAAGTGAAGTAGAAGTAAAATGAAGCTCTACTTCTCCAGGAACATGGGGCGCCTTCACCTCTCCATGAGTTGACCATGAGGGACCATGGCTGTTTTTCCTAACAGCCAAACAAAGAGAAGGATATGGCATGGATTATTGGCTGTTTGGACTTCATAGAAAGTGAAGTAGAAGTAAAATAAAGCTCTACTTCTCCAGGAACATGGGGCGCCTTCAACTCCCTGTTGTCTCCATCTGGTTCAAAGACAAACATTGCCCTTGTACCACCACTAATACGATTGCCACCAACAAAGTACAACACCCTGTTCACAGGTCTGATGAGAGCACGTGCTATCACCACTCATGCCATGGGACCATAATCTATCACAGTTGTGACTCTTGATCTTCAGCTATACGACATGGCCATGAAGATGTGGATGGAGCGTGAGGACATCAAGAAGCAGTTCTTGTTTCGACCTGGCGAGCTGCACATCGTCTTCTGGGCACTGGCTACCTTGGGTAATTATGTGGAAGGGAGTGGTATTGACCAAGCATGGGTCGAAGCTGGACTTTACTCACCTACAACCGTAACACAAATACTCAACGGAAAACACATGTATCGAGCACTGGAAGCTCATACAGTTACCTTGCTTGCTTTGTACAGTTTGTACTTCCGAAAGTTCCTGCAACTTCAGCCTGATGAAGAAGCTTTCTTGAATGAAACATCCACTCTTTTGGGAGAAGCCTATCAGCAAGACATCAATACAGACTCAGGAAGCAGACACAAACTCAGTGATGCCGTTATGAAAACAATCAAAATGTTCGAATCCAGGGACATCTTCCAAAAGATCAAACAATCTGAAGGCACTGCAAACAAGATTCAGCATTTCATCGGAAACTACATGAAGCAGTTCGAGACCATCCTCCAATTTGTTCGAGCCACCAGACAACGAGACCTATTGCTGCACATGCAGAGTCTGGAATCACTCATGAAGTACTTCTTTGGCCATGATCATTTAAACTATGCACGCCTTCTACCACTGTACATTTCTACAATGCAACAAACAGAAAAGCAGCATCCTGAGATCTGGGCAGAGTTCATGAAAGGGAACTTCTGTGTCACCAAAGGTGTTGCTGGAGTCACATCAATAGGCCCAGACCATGGGATTGAACAAGAGAATCGTGAATTCAAGGTTATTGGAGACATAGTTGGAATCACACAGAATGAAAAGTCACTGGACAAGTACTTCCTTATTGCACCTGAACTCTCAAATATACAACATGAATTTGAGAAAAAGTACTTCACTGGCAGCAAGGCGAAGAGAACACAGCACCATGAGCTTACAGGGGGAAAGCTCTCCCGAATAACACAAAATGCTGTCAAACTCAGTGCAGTATTTCACAAGCATGGAAACCCATTTGAATCCGCTGATGAGGATGAGATCTACAACCTGCTCACCAAAGCAGTTATGAATGAAACTAATACCAACGACATCCTTCGGCGTGATGAGATTGGGCAACAGATGTTTGAAGGTTTCGTCACTGAACACCTAACGGAAGGAAAACTTTCTGTGTGGGACAAAATGACCAAAAAGAAACAGGGTACCTTCAAAAGTGCCAATGCAATGGCAGATATCCGAATTGGAGGAAAGGTGGTCAAAATAAAAGAAGAGCGAGGACTGTTGCAACGGTTCATTGTTATTTCAAGAAGTCGACCAGAGCTGAATCTCAAGGAATGCATCGGAACTTATGAGTTTGGTGTGGCGCCTCGATCACTATTTGCTTCAGATGGATCCCTCCTGCTGGCATACGATAAGGCATCAATACTTCATCATCTTGAGAAGCTGGACAGTAACACACAACAGGTTCAAGCTGACAGAAATGAGGCAACTGGAAATGAGCCATCTGATAACCAAGCAATCCAAGTACCCTTGCAGGTGGCAGACACAGCAGTGGAAAATACAAATGTTGACCCAACAGATGAATCGTCAGCACACCGAGTGATCATTATTGATGGGATGGCTGTGGTAAATTCAGTTAGCAAAACGGAACAAATGAAAACATGCCAAGACTTTGCAGATGCCCTTCTCCAGATAATCTGTAACATGGCAGCACAATATGATGAGGTCAGATTGGTGTTCGACCGGTACATCAAAACATCGCTCAAGGAACAGATGAGGACAAGAGGACCAAGGGAAAGTCAACATATTACCACGTGAAAGACAACACTTTAATCCAAAATATTTCCCTGAAGGACTTCTTATCAGATATCCGCACCAAAGGAGAACTGACCGAGTATTTGGCTGACAAAGTTGTATGTCACAGCAAGAGCTCTAACAACAGACTGAAAAAACTTATGGTGACCTCAGGAACACAAACCAAGGGCAATGTTGATATCCCAGACTCGCTCCTCACTCACAACCAAGAAGAGGCAGACACTTTGCTTGTACTGCATGCTCTAACTGTTCTCAATGAAGCGGAACTTGTTGTCAGTTCCCCAGACACAGACGTCTTGTTGTTGCTTGTCTACATGTATCCAAACTTACCAACGTCTACAACCTTCCTAACGGGAAAGGGCAGGCTGAAGAGGCACATTTCTGTGCGGAGCATATACAACAACTTAGGACCAAAGCGCGCTTCTGCACTGTTAGGTTTTCATGCTCTGACAGGTTCCGATATGTCTGGTAGATTTGCTGGCAGAACCAAAGACTCGTGCTTCAAGGCATTTATGTCTTGTGATGATGAGATCCTGGATGCACTAGCATTGATCTGCCCGCTGATGTATGCTCTCAGTTGGAACGCTTTGTCTGTATTTTGTATCGATCCAAAATCTACACAAAAGTGAATGAGCTCCGTTGGTTCCTCTTCTCAAATCGTGCAGCCGAAGGAGAAAACCTCCCACCAACTTCTGGTTCACTGGACTTACACATTCGTCGGGCACATTACATATCCATGATTTGGAGAAAAGCTTGTGAAACTCACCCGTGCCTCCCAGCACCAGCTGCATTTGGATGGACATTTGATGCATGTTCAAGTCACTTCTCTCCAGCTCGCTGTTTGAATCCACCAGCTCATGAAGCAGTATTGCACCTCATAAAGTGCGGGTGCAAACGTGGATGCGAAGGAAGGTGCAGCTGCCGCAAGAACAATATCCCATGTACGGAAGTTTGTGGATGCTGGGTTTTCAGCTGCAACAACAAAACTGTCCAACCAGGGATAAATGAAGACTGTGAAGATTGAGGTGTTACTTTCTATGACATTCAAAAAATAATAATTCACTTGATATCCATTGTTAAAACTACTAAATGAAAAACGATTTAAGAGATTGAACAGTAATTCAAGTATTTCATTTTATTTAGATCTGTTTGTTGGCTTGTTAATTATGTATTCTTTGTGAAAAAACATGTCTTTAAATAGATACTTGGTTTGTAATTACAAAATCCTGTTGGCTTGGTAATGCATGCAAAGGGAGAAGGTACAGCTTACATTGCGGGTGCGTGGTGGCCATTTTGGAATTTGGCATGTAGATCATACATATAACATAAATTTGATGATTCCAATATATTCCTGGTCTCAGTAAACATATATTTAGACACTTTATTTGTAATTGTATCACGTGTACTCGCGAAAATATCGCATTATTAGTGTTCGGCGGCCATTTTGGACGCCATCTTGGATTTCATACCCTTAGAATGTTCCGAAAAAATGCCACCCTAATATTTGTTAAAGCTTATGATACCTACTTACAAAATCAGGTGATTTTTGCTTTTAACAAAAAAAAAATACACGAAATTGCATATATGCCTACAGTAGTATATGATATTAACTTCGCTTTAGCGTTTGGGGAAAGATAAAGTAATTTTGAAATTAACTATCAAAGGGATTTTGTGAATAATTTCTCACAAGATACACAAATAATATATTCGATCGTGAATGAGCTAATATTCCACGGGTTAAGAAAATCAGATTTGCAGTAAATATAGTGAAGTAATTATAGCGGTACAAATGCTAGGGACAAGTATGTTTGAATGAATTAACAACTACTGATTGTAACGCAGAACGAGGAAGCGCTTTATTATAGCTTCTATAAAAGCTTATAATGACTTGAATACAAAACAAAGTAGTATATAATAAATAGCCAAAAATGATGGCATCAGAAGGAGTTTGAATTCATTTACAAACTGCTGAATGGAACGCAAAACTAAGTAGCGCTTTAATATAACTTTAATATTTGTTACATTAATTAAATTACAGAAGGAAGTAGTAATATATCAATAGCCACACATATAGGCTTGATGAATAAAGGAATGTAAAATCTGATTTCCCAAATCGGTGGCGAAAGAATTACATAGCCCGGGTAATGTATATGATTAGACTTTTCACAAGAACTAATATAACTTTGGTATCTTGAAAATAGATTAATTCTAACTCAACGGACGGGTTCTTCGCTTTCAATGGTGGTGAATTGATACTATAAGTACTCTCTGGTTAAAGTTGGACGAATATGGTCCTGAGGTTAGGAATCAAATTTAGATTAAATTAGAAGGAATATAGCCTTCGTTATACACTTCACTTCGACTTGGACACATAATGAATAAAAACACAATAGAATAAAATCTGAGAGCATTCACTAAGAAACACGTGAAATATGGATTATATAAGGTATGTACAAATGATTGAATCATAGCATGAACACGAATTACGTAGATAAAATACCGTACTTATATCAAAATCACTGTACGTGTCAAAGTTAGATAAATCACTCACGTGTAATAAATTAACAAGGGAAATCCTAGGAATGGATATCTATTAACAAGTTAAATTCAACACTCGCATATTTTATAATTATTACCTTCACAATAATTCCCAACACCTAGAAAACACAGAGACACTTAAAGTACGGGGTAGAGGAGAAGTAACATCCATGAGGGAGAATCTGGATAACGTGGAACTCGTAGATCTTCTTCTGGCTGGACGTCAAAGGGAGCTGCCTCTCTCACGGACAAATAGAGAAGTTCACTCATGGCTCCTCTACACTCTGGTTCACCACCCTAGCTGGACTTTACTACAGAGATAGGCTTGTCCTATAGAAAGTCTACAACACTATCCGCTACCCACTAAAAGCTGCTAGAACTAGTGGAGGGAAGGGACCGTAATTGCATGCCTTCCCTCAATTTCAGTCAGGCTATATTTGGGTTATAATTTGATCTCAATTTGACATATTTCAATATAGTTAGGACATGGGGATTTCATTATTTTCTTTATTGTGAAGGCAATCATTATTCTAAATATACATCTACCCTAATAATACATGTATAAGGTTATTTCCTACATTTTAAAATTATACTCTTTATATCAAAGGTCTGCATGGCTGCATGATAAATGTTTTTCTGTTATTCAAACTTCCTGCTTCTTTCTAGTCTGCAGGCTATGTCTTCGTTTCTCTATATTATTTTTCTGTCACTGCCATTCCTCAAGTGTGGTACTGTACTGGTGATTCTCTTGATCCCATCGGTAGAGGTATTGCGCTGGCTCTTGGTTCTCCATTTAAATGAATTCTCCTTCGCTATACAACACATCCAGCTGCTGTTGATTACTTGCCTTAGGTGCATGTCCCAGGTCCTGCCATTGGTTCGGCAGGTATCCCTGTGATTAGTCAGGGCTTGAACTCCTGGTGGGCCCCGGATGTATGGACTTTTTAGGGGTAGACTGTCCTAGCCCGGCAGGAATTAAAGCATTGGTAGGCGTTCCTTGCTGGGTAGACTGCGTCAATGTGGGAGGTTTTAAACATGGGAAACCTGAGGGAATTGTATTTCTGGTTTCCTCTTATGCTGCATTTTCTTCCTGGTTCTTTGGCTCTCTTTCTCTGCAGCTATTTTGCCTATGGTATGCTGTTCCCTTTCCTGCATAGGCAGGACCTCTGCAGGGTTTGCGTTGCCTCTACCTTGCAACCCCGTCATCTCACCACCGTCTTCCAAAAAAAAATATCGGCCGCGAAATCTCAGGTTATGTGTTCGGAGGGTCCTGGTGATGAGATAAGGTGTAAGGTGTTGTAGAAATAGACACCAGACTTTAGTGGAGATATCATTAGGGGCATCGTCATTCTATTGCAGAGTCAATTGGAGGGGAGTATCAGAGGAGTCAGCCACATGTATTAAGTGGCCTGGAGTGTTGGTGGAGGACACGACCAGACTGTTGATTTTCATGACGGCGGCAGGAGGAACAGTACTGGAAGATGTGGTTGGTGATGGAGCTGGTGGAGGTATGACTGGATTGGAGTCGGTAAAACTAGTGGGCCCAGATGGGAGGACTTGCTGATTTGGGGGCCTGTAATTAATGCAGGTGACATCGCAGTGGTCAAAGGAACAGATTGGGTGGATGACCTCGAAACAGGTGAGGCGGTGACCTTTGATGGTCGCGAGGAGTTGCCTTTTCTGGAAGCCTGCCTTTTGTAGGTGGGGTTGAAGGTGGGTGCCCAGCGTTTCGTGGAGTCACACGTCGGCCAGATCTACGACAGGTAGGATTAAACAAAGGTTTCATTAACGAATGTGAGCTTGTTTTATTCGTTGTCATGCGGGAAGAAAGATGGAGGGAGGTATAGGTGTGTTGAGATGATTTAGAATTAGATGAAGGAAGAGTAGGAGATTTATGAGTAGATGTGCTAGGTTGAGGAGATTGAATCAGAGGTAGAGGAAGTGGAGGAGAGAGGTTCTATTTAAGTGTAGTTGAACAGTTTCCCTGTACAGGGAAAGTGGTAGGGTTGATCATTGGTTGAGTGGATGAATTAGATGAAGTGTTAGACAGAGAAGGAGAGGTTTGGCCATTCCTTTCTAGAGATAGAATATAATTAATTTCTGAAGTGGTAGCTAGAGGACAAGGTGAAGCAGGAAAAATAGGTAAACTGTTGGCAGGTGAGGTAGTAGGAAGAGAAGATTTAATTTGAGTCACAGTAGGGATAGGCTGTGTTCAAAGTTGAGGAGGAGCAGAGACAATGCGAGTAGGAGATGGAAGATCGTCAAAGATAGTGGTGCGATATGGGTTTGATGGAGGAGGGATAGGTGGGTCCGGATAGGTGAACTCAGTATTAGGTGCTCTTGGCATAGGTGGTTGCACAAGTGTCTGTATCACTACCTGAGTAAGAGGAATGGGTGGAAGAATAGTAGGGGTCAATGGTTCTGTGGATCCTAAATTTTGGTTATCAATTGCAGGCAATGTGTCATTATCTTGGGGTCAGCAAGCATAGTTATATTGTCATCAATGGGCTGAAACCTACGTACATATCTATTTCGGTTGGTGCGAGACTCTCCAAAGTAATTTATGGTATCCTGGTAACAATTTGGTACAGTTAATATCTCGAAAGGACCTTTATATCTGGGATTGAGTTTGGAAGGTACTGGCAGTTGAGCAACCATGACAAGGTCGCGGACATGGTGAGGACTTACTTTCGTTGTCTCATAAGGTTGTAGGTCTTGGAGATACTGAAGTTGTCTAAGTCGGTTCTTTAGGCGCACTAAAAATTGATCATAATTGGAGGAGGGCTCCTAAGGGACAGACAGGTGGCATAGAGGTAGGAGCAGAGGTGGCACTCCAAAAACACGATCATGGGGTGAAATTCCGTCTTGACGGGGGCAGGTATTAATACTCCATTGCACTATTTTGACCTGACTGGGCCAATCAGTGGTGTTCATCTGTTACAGACGAGTCCTTATCTGGTTAGCAATAGTGCGGTCACTCCTCTCACATATAGATCTCCCTTGAGGCCAATAAGGAGATAAGTGGCTAATTTTGAACCCACACATTTGTGACAGTTGTGACCAGATGTGACCGGTGAATTCCGGCGCGTTATCTGAATGAATAGCTTCAGGTAACCCGAAATAGGGAAAGACATGCAGAATCATTGCCTCAGCTACTGCTAATGCTGAGTGTCCTTTGCTGGACAGGCAACCACGTACTTAGAATAGGTGTCCACAAAGGTGATAATGTACTTGAAGCCTTTATTACCTTCCATGGGTCCCATTACGTCTACGGCTAAGAGTTGCCATGGTTTGGACGCTACTAATTTCCCTGTAGGCCCGGCCATACGAGTCCTGTCTTTGCCTAAGGCACAGGCTCGGCACGCTTCTGTAACTCTCTTTGCAGTGATGTAAGGAGAAGGAGACCAGTAGACTTGCTGGAAAGTAGTAGTTAACTTTCGCTGGGCTAGATGAATGCCATTGTGTGCATGTAAGGATTGCATAGTGGATAGAGCCGAATAAGGTGTAATCACGAGTTTTCCTTCAGGAGTATACAAATGATCTCCTCTTCTGGGGAGTTGGGAGAAAATACTTCAAGGTATCCAATCTGGCTTTTCTTGTTTCTGAAACTGTTTAACCTCTTAAGTGCGGGGGTGGGGTCGTGAACACCGTGCCGTGGTGCGGAGGTATTTAGACTGTTTCCTTCACTCAAATCGTCATCGTACCATAAATATAATTAATACTTATCCATATGCGCCTATTTTACGTTGATTATGAAGATAATAACCTGTTGTAACAATGTAAAAAGTGGAAACAGTGTTTGGCTGGTCAAAATCGTAAAATGAATACGAGAGTTACATAACTAAAGGCTGAGCCAGCTTGACCAACATCCACCCCTCTCGACGTCTGGAGAGACACTGTCGTGTAATTGTCTCTCTCTTTCTCTTTCATTCGCTTGGTAGCACATACAAGCATCCCCTGCTTATGACTCGCTATTGATAGCACGAAAATATACCGACGAAATAAGGGAATAACAGAGAGAATAGGTGATAATTGAAGGGGGGGGGGGGGGGGGGGAGGGGATGTGGAGGAATGATATTTGCCATGGCCAAGGGGCAATACAACAAACAAACAAAAAAACATAACCAACAAAAATAGAAAAAAAAACATCAATTGATACTGGGCTGGTTTAAATGTTTTTTTTTTAGGCCTGGGATTATATAAGGAGTTCCGCAGAGCAGCCTTATATAAGTGTTTCAGCACTTGCCGGGTTAAGCAATTGTTGCTGGTCTTGATCCATGGAGTCTTGATGATGGATAGCTAGGATAGGTTGAAAATCAGTAGCCTGGCTAGATGTGTCAGTTGTGGATGAAGTTGGAAGCCTGGACAAAGCATCAGCATTAGTGTGGAGTTTTCTTGGTCGATAAGCAATTTCAAAATTAAATTCTTCTAGCGATTCTCGCCATCTGACAGTTAAGGCATTTTTTGTGTCAGATTTGCGTAGCCATTGGAGGGCGTGGTGATCGGTAATGATGGTGACCTTGACACCTGCTAGGTAGGCCTTAAAGTGTTGCAGGGCCCAAATTATTCCCAGGCATTCTCGCTTAGTAACGGGATAGTTGACTTCTGCCGGATTCAGGGTTCGGCTGGCACATGCAATAATATGCTCTCTTCCTTCAATAGTTTGTCCTAGAACAGCTCCAATACCGAATTGAGAAACATCGGAATATGGGCGGAATGGTTTGGTATAGTCTGGAAAAGATGATACCGGTGATTCTACTAGTAGCTCTTTTAAGGTTTCAAAGGCTTTGAGACGTTGATCTGTCCACATGAAAGGTTCTTCTTTCCTGGTTGTTGTTGTTGTTGTTTTTCCCCAAGCTGCCTGGCCGAACAGCCCCAAGGCCCCGAGCAAGGCCAAGGCCACAACCGAGCGCCCCCACAGAACCCTCCCCGCCGACCACAATAAAGCCTGGGTGACCGAAGCCACTCCACGGCGGGGAGCTGAGGAGGGCGCGGAAACGCCCGGGAAACCAAAGCCCCACCCAGGGCCCTGTGCCCCTCAGCAATTATGAAGAGAAAGTTGAGGGGCAAAGGAAAGATGTGACGCTTTGGCTTCCAATCTTGGTAGATTAGGAGGTCAATCCACGCAAGAGACGCCGTCACTTGAGATCTAGAAAATATATAAGTAAAAGGAACAGTCAGAGTAAGCTATGGGTATGGCAGAGATCGCTCAGTTCTCACTCTGATAGACCAGCCCATGTAATGGTTTGGCAATAGTGGCAAATTTGTTCACAAATTGGCGATGGTAGGATGCCAGGCCGAGAAAGGCTCGAACCCCTTATACATTGGTGGGAGGAGTTATGGTACTGATGGCCTGTAATTTATCTGGATCTGGGGCAATTCCTTGTTCTGAGACTATGTGTCCTAGAAATTAAACTTCTTTCTTAGCCAGAGTACATTTAGAAGGTTAGAGTTTCAGGTTTGCTTCCCGAATCCTCTGAAATACTTGACGTAGCCTTTGGAGGTGTTCAGCCCAGGTCTTCCCAAACACAACAATGTCATCCAAGTATGTCAGACAAGTTTCCCAGGTTAATCCTTGTAGAACTAATTCCATCAACCTGGAAAAGGTGGCAGGTCCATTGCATAGACCGAACGGCAATACTGTGAACTCATACAATCTTCCTTGGCTCGTTGCAAAAGCTGTATTTTGTTAGTGATCTGGCAGTACCAGTACTTGCCAATACCCAGCTTGCAAATCCAGAGTGGTGAACCATTTAGCTCCTAATAGGAAATCTAGAGAGTCATCAATTCTAGGTAATGGTGTGGCGTCTTTGATCGTTACGTCATGTAACTGTCGATAATCGATAATCGATAGAGAAACGGGTGGATCCATCTTTCTTCCGGACTAGTACCACCGGATATGACCATGGACTAGTGGAATGTTGGACAACTACCGTTGCTAGCATGTCCTTTACCTAAGATTCTTCTTCCTGTCTTTGTATAGGATTCTTCCTCCGAATCGGTTGTTTGATCGGATGTCCTACAGTGTGAATAGGGTGATGTAGTATGTTGGTTTTCCCGATGTCTCGGCTGGATGTGGCGAAGATGTCATGATAAGCAGTCATCAGGTCACGTAAGTCAGTTTGTTGTTGTGAATTTAAATGAGAAGGAATATCAGGTAGGGGAAAAGAAGGGGAAGAGGTTTTTTCTGCAGGGAAAGATAGTTCTTCTGCATAGGTTTCAAGTTCCCCGATAGTTAACCCTTTCGGCAAAGTGATAGGTTGATCGGAGATGTTAGCTATTTTAATATAATTTAATTTGTTAGAGATGATGGCTGGAGCGGTCAGGCAGTTCCTGTCAAAAGGGCTTCGGAGGTTAGGGGTCATAATTACATCCCCAGGCAATGTGGATATGATAGATACCCATTGTTCATGATGAGGGGGAAGTGTCACTAACTTTGAGGTGCTACCTTGAGTGGTCTGTATGAGACAAATGGTAGGTTAATTCTGCTTCTCCTGATTGATCATAGATTTGGTGATAGGGGTTACGTTACTCAAAGTACCATTGGGAGTGACTTTAGACTTTTTGCTTGTCTGAGTTTTTTTTTTTTTTTTTTTTTTAAGTGAGGGTGAAAACTTCAAAGTTCTCATTTTGCAATCAATGGAAGCGCTCAGAGAAGTGAGCAAATCGAGACCCAAGTATCCATCGTACTTGGTCTTTTGTGTATCAAAAATCATGAATGAATGATCTGTCCATGGTCAGGGACAGGAGTGCTAACATAAAGTGGACGTGTTTGTCCAAAATTAGGGATAATGTCACCATTAGCACTAACCCAAACTATTGAAGAAGGTTGAATAACACCTAAAGTTTTCTCATGCTGTTTGAAGAAAGGAAAGAAGAGACAAGAACGGGAAGCCCCCCGTGTCAATCAAAAGTCGGACTTTCACTTCATTCAACGTGATTTTCTTATAAATAGGAAGCTTATCCGGGTCTGTCCCCTCGTGAGCCCCCGCCACTCTGACAGTCGTTGTTTGCGAATGGGGGCGGATTAAAAACCAGTGTCCTGGATCGTCAGCTTCCGCGACCATTTCCGGCTATTCAACATTTCCTTCTTCTTCGTCACAGTTCTCAATCCCTGCGGTTCCATCTTCTGTGATTGTATCCACATGCCGGGGCTTAATCCAAGGAATCTGAGCCCAACAACTAGGTAACCTGGACCTCCGCTTTGTTAACTCCATGAATTATTTCTTCGTGGATACCAAAGCACATTGGCCAATGCATGGTTTCCAGTCAAAGGGACGAATTCTGGCCCATTCCTCAACCTTATCGCTGGGTCATGGCACCGCAGGGGTAGGTGAAGGTGCTGTAGACGGGTGAGTAGTGACCCTACTGATGACGGCGATCTTATCTTGTTATCTGTTTTTTCTTAAGGCCATGATGCGCCTTACCACTGGCAAATCATCCTCATAGTTTGTGGGCTCTGTTATAGAGAAATTATATGCTACTGCCAGGGGTAATATACTCAGTAGAGCTTTGAGCACAACCTTCTTCCGTTGAGCTACTGTTTTTTCCGGAAAATCTGTGATTGCCAGTTGAATCAACTGAATTATTGTGGTGTCTATACGTTAGCTCTCAAACTGTGCCCAGGTTAACCCTGGAGTGTTACTCACATACCGGTACCCTGATACCTTACCCGCGTATTTCCCCAATTTCATTACTACAGTATGCATCTTGGACATGTCATCTTCCCTGAACGTAATGTCCAGGACAGGTTTGACAATTTCCAAATAGATGTTCATGTCATGTTCCTCAGCTTTGAATGCAATAATGTTGAGTGTTTTAGCTGCCATAGTGAATTTTGTGTTCGAAGACGATTGAGCAATAACAATTAAAAAGCACAATAAAACTGATATGCCGTATTGAGACAACGCTACCGCCAGTGTTATGCCGGGTTGTAATCCAACCAGCTGTATTATGTATTCTTATTTCACCCATAGTTCGGATATTTTGAATTGGATGATGCTCGACAGAAACATATCTTGTTTCATGAATATTGCTTTTAATTGTCTTAATCGCACTCCCAAAAACACAATAAACACAACATATAGATTACACTCGTATTTATTCAGTAACATAGGTACAGTAGATCATATTATATTAAAATGAATATTATAGAGTAGGATTCTAATCAATACACGGTGACTGGTAAAGAGTTAAAAAGACTTTACTCTCTAGTAAAAATATGGTTGTCACTTACAAAGTATAATGAATGGGAAATACACAAATAAATACAAAACACACATAAATATTAAGCACCAATGACAATACCTATGTGAGCAAAATGTATAAGGTATGTCAAATGGTAGAGTACAGTAACTGAGGTCAACAGCTCAGCTGCGCATAAAGCTGCGCGACGTCAAACACAAACAAGGCCGTGCTCAGGTGGACAATCAAAGGTACCGCTGTAGGGAGTCTAGGTCAGACGGACTGAGGTCAGGTTAAATACACTTCTAGTTTAGTGCAACGTTAATTAGGGGTATATGATATTAACTTCGCTCTAGCATTAGAGGAAAGATAAATTAATTCTGAAATTAACTATCAAAGGGTTTTTGTGAATAATTTCTCACATGATACACACAAATTACATTCCATCGTGAATGAAGTATTACTCCACAGCTTAAGGAAATCCGATTCACAGTAAATATAGTGAATGAATTATAGCGATACAAATGCTAGGGACAAGTATGTTTGTATGAATTAACAAACTACTGATTGTAACACAGAATGAGGTAGCGCTTTATTATAGCTTCAATAAGAGCTTATAATGACTTGAATACAAAACAAAGTAGTATTTAATAAATAGCCAAAAATAATGGCATACGAAGGAGTTTGAATGACAAACTGCTGAATGGAATGAAGAACTAAGTAGCGCTTTAATGTAATTTTAACTGAATCACTGCGGGCTGTTATTTAACAAAAATACGGTCATGACTGCGGGACTTGTCATATAACAATTACCAAATTTCTGCCTTGAACAAGGGCTGGGAGGCAGGCGAGCGTGTATAAGTGGGGTGGAACCATCCAATCCACCGCCCCCCATGTCTGAACCATCACTAGTGGTAGTGGAAGACATATCCAACTCCTTTACAGACTTGGGAATAGCGGAAACCGCTCAAACTCGCTATTTTTTACCGATTTAGCGTCACATGTGCAATATCGTTGCACGGCAACCAGTGGTTGTACAGACATGATTCAGGTGTCATTGGAAAGGTCTATTCCTCTGCTTTCAAGGATATATCATTGAAATACGTTCTAGCTCTTGTTTGTACATGAAAATGTGTAGGGAGTGAAGGTTACTTTTAAACCAAAACCCCCATCTGGTACAGTAGTGACTAAGCAATTGTCATATGACAAGTGCCGCACCCAAGGTGTTAATAACTGTTACATTAATTAAATTACAGAACGAAGTAGTAATATATCAATAGCCAAACATATAGGCTTGATGAATAAAGGAATGTAAAATCTGAATTCCCAAATCGGTGGCGAAAGAATTACATAGCCCGGGTAACGTATATGACTAGATTATTCACAAGAATTGGATTAAATTAGTAGGAATATAGCCTTCGTTATACACTTCACTTCGACTTGGACACATAATGAATAATAACACAATAGAATAAAATCTGAGAGCATTCACTTAGAAACACGTGAAATATGGATTATATAACGTATGTAAAAATTATTGAATCGAAGCTTGAACACGAATTGCATGGATAAAATACCGTACATATATCAAAATCACTGTACATGTCAAAGCTAGATAAATCACTCACGTGTAATAGATTAACACGGGAAATCCTAGGAATGGATATCTATTAACAAGTGAAATTGAACACTTGTATATTTTATATTACCTTCACAAAAATTCCCTACACCTAGAAAACACAGAGACACTTAAAGTACGGGGTAGAGGAGAAGTAATTTCCATGAGGGAGAATCTGGACGACGACGTGGAACTCTTAGATCTTCTTCTGGCTGGACGTCAAAAGGAGCTGCCTCTCTCACGGACAATAGAGAAGTTCACTCCTAGCTCCTCTACACTCTCGTTCACCCCCCTAGCGGGACTTCACTACAGAGACAGGCTTGTCCTATAGAAAGTCTACAACACTCTCTGCTACCCACTAAAAGCTGCTAGAACTAGTGGAGGGAAGGGACCGTAATTGCATGCATTCCCTCAATTTCAGTCAGGCTATAATTTGGGTTATAATTTGAACTCAATTTGACCTATTTCAATATAGTAAGGATATGGGGATTTCATTCTTTTCTTTATTGTGAAGGCAATCATTATTCTAAAAATATATCTACCCTAATAATACATGTATAAGTTTATTTCCTACATCTTAAAATTATACTCTTTATATAAAAGGTCTGCATGGTTGCATGATAAATTTTATTCTGTTATTCACACTTCCTGGGTTTTTTTAGTCTGCAGGCTATGTCTTCGTTTCTCTATATTTTTTTCTGTCACTGCCATTCCTCAAGTAAGGTACTGTACTGGTGATTCTCTTGATCCCATCGGTAGAGGTATTGCCCTGGCTCTTGGTGCTGCATTTGCATAAATTCTCCTTCGCTATACAACACATCCAGCTGCTGTTGATTACTTGCCTTAGGTGCATATCCCAGGTTCTGCTATTGGTTGGGCAGGTATCCCCGTGATTGGTCAGGGCTTGAACTCCTGGTGGGCCCCAGATGTATGGACTTTATATAGGTAGACTGTCCTAGCCCGGCAGGAATTAACACTCAACGAGCGGCTAGGTTAGTAACTTCTACTACCTGCTAAGCGGGCAGATTTACCCTAAACGAGCTTCATTCCATGCTCTTTTTCATGCATAAAGAAGAGCCAGAGCGCAATACAATTATGTGTCCGTGAAAGGGCGTTAATTGCGCTTTCCAATGACACCTGAACAATCCTTCTACGACCACGGGTTGTCTTGCAACGATCGTGCAACACAAAGGAAAAATCCCTAGGTCAGTCAAGCCGGACAGGTTGCCCCCTACAAAGCCCTCCTCACTCAGCAGTAAGAGAACATGCAGAGTTTTGCAAAATTAGACTTAAACCATATTTTTTTCAAATTTTAGATACTTGCCCAGGTAAAAGTGTGAGAACCCTAGAGTCAATATATATACAACAAATGAAACCCCAACTTAACAATACCATAGCGGCTGCCCCTTTAAACATAGTACAGTAAGATTTGTAACTCTCATAGAATAATTTGTTATGTTCTGCCCCTTTAAGCATTGTGAACTAATATGTGTAACTCCCCTAGAATAATTTGCATTTTCTGCCCCTTTAATCATTGTACATTAATGTGTAATTCCCATAGAATACTTTACATGTTCTGCCCCTTTATACATTGTATAATTTGCCCCTTTCAAGCCCTTTTAAACGTTGCACATTAATATGTGTAACACCCTTTGAATAACTTGTAAGTTAGTTTTATATCGTGTGTTTTCTCTCTCATTTTTAGACCCTGATGATGACATAAGTTGATATGTCGAAACGTTGGATCCAAAATAAAGATGTTGTTCGCTACCTATCCCCTTGTGATACTTTTCCTCTTGAAAATACGGTTCCTACGAACACCCCAATATCAGAAATCCCTAAAATACGGTAATTTCCATACATATTTCCCTGTCTAGGGAAGCAGTGGATGTGGATGAGTGAGTGTGGAGGTGGGACCAGTCACGGTACGGGAGCCGTGCCGAACAGTCAGAGCCAACCCCCGCTCCTCCCACCGCTCGGACTCTCTCTCAGAGCCGATTACGTGCTCAACATCGCACTGGACTTAAATCGGGCCTCGCTCTTTAGTCCTTGGTTCTCTAGATCGCCTTAAGTCGGGCGCCGCCAAAGAGGGATGAAACCATGGGTAGGCGTTCCTTGCTGGGTAGACTGCGTCAATCTATCTATCTATCTATTGCCCGATGCCGTGATCCCCGAAGGGGTGGCCACGAACGAACCGCCCCCATGCACCTCTGTCCCCAGTGAGTCAACGCCCCTCCCCCAAACCAGCACCGCCTCCGTTCATATACTTCCTCACTCCATCCTTCCACCTCTCATTCGGTCTACCTCTCCCTCTCTGTCCCTCCACCTCGCTCTCGTACACCCTCATAGTCATTCTCTCGCTTTCCATACGTTCCATATGGCCGAACCATCTCAAGTTGTTCCTTTTCACACTTTCCAGCACATCTACCTCCACACCACACCTCCTTCTTACTTCTTCATTAGTCTGTCTATCCCTCCATGTAACTCCGCACGCACTTCTTAAGTAATTCATTTCCACTGCTCTCACTCTTGGTCTGAGTCTCTCAACCAACGTCCATGCTTCGCTTCCGTAAGTCAGTGTCGGGATTACCACACTGTCATGCAAGGACTTCTTCACTTCCATACTGACCACCGTATTTCTTGTTACTGCTTTCAGCGTTCCTACAACCCTCTTCCCCTGTTGTACCCTCTCCCGCAGTTCTTCATCCATAGTCCCATCTTTACTCAACACACTGCCCAGATACTGAAAAGAGTTGATGATCTCCATAGCCTGACCGTTCAGTTTCACCTCACACTCTGTGACTTCACCCCTTTCGAAGACCATAACCTTGCTCTTCCCCGCATTTACCTTCAAATTCCGTTTTTCGCACACTGTTCCAAACTCATTTACCAGACCCTGCAACTCCCATTCATTATCACTCATTAGAACTGTATCATCCGCAAACATCAGTATAGGTAGATTCCACTCAATTCCCTCCCTTATTAGCGATACACCAACATCCACTGCTCTTGATAGTATTTTTTTCATGACTCCATCCATATATACAGTAAACAACCACGGGGACAATGCGTCAATGTGGTAGGTTTTAGAGCATGGGAAACCTGAGTAAATCGTATTTCTGGTTTCCTCTTATGCTGCATTTTCTTCCTGATTCTTCGGTTCTCTTTCACTGCGGCTATTTTGGCTATGGTATGCTGTTCCCTTTCCTGCATGGGCAGGACCTATGCAGGGTTTGCGTTGCCCCTACCTTGCAACCCCGTCATCTCAAGTATCTTGTCCTAATGGCGGCGTTCTAGGCAACCCTGTTAAGGACTGCTTCACTTGTCAAGTTTTTTTAATTTGAGATCGGCACTTGTAGTCCAATCCCAGGTCTTCCTCGGTCCATCCCTTGGTGCAGCTCCCTCCACAATCACAGACCTGCATCTTTTCACCAAATTTTGTTCATCCATTCTCTCCACATGCCCATACCATCCCAGTCTATTTGTACGCATCCCCTCGCTAATACTCTTTATACCTAATCGTCTCCTCAGCTCATCATTTGTTATTCTATCATGCAACTTGGCCCCACACATCCATCTCACCACTCTCATCTCATTACATTCCATTCTGTTGACATCTTCTACTTGAACGGCCCATGTTTCTGAGGCATACGTCATTGTACTTCTGACACATGAGGCATACACCTTTCCCTTCAGGGGGAGAGGCATTCTTTTCACTGTCAGAATTGGCAGCAGTTCTCTGAACGTCCTCCAGCCACATCTAATTCTAGCGACAGTGGCAGCCTCGACCCCACCACCGGCAGAGATGGTATCTCCTAGGTAACAAAACAAGTCCTCCAGCTCCAATGACTAATTTCTAATATTCACAGCCATAGGATCATCATTTAACACAAGCTCGCCCTTGTACACTACGCATTTAAATTTCTCAATTTCTGACTTATCCTTCGGCAGTGGTCCTTTTATTCTACTACAGCGCTTACTCCCATGGTGCACCCAACTTTGACAGATGCTACACAGAATCGAGTTACCGCCCACACCCTTTCCACACACTGCACATAGGTATGCACATTGCCTCGTCTCAATCTACAATGCATAACCTTGGTTTTGTTAATATTGACTCTTAAACCCTTGCTCGCCATGCCCTCTCTCCATCTTCTGAATATGGCCTCATCATCTTGCACATTGTCAGCTATTAGGACTAAACCGTCTACTTAAAACAGTTCCCACTGGAGTCTGGATCTAAAATCTCTAGACAGTGCCTCCAGGACCATAATTTAGAGAAGAGGGCTTAACACTGAACCCTGATGAACTCCAACACCGACTGTGAACTCCTCACTCAGTACACCTTTCACCCTCACCGCAGTTCGCGAATCCTCATACATCTTCATTATCACACGCACCAGCCACTCCTCCACATCAGGTTTCCTCATAGCCCACAGCACAACAAAGCATTTTCCAGGTCTACAAACACAAAGTAAAGATCCCTGCCTTTTAGTAAGTATCTTTCCTGTGTCTGCCTGACTATGAAGATAACATTGGTTGTACCACGTCCTGGCATAAACCAAACTGCATATCATCAATGGAGATGCTTTGCCTGATCAAACCCTCAAAGGCTCTCTCAGACCTTCATGATTTGGTCAAGCATTTTCAGGCCCCTATAATTACCTCTATCTAGTGCATCCCATTGGCCTTTGTATATATTTACTATTACACTTTTGTGCCAATCCTCGGGGATTTTCTCATCTTTAACCCTCCTGGCCTGGGCTGTATCTCCAAAGGACAGGGTGGGCTACCCGGGCGATCTGGCCGAAAAACGTCTAGGCCTAGGCTACCGTATTTTGGTTAATTTTAACTGCTAGAAATTTCCCACGCATCTATAAATGTAGTGCGGTTTCCAATCTGTAGACTGGCGTTGAGTAGAGCTCTCTAAGTCAACTGGTTCAGTTGTGATGACGATTTTAGTGGAGAGCATTTTCAGGCGATTGTAGCAATATGACGATCTTTTCACTACTGAAACAACGACATACAGACATACAATAACAAACGAGTCTTCTCTTTCTTGTTTTCGGAAGTGCGGTGACGCAACGATCGGCTTTGTTTACATGCGTCGGACGCACAGCGTTCAGACCAAGCTGAATAGGCTTTCAAGCTTACTATCTCCTGAAAGGACACCCGGGCACCTGCCCTTATTTCGTGGTGTCATATTAAAATGACACCCGAGGAGGAAGGGTTAATAATGGTGTTTATCATCTCAGTGACTAAGCTGACAGGCAGTCTCCCCTGAGGCTTTTATCATCTCAGTGACAATGTCAGAGCACCCTGGAGCTTTAGCGT
Source organism: Paralithodes platypus (assembly GCA_032716605.1). Lineage (NCBI taxonomy): Eukaryota > Metazoa > Arthropoda > Malacostraca > Decapoda > Lithodidae > Paralithodes > Paralithodes platypus. Next base: position 11,668,882 of record CM064547.1, on the reverse strand, counting down.
CCTTCATTTTATTGATTGCGTCACTCACTACAGCTGGTGCTATCAAAGGAGGGGGTCCAGTTATTGTTTTTTCGATACTAGTCTGTTCCTTATCCCATTCAAACTCTACATTTAGCAATCGTTCATAGTGTGCCTTCCATGCTTCATCGTCATCTTCATCTTCTGCATACACAATCTTCAGAGTAGAGGAGAGTGTGAATTCATGGGTATTTCCAGCTGCCCTAGTTCTGCGGGGAAGGATATAGAGAGGTGGTACAATAATCGAAGCAAATTGATGATGTTATACCTTGTAACTTATTTAAGATGGTATATTACCACCAATATACCTTTAACTTGGCAGATCATTACGAACACTTTATATACACTTTTGTACCCATGATTTTTTAGAGTGTATAGTTATCATACGTTGCTTAATCCTATCACTAACACATAACCTATCTTTCATCAAGTAAAGTTTGTTTTTACCTTTTCTGATATTTTATAGTCTATTCATTATAAGTAAACTAAAATTATTGACCCCAAACCTCCGTAACTGAAAAGCGACTAGAGTGACCTAACTAATATTTATACTATTTTGGAAGAGTCAGCCAAAGGAATAGATGTGACAATTTACAGCCCATTTGCTCTAAACCTTTCTGAGCTACAGAACATAGGGGTTGCGATTTCTGGCCTACTATAGATATTCTAAGAAAAATGTATCACAAGTTGTAGCTGAATTAATTTATTCTTAGCTGATATGTCATTGTAAAATCTATAGTAGAACCTTTCCTCTCATAAACCCATAATTTATACTTCCTAGAACTCTCACCTGGCTTGTGTAGAGTTCGTTGATTGGTGTGTTGTAGTGACTGATTGTTCAATGTACCTGAGCAACATGAGGGCCAGCAGTACACATAAGACGGTCAGCAATACCACCACCCACACCTGAGATGACATTATATAATAGAAAAATATAGAATAACAACATAGGGTAATATCATGTATTATCTATCTATCTATCTATATACTCAGGCACATACCCCATTTTTTTTTTTTTAGCTGGGAATGGCCAACTCAGACAGCCCGAACAGGGAAAAAACAACACAAGAAAAACATAAAAATAAAATACAAATTCACACACATATAGGAGAACACCCAGAGACCAAAGTCCATTTGGGATCTCCAGCAAGATTCCTCGGTGCCAGACCTCCCGGAGAGGTTCCGGTCTCAGCAGGCAAACATACAGCGATACTTTACCACCACAACCCGCCCAACACGCATCCAGGCATACCCTTAATATATATCGACTCCCCGGGCCAGGCGCCTGACGGACTATTATCTAGTCCAACTGGCGCCTGACCCCCTCTCCCAAACAACCACATTTTCACTCATCTATTCACTAGCATTCTCCATGCATTCCTATTTATTTCTACTTCTCTTGCCTGATCTATAGTCACTCCACTATCTTCAAACGCTTGTACTACAAATTTTCTCCACCTCAATGGCGATCTTCCTACCCTTCCCTTGTATCAGACTTACATATTCTCTTTGTAAGCCTTTCATATCCCATTTGCTCAACATGTTTATACCAGCACAGCACCCTTCTGTCTACTCTGACCGACAAATGTTCCTGCTGCCCCACTCTTCTACGCATATCTTCATTCCTCAATATGTCTCTACAAGTCACTCCACACATACTGCAGAAGCAGCTCATCTCTATCACATCCAGCTTTCTTATCTCCTTTTTCTTCAGAGCCCATGTTTTAGCGCCATACATCACTGTTGGTACAACTATCTCTTGATACATTGCACTTGTAACTTTCATTCCGTGATATTATACTGTAAACAATTTTGGGTATGAAATAGGACATATTGATTGTGATTTACCTTTCTGTTCTATTATTTTATAAATGTATTATTAGCAATATACCTTTATGAGGGTACATAACTAGACACTTAATTATCTTTTTCATACCCATGTTTTATTTGTACAGAGTACAAAGTTCAGTCGTGTGGCTGAGCAACCCAAAGTTCGCTTGTGTGCCTAAAAGTTTGCTCATACGCCAAAGCATTTGCTTGTACAGTTGCATGGCCCTAATAAGTATGCCCAAGCAACCCAAAAGTTCACTCACACACACTAAACTTTACCTGTGTGCCCAGAAGTTCAGTCATGTGTCCGTACACCCAAAAGTTTGCCTCAGCGGCCAAAAGTTCAGTTATTGTCACTCGGCCCAAAATATGGTTGCATGGCTGAGCAGCACTAAGTTCACCTGCACACCCCAATAAGTATCGTGTATATTGTTAATGTAATGTACACATATAATGTATTATGAAACGCTGTCCAGTAAATCTGGCAAAACAATAGCTCCTTATTATAGGGGAGGGGAGCACACTTACCTTAAATATTTGAGAATGCATATTTTATCATAGGTTTGTGCATTTTGTATTTACTGTCTTGATAGCGTAATGCTTAGTGTGCGGAATTTCGGTGTGAGTATCCTAGGTGAGAGTCCTTGGAGTACCACATGTATTCATTACTTTCAACTATTTCATTAGTTAGGTTTATTTGTAAATTAATTGGTGGATTGGGGAAAACAAATAGGAATTATCCAGGTTAAAGAGTAATTTATAATGAGGCCTTCCTTTGTGGTTAAGTGCCCCCTTAACCCCTTAAGCACGATGGGCCTCATGGAAGGCTTCCTATAGGGAACGCGATAGGCCTCACGAAGGAAGACCATAAAAAAAGCCTTCCAAAAAAAAAAGGGCCTATCAAAACAAAGGAATTTGTCTCTAGGTGAGATAATTCCCCTCCAGTACTCATCCATGTGTTTCTCCCCCCCCCCCCCCTCCCCTCCTTCCCCACCTTATTCTCCCCCCCCCCCTCCTCAATTATCACCTATTTTTCTTCTTATTTTCATCATTTATCGGTTATTTTTCTCTCCCGCGACAATGTAGCACAAGTGGGTTGCATAAAATATCGTTATGTAACACCCAGACACTGCCCCACTCGCCTCAGTTGACACACAGACAGTGAGAGGGGAGGGTTGCCTGTGGCTCTCTCTAGCCTGAGATTATGACCGGGTGGCCAATATCTTCGTTTTTCACCACCCAAATGCTTTTCCAACTTATTTTAGCACTCTTGAAGGTTAATATATACATCATATATGTAAAATAAAAGCATACCGAAAACAAATAATGCTCTATATTGTAAATATAACGAATTCTGTCAGAATCCAAGGCTAGAAATGCACAAATAACTACCCTAGCCCCTAGGTCTATATCGCGCTTGTCAGGTTAACCGTTTCCGTAACAGTGACGTCCTTTAACTATAAAATAGCTACTATTAGACAATTTTATTCAACTTAAAAAGGGCCTCCAGCAAATAACAGGCTTCGAACTATCTCACTTAACTCTTTTTACTCCCATATATCCTTCTTTAACTGCACAAAATCGTCTAAATATAACTAGACACAATTAGAAAGACATCACCGGTACAGGAGTTAATTACCCCTTCCATTTGTCTAAACATTAGGTTATCAGAGTGCAGCTGGGAGTATGTACAGGCTAAGGCAGTATTCGAGAATGCATAATATAGCATAGGCTTGTGCATAAGCCTTTTAACACTTTGGCTTTGGGTATATTTCTGCCATATTATGGCTCATTCAGGCACTCCTGATTGATTAGGCAATGTCTGAATGAAATTAAATGTATTCAGCCAAAAACAAGAAGAAAATCATTTCAAAATGACATCAAAACGAGCTTCATAGATCGAAGGGTTCACCTGCAGCATTACCATAGACATTTGCTAAAATTAGCAATTATCGCTAATATCGCGCTACATTTGCATTTGGCAGCACTGTATATCTCTCGAGTCTCTGACTCAGAGCCCTCAGTGCCGCGGCCGCCTGGCTGGGGGAAGGACGTGTGGCCTGTCGTGCTCCCGCTCCCTCTCACTCGATTTTACAATCTTTAAGAGCCGTTAAAAGCCTGTAAATTGCTGTAAATTGCCATGGCATTCGGGAACGTCTCCCGCAGGCAATGGGTTAACTGTCTTGGTAGCGTAATGCTTAGTGTGCGGCATTTCAGTGTGAGTATCCTAGATTCGAGTCCTTGGAGTACCATATGTATTAATTACTATCATTGATTTCATTAGTTAGGTATATTTGGAAATTAAATTGGTGGATTAGTGAAAACAAATATGAAAATATGAATATGGAGCATATTTCCCATAAATTTAGCTCCCAAGTAATATTTTGGAATGAATTGAGCAAGTGATATGAAATCAGAAATGGTCCCCTAATGGGGATTGGGGGAGATTGAGCCCCTAGAAATTTGGTTTGACTTAATCCTAAGAAAATCTTTATCCCTTCCTTGATCAAAAGTTATGTAAAATTAATAGGAGTAAATTCATGTAAAGTGAAACTGGCAGTGGCAACGGTGTGATTATGGTCTCTGGGGGTAGGGTAGAGGGTATCTAGAACCCTAAAAATATAAAATCTTGTGCAACAACACCTTACTACTGTATTTATTATTTATTCAAAATGCTTCCTGCGATATAGCCTTATAGGTATCAAGAGGGGTTTGACCCCTAGTGACTAATGGAGGTGACTCCAGCTGATGAAAATCACCAGGGATTTGCTTTATTATATGCTTAATATAAATCATAATTTTGCTTTGAAAAACATCTGCTATGGAGATGCATCAATTAGAAGAAATTAAGAAAATGGCCCCCAGTAGGGGGCGAGGGGTTCCTCTCCTATTGTCATGTAAAATGTTACTATGATGAGTGCCCAGACTTCCGTAATATCTTCTGCAAAAGGTGTCTTTGGTGGATTGATCCCTAGCCGGGGGGAATCCAATCCGATGAAAATTGGTAGGGATTGACTTTATCATATTCGTCCTGCTCATCTAAGTTGTTTGCTTTGAAAACCAGCTTGATTGTAAATTATTGAAATGCAGCAAGTACAATACAAACAGAAATTGGCCCTGAGCAGGGAGGGGGAAGGGGGGGACCTAACCTCTTGTAGAACGATAGGGACCAAGTTTATGCCATATGCCATTATGCCATAGGCCATAATATGCACATATACTATTTTGTGACAATGATCAGTATCCAACTCAAATGAGACAATACATAGCTTTATTGATGCTCATTTGCTAGACAACTTGGTTTAAAAGTTTCGAATATTTTAATTCCTTTAACCTTCTTTATGACCACGACTGTACAATTTGATGGCCTCTCCCAGCTTGGACTCGTTGTATTTTAGCTTAAGAAGACGACTGTTTCCACCATGTAGTTTGGACAGTTGTACAGACTGTAGTTTGTTAGTATGGCGATTTTAAGACATGATTCCGTTGTGTTGGTGATATTATTAAGTTTCTTCTCATTCACGTGTCAATCATTTACTAATGATTGACAGCAAGCCTGAGTAATAGGGGATACCTTATACCAAAACAATTATACAATTAACTTGATGAAGGTCTGGGGAATAGTTGTTCTTAGCCTGAATAGGATAGTTCAGATAATGAACACCGTGGATAATGAGTGTCGTCGCTCCTCTATACAAAAAACTGCCTCATGACCCCCTTGATGTTTGACTGTAGGATCGCCAAGGGGCCTCCTCCAGGATGTACAGTCGGAAACATTTGCAATTGGTCCAGGGATACTGTGTTCTTATATTATTCAACCTATTGTTAAATACAGAAATAAGGAATGCAAATATATAGAAATTAACAAACCACATGTTGGTTATGGCTGTCTGTTTTGTTTATCACTACTCTACTTAAAATATATACAATAGCATAAATATAAGAAGCACTGGGCCAGGTGGAGAGTTTGTCAGCTGTACTTCTTACTTCAACTGTAACACCTGTATATACAGTACATACTACTCTAACACTATATCCTACCCTAACACTATCTTCTACTGTAATACTATATACTACTCTAACACTATATACAACTATAACACTATATACTACTCTAACACTATATACTACTATAACACTATATACTACTCTAACACTATATACTACTATAACACTATATACTACTATAACACTATACTACTATAACACTATATACTACTCTAACACTATATACTACTATAACACTATATACTACTATAACACTATATACTACTATAACACTATATACTACTATAACACTATATACTACTATAACACTATATACTACTATAACACAATATACTACTATAACACTATATACTACTCTAACAATATATACTACCCTAACACTATATACTACTCTAACACTATCTACTACTATAACACTATATACTACTAAAACACTATATACTACTATAACACTATATACTACTATAACACAATATACTACTATAACACTATATACTACTATAACACTATATACTACTATAACACTATATACTACTATAACACTATATACTACTATAACACTATATACTACTATAACACTATATACTACTATAACACTATATACTACTATAACACTATATACTACTATAACACTATATACTACTATAACACTATATACTACTATAACACTATATACTACTATAACACTATATACTACTATAACACTATATACTACTATAACACTATATACTACTATAACACAATATACTACTATAACACTATATACTACTATAACACTATATACTACTATAACACTATATACTACTATAACACTATATACTACTATAACACTATATACTACTATAACACTATATACTACTATAACACTATATACTACTATAACACTATATACTACTATAACACTATATACTACTATAACACTATATACTACTCTAACACTATATACTACTATAACACTATATACTACTATAACACTATATACTACTATAACACTATATACTACTATAACACTATATACTACTATAACACTATATACTACTATAACACTATATACTACTATAACACTATATACTACTATAACACTATATCTACTATAACACTATATACTACTATAACACTATATACTACTATAACACTATATACTACTATAACACTATATACTACTATAACACTATATACTACTATAACACTATACTACTATAACACTATATACTACTATAACACTATATACTACTATAACACTATACTACTATAACACTATATACTACTATACACTATATACTACTATAACACTATATACTACTATAACACTATATACTACTATAACACTATATACTACTATAACACTATATACTACTATAACACTATATACTACTATAACACTATATACTACTATAACACTATATACTACTATAACACTATATACTACTATAACACTATATACTACTATAACACTATATACTACTATAACACTATATACTACTATAACACTATATACTACTATAACACTATATACTACTATAACACTATATACTACTATAACACTATATACTACTATAACACTATATACTACTATAACACTATATACTACTAGAACACTATATACTACTCTAATTTTTTTTTTTTTTTAAATGTTTTACCACTCAGTCTGTGCATCCCCTCTTTGGACCCTAGACCAGGTCAGAATAGTCATCAAAGCGCCTGACTTCGTTGTCATTCAGCTACTTCCTATTCCGGGGTAAGCACTCAGACTCATCATCGTGGATTACTACTACTACATTGATTTTTATTTAATATTTTTCATACATTTCATGTTACTACTACTACCATCACCACCTCCACCATCACCACCACCACTACCATATATTGAATATTGTACACATACTAAATTTCACAAGCATCAGATACTACTATTCTATACCATGCAACTTCAATCCAGTCTCCTTCCTATGCGACCCTCTGCCACTGCTGCCTCGTAGTCTACTTCTGCCACCGTCACTGGTTGTGGTGCAGACCTTCTTGTTCCCCGCAGGCATAGTAGTGCTGATCTGATCAATGAGAAAGATAGACGGCATCTCATCCAGGCTACGACGTGGCTCCTAGGCTGTTGCTTCTTCTCTGCGATGATCTCTGCTAGCCTTGAATAGAAGCACTGGGCCCTGGGTCCCATCCCTCCTGATGTGGTGAAGACTAGTGGGGTAAAGCTGCCATGTTCAACGTGTAAGATCCTTTCTCCATATGTCCTGACCTTTTCTCGTTCGTTCCTCTTGTGTGCAGCCTCCAGAGACAGCTCGCTGTAGCTGTGGGCCATTGGGTCAAATACTCTTATGTCAAAGAACGCTCGCTGTGCATTTGTCCAAAAGCCTCTTGCACTAACGTCCAATCTTGCTTCAGTAGATGTATTCTAACACTATATACTACTCTAACACTATATACTACTATAACACTATATACTACTATAACACTATATCCTACTCTAACACTATATACTACTATAACACTATATACTACTATAACACTATATACTACTATAACACTATATACTACTATAACACTATATACTACTATAACACTATATACTACTCTAACACTATATACTACTATAACACTATATACTACTATAACACTATATACTATAACACTATATACTACTATAACACTATATACTACTATAACACTATATACTACTATAACACTATATACTACTATAACACTATATACTACTCTAACACTATATACTACTATAACACTATATACTACTATAACACTATATACTACTCTAACACTATATACTACTATAACACTATCTACTACAACACTATATACTACTATAACACTATATACTACTATAACACTATATACAACTAAAACACTATATACTACTATAACACTATATACAACTAAAACACTATATACTACTTTAACACTATATCCTACTATAACACTATATACTACTATAACACTATACTACTATAACACTATATACTACTATAACACTATATACTACTATAACACTATATATTACTATAACACTATATACTACTATAACACTATATACTACTATAACACTATATACTACTATAACACTATATACTACTCTAACACTATATACTACTCTAACACTATATACTACTATAACACTATATACTACTCTAACACTATATACTACTCTAACACTATATACTACTATAACACTATATACTACTATAACACTATATATACTACTATAACACTATATACTACTATAACACTATATACTACTATAACACTATATACTACTCTAACACTATATACTACTATAACACTATATACTACTATAACACTATATACTACTATAACACTATATACTACTATAACACTATATACTACTCTAACACTATATACTACTATAACACTATATACTACTATAACACTATATACTACTATAACACTATATACTACTATAACACTATATACTACTATAACACTATATACTACTATAACACTATATACTACTATAACACTGTATACTACTATAACACTATATACTACTATAACACTATATACTACTATAACACTAGCTACTACTATAACACTAGCTACTACTATAACACTATATACTACTATAACACTATATACTACTATAACACTATATACTACTATAACACTATATACTACTATAACACTATATACTACTATAACACTATATACTACTATAACACTATATACTACTATAACACTATATACTACTCTAACGCTATATACTACTAGAACACTATATACTACTCGAACACTATATACTACTCTAACACTATATACTACTAGAACACTATATACTACTCGAACACTATATACTACTATAACACTATATACTACTATAATACTATATACTACTATAACACTATATTGATTATAAAGGTATTAACCTGAAACAACAATAAAACGAGTGAAAACAGCGTTTGGATGGTCAAAATCGGAGATATAGCCCGCGAGTTGTATAATGTATGGGTGAGGCAAGCTGCTTTCCCGCCAATTTCCCCCAAGGCCACTGAAACACAGTCGATCGATACTCTCTCTCTCTCTCTTGCATTCGCTTGCTATCAGTGATGACCACACCCTGCAACTGGATTTCTAATGTTAGCACCAAAATATACCTCAGAATAAGGGAATAACAGGGAAAATAGGTGATAACTGAAGGAGAGGAGGAAAGTGGGGAAGGAGGGGAGGTAGAGGACTGAGATTTTGCATGGCCCAGGGGCCAAAAAAATAAATAAAAAGTAAAAAATAAAAAAATAAAATAAAAACAAATCGATGTCAAAAGTTGATTTTTGTTTTCTCGGACTCTTAACCCTTAATTAGCGGCTCACCACATAAGTCGAGTTAAATAAAGCTGGACTATGTGGCGGCGCTCGACATAGGTCGAGTGGCAATTTCAGCACGTAATGTTGCTGAGAGAGAGAGACAAGTGGTGGCAGGAGATTAGCGAGCGTATGACTGCTCCAGACCACCGCGGCGAACCTACTGACACGAATCTCAGCTCCCTCCTCCCTCTCTCACTCGCTACATACTGAATTATATGGGGAAAGTACCGAATTACATGCTTTTTGCACTCGCGTTGCACGGTTATTGCAAGAAAACTAGCCATCATAAAAGGATCGTTATGGTGTCATTCGAAAGCTCTGTTTATACCCTTTCAGGGATAGGTACTTGTTTTACGTTCTGGGTCTTATTTAGGCATGAAAATGATCACGTAAACAGCCCTATTTTGGCTAAAAACACCCCGCTGGGCGGTACATATAAATAAACCGCATAGGCCGCTCGTAAGGTGTTAAGAGTCTCCCCGCAGTCCGCCGGGGGAACTCTTAAGAGTCTCCCAGCAGTTCCCGGGTTAAGGGGATGTATCATCTGCAAGAGATTGCAAGGTACATCATACCGTGCTGTACAGGCCCCTCCATTGCCGGAGTTTAGGGTTCAGGAAATGAGTCCTTTCCAGGTAACGGGGGTTGACTACACAGGTGCCTTGCCAGTAAAAGTGAAGGGGGGTACTGTAAGTAAATTATATGTAGTCTTATTCACCTGTGCAGTTACTAGAGCGGTCCATGTAGAGACGGTGTCTAACCTCTCCTGCGAATCATTTTTGCATGCGTTCCGTAGGTTTAGTAGCAGGAGGGGTTACCCTGAGATTATGACGAGTGATTATGCCACCACATTTGTTAGCGGAGCCAGTACATTACGGGAGTTGATAGATAATGCAAGGTTAAACGGTACTCTAGCGGAATTCAGGTGCGAGTGGCGGTTTATACCGGCCAGGGCGCCATGGTTCGGTGCCATATGGGAACGGGTCATTGGCATCCTAAAGGCTGGCTTGAAGAAGGTACTGGGTCGAGCATTGGTTACCACAGAGGAACTGAATACGGTATTACTGGAGCTCGAGCCCACAGTCAATAATCGCCCACTTGGCTACACCTACAGTGATCTTGAGGACCCTCTACCCATCACTCCTTCACAACTGGTTCATGGGAGGCGGATCAGAAGCTTTCCAAGGCGAGAAGTCACGGATGAAGATCTCAAGGACACGACGTGGCGTAACTATTCCGTCAACCAACGCTTCCAATATGTAACGAAACTCTCACACGACCTGTGGAAAAGGTGGAGCACTGATTATTTAATAGCACTCAGGGAGCAACACTTAATGGTAAAAAGAGGGATAGCATCGCCACAAGTTGGGGACGTCGTTCTAGTACATGATGACGGCCCCCGACTTTTTTGGCGTATAGGTCGGATAATGAAACTTCTTCGTGGTCATGACCACGAATGTAGAGTAGTTCAGGTAAAAACCGGAGCTGGTTTGATCACCAGACCGGTGGTTAAGCTATACTCACTACAGATAGATTTAGAGGTAGTGTATGGCGACAGCAAGCCGAACTCTGATAATATCCTTCCTGCTACTGGAGCGGACCGAGGTGATACCCCTCAGAGGCCGTCATGTCGGGCTGCTTTGGGTTCCTCCCAGTTGTGGCGATCCATGATCGGGATGGGACAATTGTAAATATTTTGTATATAACTGGTGGCGGAGTATGTCGTGAATCCGAGCTGGTATATATACCGTAGTTTGAATTTCCCGGGTTCACGACAGCTGGTTCCTTTTTGTTTATACGCATTACTTTATTTAGATTTGTGGATAAATATTACTGTGGTTGCACCAATTATATCTTAGTTTATTTTCCCTTACTATTTAATCACGGGGGACTATATAGAACCCTTAAATATATTTTATATTGTCACGATAAAAAGGAATCTCAGACACACTTCACACAGACTTCGTCCCGCTAATTACAGACGGCCAGCTGCTGCCACATAACAGCAGAACTTCCCTGATATTCACCTACTGACATGTCCATCATCTAATCTACACTCTTTGAATCACAGCTAAGTTCCTTCAATACTAGAAGTACTTCATAGATATTACTGGGACTACCACAGATAACCTACACATACATGTTTACAAGTAAGTCAAACGCCGACCCGGTATCATTTTTAAAGCCTAGGCCAATTCATCTTTCCAGGTTTAATTATTTAATTGATATCCGTTTCTCCTCTACCCCCTAGGAATAATAAACAGGATATGAATCAAGGGTGTCAACTGGGAATAACAAAAATAAATGTTTTGGCCTATGCCGACGATATAGCTCTGATTGCTCATGAACATGATGATATGGAAAAATTGTATATAAAATTGAAAATTGAATTAGAAAAAAAATGGTTTGATTATTAATAATAACAAGACAAAATGCAGGAAATTCATAAGGAAAGGAAACCAATCTTCGGGTAATACTATAAAATTACATCATGATGAACTAGACCTAGTAAAATCGTTTAAATATCTGGGCCATGTGATCTCTTCTTCTCTACATGACAATGATGATGTTGATTTAAGGCTAAACACATTTTATTCAAGTTTTAATACAGTAATTAGAAATTGTTCGTATGTTGATAAGAAAACATTTTGTTTTTATACAATGCGTATTGTAAGCCAGACTTTGGACTTCCACTCTGGAACAATTGTAAGACTTTTCTACAGGTATCTTCAAAACTTTTGCCTTAGCTATCAAAAAGTCAATGAAGCGGATCCTTGGTGTACCTTCCTATTCCAGTAACCATGAGGTGGCAGAGTCACGTGAACAATTACTGCCGAAGCATCACGTTGCTCTTATTCAGGCAAGATATTTTCAGAGAATAGCTAAGTCTAATAATCATATAATTAATACTAATTGGTAATACTTGCAGTCTGGACTTTATATAAACAATGTTGAGAATCTATTTAATAAGACATATAATATTGATGTATGGAAGTATGATCTTAACACAATCTACTCTAGAATCCTATGGGTTCAGCGACACGAAGAACGACGGGCTCCCGTGTCTTATGATCCAAATACAAGGTGATGCTTCCTCGGTCTATCTAAGATGTCATATAATTATTCCAACAAATACTTGGTTCATAACAAAATGCGGTTGCTAAAGTTGATATAATAAAATATATATTTGATTATAGGCTATACTGTAAATAAACAAGAGTTGTAGGAATTCATATGTGTATACCTTTTCAGCTATTTTACTTTTCTAAATTATTTTAATGGATATGTAATAATTATGTACATGCATGTAATTTTTTATATATTATGAAATAAAGACAATTTAATTGAATTGAACTACCCTAACACTATATAATACTATAACACTATATACTACTACAACACTATATGCTACTCTAACACTATACTACTTTAACACTATACTACTATAACTATATACTACTCTAACACTATACTACTATAACACTATATATTACTATAACACTATATACTACTATAACGCTATATCCTACTCTAACACTATTTACTACTCTAACACTATATACTAAAGTGAGATAAGTGTTTTTTAAAGTGAGTTTAGTGTTTTTGAAGTGAGGTAAGTGTTTTTAAGTGAGTGAAGTGATCTGAAGAAAGTGAACGTCACCATGCCTCGTGCCTGTACCCACTGCGCCGGTAGGTTTGGTGCTTCCATGTTTGCTCCTGCCGATCCACAAGTCTGCCGACTCTGCCAGCAACGAGAGGATTTGACAGCAAAATTGGATGAAGCCCACAACAAGATCAACGCCCTCGCCAGGAAGCTGGAATCACTCCAAGAATTTGTAACACTCAACGTTGGAGTATCACTAACTCCAATTGTTTCAACTCCAGCATCCACCACCGCCCCAACGTCATCAGCCAACAATCCAACACCTGCAGTAGCCACTGCAACAGATGCTTCTGATGAACCTGAGCCGACATCAAACCAGGACAGCTGCCCTGTTCATCTTAGTCTCTCCCCCACTCCTCGTGCAAGAAGCCTGCTAGCACAAACAGTACCAACCCCTCGCCCCCGTTCTAACCACTCCTCTCCCCGACCTGTACGCAGAGTCTCGCCACCACAGATTTCCGGATTTACACCAGTGAGGAACGGTGCACGACCAACGCAGAAAAGGTCTCATCTACCAGTCACAATGTCAAACAGATTTGAGATCTTGGTAGAGATGGAAGACGAACCAGAAGAGACCAGGCTCGTTGGGGATTCCATCCTACAAAGACAGGTCGAAGAGTTCTGCGACAGAGTCCCAAATCGACGAAAAAGATTTTGCATCCCAGGAGCTGGACTGGACGACATTGTGGAAGCCTTCGAAGATACCACAAAGGATGCAAACGAAAATACACTTTTTGTCATCCATGCTGGTTCAAATGACATCATGCGCACCAGATCCGAAGAGTTGATGGAGAAATATCGCAAGATGATCCAGCACTACAAAAACAAGTCAAAGAATATCATCATCTCAGGCATTCTCCCCAAGATCGACGCACCTGACAAATTCTACGACAAGGCCTTCAGCACAAATAGCCGACTAAAATATTTGTGTCTGAAGGAAGAAGTTGAATTCATCAACCTCTGGGATAATTTCTATAACCAGCCTACTCTGTTCCGCAAGGATGGCACTCATCTAAACGCTGTGGGTTCAGCACGCAAGGGTCGTCTCCTACACGAAGCAGTCCGCAGCCATGGATCAAAAGACGCCATCCAAGAAGAAGCAGCAGTGACATAAATCATCCGACGCCAAGCAAAAAATAGAGGCAACCGAGGACCACCAGCGATAAGGACCGAAGACAGCGAGGACCGAGGACAGCCATGAACATACATGTAGATCCGACAAGAACCAACAATATTATTAAAGAGCGTTCCGTGAGTTCTAAAATAACAAATTTAAAGGTTTTCTATGCAAACGTTTGTAGCATACGCAATAAATTTTCAGATTTAGAGGAGCTAGTGTTTACAGAAAATTCTGATGTGATTGGCATAACTGAATCTTGGCTCAATACAGAAGATAGAGACTTTTTAGAAGAGTATTCACTTCCCGGTTATGTAATGTTTGAGAAAAGCCGAATAAATCGAAATGGAGGTGGCGTTTTACTTTATATCAAAGAAAGTCTTAACCCTACCCTCTTGTCAAAACCTCAAATTGTGAACGTCGACACATCTTTTGTGCTAATAAAGAATAATAACGGTACAAAAATAATACTTGCGTTAATATACAGACCTCCAGCTCAATCAGTGCAAACTGACCGAGAAATTTACGAACAAATTGCAGATGTAAGTAACTCACAAGATACCGTAATTTTTGGCGACTTTAATTTACCTGTGACCAAGTGGGGCGATACTCTTACTTCACACTCCGGACATGACTTGTATACGAACTTGCAAGAGAGTTCGCTTTATCAATTTGTTCGAACACCGACCCGTGGTAATAACGTTCTTGACATTGTACTTGCAACAAAAGATGAATTAATAGAGAATTTGAATGTTGGTGATGAATTCAGTAACAGCGACCATCGTACGATAACTTTCACTTTAAACTTTACTAGTAACGAACCAAATAGTAGCATCGAAAAGTCCCTAATTTCAAGAAAGCAAACTTTCATAAACTTAGAGCTATGTTTAAAGAAACTGACTGGAGCTTTTTAATTAACAATAACGACAATAATACATCTTGGAAGTTATTCGAAACCACTTACCTAAAAGCAATGCAAGACTACATGCCATCGAAAATACGGCGTCCAGGCCATAATAATAAGCCCAAATGGTGGAATAAAGATATTTCAAACTGCCTGCTTGCTAAAAAATTTGCTAATGATAGATTAAAATCCTCACAAAATGACGAAGAACGGTTGAAATTTGTAGAGCTACGACGCAAAGCCAAAAAGTTAATTAAGCAAAGTAAAAAGACCCTAGAGTTACATATTGCGAATCAAAGTAAAACAAACCGGAAAAAATTCTATAGTTATATCAGAAAGAAAAAAGTAGTTACTTCAACTGTTGGACCGTTAGTCGATGAAAATAGAGAATACACCAAAGATGAAGTACAAATGAGTAATGCTCTCAATACCTTCTTTGCATCAGTTTTTACAACAGAAGACCTCAGTGATATCCCTACACCATCGCCGATTCAGATTGATAATTCAGATGTTCTAAGCAATATCACCGTTACAGAGAGAGAAGTATTGAATTGTTTAGATAAACTCAAGGTAAATAAAACGCCTGGACCTGATACAATCTCGCCTAGAGTTCTAAAGGAAGCTAAGGATGAGCTCTCCAAACCACTGACTTTACTATTCAATAAATCCTTGCAGTCTGGAACTATGCCTGATCAGTGTAGCCAACGTAACACCGATATTAAAAAAAGGCAACAAATCCCTACCCAATAACTATCGTCCAATTAGCTTAACCTCAGTTGTATGTAGAATGCTAGAAACGGTCATAAGAGACAGACTCGTAAATCACTTAGAGGAAAATAACATACTTAAAGATACTCAACACGGCTTTCGTAAAAAATGTTCCTGTTTAACAAACCTCTTAGACTTCTTCCACGATATCCTCAACCTCTACGATGAGAGTAAAGCTGTAGATATTATATACCTTGATTTTCAAAAGGCCTTTGACAAAGTTCCCCACAAACGTTTACTGCTAAAACTAAAAGCGCATGGAATACAAGACGGTGTGTTGAAATGGATAGAAAATTGACTCAGTGACAGAAAGCAAAGAGTAGTCATAAACGGTAAGGCATCTAAATGGACCAATGTAAGTAGCGGGGTACCCCAGGGATCGGTACTAGGACCAATTCTCTTTCTAATTTACATCAACGACATAGATGAGGGTCTCACCTGTACAATCTCAAAATTTGCTGACGATACAAAAATTGCAAATAGCGTATTTTCAAAAGAACAAGTTGACGATATGCAACACAATCTAGATAAATTGTCACATTGGGCCCAAATTTGGCAAATGAGTTTCAATGCGGATAAATGTAAAGTACTACATATCGGATATCTAAATGAGAAAGCAAACTATTCGATGAATGGCACTCAGCTTAAGAATGTAAACAGAGAAACCGATCTGGGAGTAACAATATCGAGTAACCTAAAACCGAGTCAACAATGTTCAGAAGTTGTTAAGAAGGCAAACAAAATAATTGGCTTTATAGGCAGGTCATTTGAGCATAAATCCAAAGACGTTATCCTAACCCTTTACAATTCCTTAGTCCGCCCTCTTCTGGAATACTGCGTTCAATGCTGGTGCCCTTATTACCAAAAACACATAAACAAGCTAGAACGAGTTCAACGTAGAGTTACCAAACTGATACATAGCCTAAAGAACAAACCATACGAAGAGCGTCTTAGAGAATTAAATCTATTTCCTTTAACCCAGCGCAGATTAAGAGGTGCCTTAATTCAAGTGTTCAAAATCATCAAAGGCATCGACAATATGAACTGTAGTAAGTACTTCACTATCGACCAATCTAATTACACGCGGGGAAACGGTTGCAAAATTATTGGTAAATCTTTTAACTCACACCAATCTAAGAATTTCTTCTTCAATCGAGTTGTCAACTTGTGGAATGGGTTTCCCCGAGACGTTATAGACTGCAGCACCGTTGATTTATTTAAACTCCACCTAGACAAATATCTCGCATCAAACCCGCGACTGACTGCGTTTGTAAATGAATAACTTTATTTTATCCTCCCCTCAGTTACTAACCCATTTGTCCCCAACTAACTTCCTAGTCCTGCCACGGACATTAGTTCCAAGGCAGTAGTGTCCTTTCCAATGTTCCCTTACCCACTCTAAACCACTGTTTGGACACTTGATCCTCAGTGTTTTGGAGGACAAGCAGCCTAGAAGGGTCACTAGATCTGTTGTTGCTTGATTTCCTTTGTACTCCTTTTCACCCTAACACTATATACTACTATATACTACTATAACATATATACTACTCTAACACTATATACTATTCTAACACTATATACTAGTCTAACACTATATACTACTATAACACTATATCCTACTCTAACACTATATGTTTCTCTAACATTATTTACTACTATAACACTATATCCTACTCTAACACTATATACTACTATAACACTATATACTACTATAACACTATATACTACTATAACACTATATACTACTATAACACTATATACTACTATAACACTATATACTACTATAACACTATATACTACTATAACACTATATACTACTATAACACTATATACTACTACTATACTACTATAACACTATATACTACTATAACACTATATACTACTATAACACTATATATACTACTATAACACTATATACTACTATAACACTATATATACTACTATAACACTATATACTACTATAACACTATATACTACTATAACACTATATACTACTATAACACTATATCCTACTCTAACACTATATACTACTCTAACACTATATACTACTATAACACTATATACTACTATAACACTATATACTACTATAACACTATATACTACTATAACACTATATACTACTATAACACTATATACTACTATAACACTATATCCTACTATAACACTATATACTACTAAAACACTATATACTACTTTAACACGATATCCTACTCTAACACTATATACTACTATAACACTATATACTACTATAACACTATATACTACTATAACACTATATACTACTCTAACACTATATACTACTCTAACACTATATACTACTATAACACTATATACTACTATAACACTATATACTACTAACACTATATACTACTATAACACTATATACTACTATAACACTATATACTACTATAACACTATATACTACTATAACACTATATACTACTATAACACTATATACTACTATAACACTATATACTACTATAACACTATATACTACTATAACACTATATACTACTATAACACTATATACTACTATAACACTATATCCTAGTCTAACACTATATACTACTATAACACTATATACTACTATAACACTATATACTACTATAACACTATATACTACTATAACACTATATACTACTATAACACTATATCCTACTCTAACACTATATACTACTATAACACTATATACTACTATAACACTATATACTACTATAACACTATATACTACTATAACACTATATACTACTATAACACTATATACTACTATACACTATATACTACTATAACACTATATACTACTATAACACTATATACTACTATAACACTATATACTACTATAACACTATATACTACTATAACACTATATACTACTATAACACTATATACTACTATAACACTATATACTACTATAACACTATATACTACTATAACACTATATACTACTATAACACTATATACTACTATAACACGATATACTACTCTATCACTATATACTACTATAACACTATATACTACTATAACACTATATACTACTATAACACTATATACAACTAAAACACTATATACTACTATAACACTATATACTACTATAACACTATATACTACTATAACACTATATACTACTATAACACTATATACTACTATAACACTATATACTACTATAACACTATATACTACTATAACACTATATACTACTATAACACTATATACTACTATAACACTATATACTACTATAACACTATATACTACTATAACACTATATACTACTATAACACTATATACTACTATAACACTATATACTACTATAACACTATATACTACTATAACACTATATACTACTATAACACTATATACTACTATAACACTATATACTACTCTAACACTATATACTACTCTAACACTATATACTACTATAACACTATATACTACTATAACACTATATACTACTATAACACTATATACTACTATAACACTATATACTACTATAACACTATATACTACTATAACACTATATACTACTATAACACTATATACTACTATAACACTATATACTACTATAACACTATATACTACTATAACACAATATACTACTATAACACTATATACTACTATAACACTATATACTACTATAACACTATATACTACTATAACACTATATACTACTATAACACTATATACTATAACACTATATACTACTATAACACTATATACTACTATAACACTATATACTACTATAACACTATATACTACTATAACACTATATACTACTCTAACACTATATACTACTATAACACTATATACTACTATAACACTATATACTACTATAACACTATATACTACTATAACACTATATACTACTATAACACAATATACTACTATAACACTATATACTACTATAACACTATATACTACTCTAACAATGTATACTACTATATTGGTGATGAATTCAGTAACAGCGACCATCGTACGATAACTTTCACTTTAAAGTTTACTAGTAACGAACCAAATAGTAGCATCGAAAAAGTCCCTAATTTCAAGCAAGCAAACTTCCATAAACTTAGAGCTATGTTTAAAGAAACTGACTGGAGCTTTTTAATTAACAATAACGACATAAATACATCTTGGAAGTTATTCGAAACCACTTACCTAAAAGCAGTGCAAGACTGCATACCATCGAAAATACGGCGTCCAGGCCATAATAATAAGCCCAAATGGTGGAATAAAGATATTTCAAACTGCCTGCTTGCTAAAAAATGTGCTAATGATAGATTAAAATCCTCACAAAATGACGAAGAACGGGTGAAATTTGTAGAGCTACGACGCAAAGCCAAAAAGTTAATTAAGCAAAGTAAAAGACCTTAGAGTTACATATTGCGAATCAAAGTAAAACACAAACCCGAAAGAATTCTATAGTTATATCAGAAAGAAAAAAAGTAGTTACTTCAACTGTTGGACCGTTAGTCGATGAAAAAGGAGAATACACCAAAGACGAAGTACAAATGAGTAATGCCCTCAATACCTTCTTTGCATCAGTTTTTACAACAGAAGACCTCAGTGATATCCCTACACCATCGCCGATTCAGATTGATAATTCAGATGTTCTAAGCAATATCACCGTTACAGAGAGAGAAGTATTGAATTGTTTAGATAAACTCAAGGTAAATAAAACGCCAGGACCTGATACAATCTCGCCTAGAGTTCTAAAGGAAGCTAAGAATGAGCTCTCCAAACCACTGACATTACTATTCAATAAATCCTTGCAGTCTGGAACTATGCCTGATCAGTGGAAGCTAGCCAACGTAACACCGATATTCAAAAAAGGCAGCAAATCCCTACCCAGTAACTATCGTCCAATTACTTAACCTCAGTTGTATGTAAAATGCTAGAAACGGTCATACGAGACAGACTCGTAAATCACTTGGAGGAAAATAACATACTTAAAGATATGCACCACGGCTGTCGTAAAAAAAGTTTCTGTTTAACAAACCTCTTAGACTTCTTCCACGATATCCTCAACCTCTACGATGAGAGTAAAGCTGTAGATATTATATACCTTGATTTTCAAAAGGCCTTTGACAAAGTTCCCCACAAACGTTTACTGCTAAAACTAAAAGCGCATGGAATACAAGACGGTGTGTTGAAATGGATAGAAAATTGGCTCAGCAACAGAAAGCAAAGGGTAGTCATAAACGGTAAGGCATCTAAATGACCAATGTAAGTAGCGGGGTACCCCAGGGATCGGTACTAGGACCAATTCTCTTTCTAATTTACATCAACGACATAGATGAGGGTCTCACCTGCACAATCTCAAAATTTGCTGACGATACAAAAATTGCAAATAGCGTACTCTCAAAAAACAAGTTGACGATATGCAACACAATCTAGATAAATTGTCATGTTGGGCCCAAATTTGGCAAATGAGTTTCAATGCGGATAAATGTAAAGTACTACATGTCGGATACCTAAATGAGAAAGCAAACTATTCGATGAATGGCACTCAGCTTAAGAATGTAAACAGAGAAACTGATCTGGGAGTAACAATATCGAGTAACCTAAAACCGAGTCAACAATGTTCAGAAGTTGTTAAGAAGGCAAACAAAATAATTGGCTTTATAGGCAGGTCATTTGAGCATAAATCCAAAGAAGTTATCCTAACCCTTTACAATTCCTTAGTCCGCCCTCTTCTGGAATACTGCGTTCAATCCTGGTGCCCTTATTACCAAAAAAGATATAAACAAGCTAGAACGAGTTCAACGTAGAGTTACCAAAATGATACCTAGCCTAAAGAACAAACCATACGAAGAGCGTCTTAGAGAATTAAATCTATTTCCTTTAACCCAGCGCAGATTAAGAGGCGACTTAATTCAAGTGTTCAAAATCATCAAAGGCATCGACAATATGAACTGTAGTAAGTACTTCACTATCGACCAATCTAATTACACGCGGGGAAACGGTTGCAAAATTATTGGTAAATCTTTTAACTCGCACGAATCTAAGAATTTCTTCTTCAATCGAGTTGTCAACTTGTGGAATGGGCTTCCCCGAGACGTTATAGACTGCAGCACCGTTGATTCATTTAAATTCCGCCTAGACAAATATCTCGCATCAAACCCCGCGACTGACTGCGTTTGTAAATGAATAACTTTATCCTCCCCTCAGTTACTACCCCATATGTCCCCTACTAACTTCCTAGTCCTGCCACGTTAGTGGCAGGGCAGTAGTTTCCTTTCCAATGTTCCCTTACCCACTCTAAACCACTGTTTGGACACTTGATCCTCAGTGTTTTGGAGGACAAGCAACCTAGAAGGGTCACTAGATCTGTTGTTGCTTGATTTCCTTTGTACTCCTTTGTACTCCTTTGTACTACTATAACACTATATACTACTATAACACTATATACTACTATAACACTATATAGTACTATAACACTATATACTACTCTAACACTATATACTACTATAACACTATATACTACTATAACACTATATACTACTATAACACTATATACTACTATAACACTATATACTACTATAACACTATATATACTACTATAACACTATACTACTATAACACTATATACTACTATATAACACTATATACTACTCTAACACTATATACTACTATAACACTATATACTACTATAACACTATATACTACTATAACACTATATACTACTATAACACTATATACTACTATAACACTATATACTACTATAACACTATATACTACTATAACACTATATACTACTATAACACTATATACTACTATAACACTATATACTACTATAACACTATATACTACTATAACACTATATACTACTATAACACTATATACTACTATACACTATATACTAGAACACTATATACTACTATAACACTATATATACTACTATAACACTATATACTACTATAACACTATATACTACTATAACACTATATACTATAACACTATATATACTACTATAACACTATATACTACTATAACACTATATACTACTATAACACTATAAACTATATAACCCTACTACTATACACTATATACTACTATAACACTATATACTACTATAACACTATATACAGGTATACTATAAAACTATATACAGGTATACTATAACACTATATACAGGTATACTATAAAACTATATACAGGTATACTATAAAACTATATACAGGTATACTATAAAACTATACTACTATAACACTATATACTACTATAACACTATATACTACTATAACACTATATACTACTATAACACTATATACTACTATAACACTATATACTACTCTAACACTATATACTACTCTAACACTATATACTACTCTAACACTATATACTACTCTAACACCATATATTACTATAACACTATATCCTACTCTAACACTATCTACTACCCTAACACTATTTACTACTCCAACACTATATACCATTTTAACAGTATCTACCATTTTAACCCAAAAATGGCGACTGTCCTCAATAGAGGTATTACTGGTGCACTACGACCGTCCTCAATAGATCCAGAGCATAAAAACAATCATTAGAAAACACCCCAGTGGCACTCAAAACAAAGCAATTTGTGATTAGGTTACATAATTCCCCTCCATTACTTGCTACCACTCCTACATAATATTATGTGTCCCTCCCACTCCCCTGCCCAACCTTTTCTTCCCTTCTCAATTATCTGCTATTTTTTTCTTATACTGTATTCCCTTTTATCGGGTAATTTTTGGTGTGAAATTCCCCCTTCCGGTGTCTTTAACACAGGCGAGGCAGCTAGAGATCCTAGCAACACAGAGACTTCTAATCAGACTCATCAGTATCGATCGAGAACTTGTAGTGGGAACATACACGACTCCCCTGCTCTCGTCTCATGATACGACCTTGCGGCAATAATAGTCTCTTTCACCCCACAAATCCTATTCCCACTTCTCTTATTGCTCTTAAATGTTCATAATGTTCATATTAAAACCAAAATAGGAGTATATGGATAAGTAATAATTATATATATGTTACATTTTTTGTTTTTCAATGTGATTGAGGGAGGCAAAAGGCAGAACTGCCTGTAGCGAGTGCCTCCCCCATAGTTGAAAGAGTGACAGGGCCAAAATCAAGAGACGTTCGAGCCAAAATGCCTGGACACACGGAGTTTGAAGCAATTTAAGTCATAGGAAGAGGAAAATACTGATTCTGAGAGAGAGTTCCAGAGCTCAGCTGTTGAGTAGAAGAAATTTTGAGAGTACGTTTCACTCTTGGGTTGGAGAGTTGCACAGAATAGGGGTGGGATTGAGTTGCAAGACGGGTACCACGGGCCCTACGTAAAGGAAGTGGTATACACTGGGAAAGCTCTGAGGAACACTGATTATTATAGTAGCGATAGAATAGCGAGAGAGATGCAACATTGCGGTGGATAGAGAGAGATTGCAGAGAGTTGGTGAGTGGACGGGAGTTAATGATACGAAAGGCCTTCCTTTCAACTTTGTCTAGGAGAGCGGTGTGAGAGGAACTTCCCAACACATGTGAACAATACTCAATACAAGGATGCACTATGCCCCTGTACAGAGCAAGAAGCTGTGCAGGGGAAAAGAATTCCCTAAGGCGGTTGAGCACACTCAGCTTCTGGCAGGCTGCGTTAGCAAGACTGGTAATATGGTCCTTCCAACTGAGAGCAGAAGAAAAGGGGACACCAAGAATATTGAGAGAAGATGAAGGATTGATTTTTGTATTGTTGAAGAATAAGGGATAGTCCGCTGGGAATTCCTTACGGGTAGATAGATGGAGAAATTGGGTTTTGGAAGCATTAAAGGTAACAAGGTTTTCTCTGCTCCAATTGGAGATAGTATTTAGATCAGAATTAAAGAGTTCTATGGCTTCATTACATTTGTCATTGAGGGATTGCTGGCTGGGGCGTTCCGAAAAACTAATGGAGTAGTGTAAGGTTGAGTCGTCTGCGTATGAATGGATGGGAATTGAGGTACAGTTGAGGAGATCATTTATAAAATAAGAAAGAGAATAGGAGATAGGACAGAGCCCTGAGGAACACCGAAGTTTATAGGGTGAGGAAGTAAACAATGGCCATCCACAACCGCGGCTATGGAATGGCCGGATAGGAAATTAGAGACTAAGGCACAGATGGAGGGATACAAACCGAAGGAGGGTAGTTTAGAAATTAAAGATTTGTGCCAGACTCTATCGAAGGCTTTTGATATGTCTAGTGCAGTAGAAAAAGTTTCACCGAATTCACGAAAGGAGGATGACCAAGAGTTAGTAAGATATGAAAGAAGATCACCAGTAGAGCGACCCTTAAGGAAGCCATACTGGCGATCTGAGAGCAGATTATGAGAAGAGAAATGCTTAAGAAAATTGGAAGCAAGAATAGTTTCAAAAACTTTAGAAAGACAAGAGATGAGAGCAATTGGACGAAAGTTGGAGGGTTGAGAGCAGTCACCCTTCCTTGGGACAGGTTGAATGTGAGGAAATTTCCAGCATGAAGGGAAGACGTTAGAGGATAGACAGAGACGAAAGAGTTTGCCTAGGCAGGGAGTCAGCACGGAAGCACAGTTTTTGAGTACAACAGGAGGAACACCGTCCGTACCATACGCCTTATTAGTATTAAGCCCAGAGAGGGTAGAAAGTACATCCTTAGAAGAGATTAGGATATTAGGCATAAGTAAGAGAGAGGAGGGTGGAGAGGGAGGAATAGCACCGGAATCATCCAAGGTGGAGTTTCTAGCAAAAGTTTGAGCGAAGAGTTTAGCTTTGTCAGAGGAAGAAGTGATGGTTGTGCCATCAGAGTGGAAAAGGGGAGGGAAAGACGAGGAAGAGAAATTGTTGGGGAGGTTTTTGGCTAGATGCCAGAAAGCTTGGGAAGAGCTAGAGTTGGATAGTTCAGTGCATTTATTATTGATGAAAGAGTGTTTGGTAAGTCGAAGAACAGATTTGGCTTGATTCCGAGCAGACACATAGGAAGAATGAGAGTCTTGAGTTTTAAGGCGTCGGTACCGTTTGAATACTTCCTCTTTATTGCGGACAGCAGTAGAACAGGCGTGAGTAAACCAAGATTTGTTAGCATTAGTCTGAGAGAAAGAGAATGGAATGTATGCTTCCATGCCCGATAGGATTACCTCGGTAATGCGTTCAGCACTCTCCGAGGGCCCCTGGCCACAGAAGCAGAAATAATTCCATGGGAAATCAAAGAAGTACGGGCTGAGAGCCTCCCAGTCGGCAGCGCCGAAGTGCCAGAAGCGCCGCCCGCTCGGAGGATCGGGTGGCCATACTGGAGAGATAGGACAGGTGACAGAGATAAGTTTATGGTCGGAGGAGCCCAAAGGAGAGAAAAGATCAACAGTATAAGAAGAAGGGTTAGAAGTTAGAAACAAGTCAAGAATGTTGGGCCGATCTCCGATGCGATCCGGGATACCGGTGGGTTGCTGAAATAACTGCTCTAGTTCATTAAGATAGAAAAGATGTAGGCTTGTTCACCAGCTGGGTCAGTAGTGTGAGAGGAGAGCTATTGACGATTTTCGTCAGAATAGAACCAAATAGCTTCGCTTGCCGTGAGGGTTTGAACTACCATGGCTTCGCAGTTTATTTGGTAACACTATCTACTTATCTAACTATTATCTGCTACTCTAACTACTATCTACTATTTTAACACTATATGCTACTCTAACTACTATCTATACTCCAACACTATCTACTACTATAATTACAATCAACTACTATAACACTATGACTGTACTATATTAACTGTTATCTACTGCTCTAGCACTATCTACTATAACTACTATCTACTACTATAACACTATCTACTTCTCTAACTGCTATCTACTGTTCTAACACTATCTACTATAACTACTATCTACTACTATAACACTATCTACTACTCTAACTACTATCTGCCACTCTAATACTATCTACTACTATAACACTATCTACTAATATAACTACTATATAGTTATCTAACTACTATCTGCTACCAAAACTACTATGAAACTATCTAGTACTATAGCACTATCTACTGCCATAACACTACTACTATAACACTATCTACGACTACATAAACAAAACCAATATAAACATAGTTATGTCAGAACTAATGAAATCAGTGGGTAATAATTATAGTGTTGATACCCCAAGAGAGAAAGGCTTGATGAATCCCTTCATGTCCGACTGTATCTCTGGTCTTACGTACGACGCCGAGGCTGCCTCCATTATGTACATAGTGCTGAAGTCCGCAGCCACCATCCTATTGTACGTCAACGTCGCCAAAGCGGCAGCGTCGAGTTCCTGTGTAAAAAGGTATTTAATATCTTGGTTTACATACGTTTGCTTTACTGCTGTCCGCAATAAAGAGAAAGTATTCAAACAGTACTGTCGCCTCCAAATTCAAGAATCTCTACTTTTTTATGTTTCTGCCTGCAATCAAGCCAAATCTGTTCTTCGACTTGCTAGAAACTCCTCTATCAATATTAACTGCTCTGAACTTTACAACTCTATTTCTTCCCAAGCTTTCTGGCATCTAGCCAAAATCCTCTCTAACATTTTTACTTCCTCATCTATCCGTCTTCTTCTCCACTCAGACAGCACCACCTATGACAAAGCTGAACTCTTCGCTCAAATCTTCGCTAAAAACTCGACCTTGGATGATTCCGGTGGTATTCCTCCCTATCGACCCCCCTCTTCTTGGGATGTATTTTCTGCCTTCTCTGGGCTTAATACGAAGAAGGCGTATGGACCGAATGGTGTTGCTCCTGTTGTACTAAAAAACAGTTCTTCCGTGCTCACTCCTTGTCTAGGCAAACTCTATTGTCTCTTCCTTACCTCCAATGTCTTTCCTTCTTGGCAAGCTCTTGCTGGAAGTTTGCTCTCATTCAACCTGACCTAAAGAAGGTTGACCATTGTCAACCCTCCAAGTATCGTCCAATTGCTCTCATTTCTTGCATTTCGTAAGTTTTTCAAACTATTGTAAATTTAAAATTACTTAAGCATTCCCCTTCCCACATTCTACTTTCAGATCGCCAGTACGGTTTCCTTAAGGGCCGCTTTACAGGTGATACTCTTTCTTATCTTACAATCTCTTGGTCATCCTCTTTTCGGGACTTTGGTGAGACCTTGCGCTTGACATTCAATTTTAGCCTGATAGAGGTCTAAGGAGCAAACAAAAACATATATATGTACCGGTAATAAAAAAAAACAAACAAACAAATACATAATATAACGTCCCCCTAAACTAACCTTGCTTTGGATCATTTGATAGAGACCGGGCGTCCAGGTACCATTGGGAAGAAGCCTGCCACCATACACGTAATCCACCATCTCGTAACTGGAACAATACCCATTCATTACCGGTCACATTCTTTTCATCATGTTCTTGCAGCTATTAGACAATTATATTCAGATTAGGATGGACGCCTACACATCAAAAGGCTAAAGACTATCTCAATTAACCCATAAACAACGACAGTCGCCAATAGATCCAGAGCATAAACAAAAACTTAGAAAACACCCCAGTGGCTCTCAAAACAAAGCAATTTGTGATTAGGTGAGATCATTCCCCTCCATTACTTGCTACCACTCCTACATATGTGCCTCCCCCCCGCCCTTCCCCCTCCTCAAATATCAGCGATTTTTCCTCTTATTCCTCCTTTTATCGGTTAATTTTCGGCGCAAATTTCCCTCATGCAGTCTCTTTAACACGGGCGAGGCAGCTAGAGACACTTAAAACACAGAGACTGCCAGTGTCGCTTGAGAGCTCGGAGAGGGAGCATATACGCCGCTACATCTCTCGACTCATGATACGACCTTGCGGCAATAATACGTCTTTTTCACACCCCCAATCTATTCCCACTTCTTTTATTGCTCCTAAGTGTTCATATGTTCATAATAAAAGCAAGATAGGTGAATATGGATAGGTAATAATGATATACTGAATATGGTACTATGACGATTTTCGTCAGAATAGAACCAAATACCTTCGCTTGGCGGGAGGGTTTGAACTACCATAGCATTGCAGTTTATGAGTTAATCCTTTCAGTTACTTTATATCACTCCCAAGCTTAAATATAGCTGAACAATATAAGAAACAGACATCACCGGTAGTGAAAGGGTTAAAGAAAGTATGCAAGGGTAATTGACCACTTGCGAGTTTGATGATGTAAGGATGTTGGAGTTTTAGACACCGATATTAAGCAAGATTACCTTCTAATATGCGGTTGTAGTACGATCATGAATACATACTGTAAAACCAATTTCATCAGACTTTCTATTCATTAGAAACCTACATTAATAATGTATTCCGTCTTTTGTTGATGTTTACGGCTCTTGTTAAAAGAGTATTCTTTATAAATACCTGTTATTATATTTCATCACTTTTGATAGTATCAATTGTTTGTCTTTGTGATATCCTTATAATATTTTTACAACCGGTATATATGTAGGTTATTTGTAGGGTAGCAGTTTGTAAGGGTCAAGGCTCATGCTATGCTCACAGGTACAGTCAGAAACCGCAGTTGCTGATACACCTAGATAGGGCCCGGACATTGAAAGCGTATTGTTTCTGGACGACAGCCCACTTTAACTATCACAAGGCCGTACACGTACGAACACACGTTTCGAACCAATAGATGATTCACTCAGTCTGCCATGTAACATTTTGGTACCGTACTGTGTTATGCTACGATACGAATCATACTACAGAATATATATAAATTACAAAAATGCCATTGTTTGTTATTCCCTCCTGTTTCTACATTAGACACGGTTAGCTATTAACCCTTACAGTACCAGCGACGGATATAGCCGTCAGTATATAATTAACTCCACAGTCCCAGCGACGGCTATAGCCGTCAGTAATGTACTTTCCTAGTAACTGCCTGTACAACCCTGTACTTGGTACCACGACCGTTAAGCACTGCTGGCCTGATATGGCAACACTTCTCAGCTTATATAAGACCCACTGAAGGGTGGGAAAGCCAGTGTTGCCTCATCTCTTGAGGTGGAAAGGTAGTCTCTCCTGCCATTTTGGTCACATTGCTTGGGACTGGGGGGGAGTTTTATTACTATATCCTACGGTACTGGACGGGTTAAAGAATTAAGAATGTAAAGAAATACTACCAAACCGCAGTGAATGAACAGGCTTTCGTTGTGTGTGTGTGTGAGATTCATTAGATGATAGCCATAGTAATTACTATTAAACACATACCGGTGCTCACATATAATGCATCCATTTTCTATCATGCTATTAACCTTGTTGCACTGTGTAAACATTGCAATATATAAGATACTTTAATACTAACATCGAAGAGGTATCTATAGCCATTGCTAAACGTAATATCATGATACGATGATAATATAGACTTTACCCTTTAATGTTATATAAACATTTTACTAAATTAATACAGAATATATAAACCTATCAGCGTCCGAAGCTTAACGTTGTGTGGTATTACATAATACCCCTCATTTATATCACTACTGATAACTCATTGTCATTTCACTTGAATTTCATAACCAGATGATAACATGTTGTTGTTGTTGTTGTTGTAGTTCCCTAAGCTGCCTGGCCGAACAGCCCCGAGTCCCTGAGGAAGGCCATAGCCACGATCGGGCTTTCCCACAGAGCTCTCATTGAGTGTAGATTGTGTTGTTGGCGTAAGTGGTTGTGTGAAATGCAGTCTTCTATGATGTGTTTAATGGTATGGGGTGCTGTGTTACATCCCGGGCAGGAGTCGACAACGGAGTCATCCAGTCTCTTCTGATAGCTCAGGAGAGCTAGATGGTGTCCGCATCTCAGCCTGGCCAGGTGGACTCTGTCCTCGCGAGGAAGGGAGGATTCGGAAGGATGGATTTCGGGAGGTCGTGCATGCAGCTGCGTGTTGTCTGTGAGTGAGTGGATGGATCGGTGAGAGATATGAGTATGGGTGTGCTTCTGGAAGTTGGTTCGGGGTGGGCAGGGAGGGAGAGAGGACAATAATTGTGTGTGATACCGTGTGCTGGGTGTTGTTTTGACATTTCTTGGTGTCTGTGGGTGTGTTGCCATATAGTTTAGTGGGTGGTCTTGGTTCGTGGAGGCTGCTGCCAGGAATTGAGTGCCTCTCATGTCCAGATGGTCTTTGACTTTGAGGATTTTGGTTTCTTGATGTAGGTGATCTGTGGGTGCAGTAGCTGTGCAGCCTGTAATGATCTTCAGGGCTTTGTTTTGAATAGTCTGTACAGTCTTATGATGTGTTTCAGCTAGGTTAGAAGCCCAGGCTGGGCTTGCGTATTCCATCACTGATCTTATGTATTGTTTATATACTGTGGTGGTAGTTTCTTTGTTGTGTCCAAATTTTGTGTGAGCAAGACTCCTGAGGGCGTTAAGTCGGGGTGTCAGTTTCTTTTTAATGTTTGTGGTGTGCTGTTTGAATGTCATATGAGTATCATATGTTACTCCTAGGATTTTGGGTGTGTGTGTATGTGTTAGGGGTGTGTTGTTTATGGTGAGTTGAGGGATGTATTCGTGTTCTCCTGTCCAACTTGTGAGCAGGGTTGCGGTGGATTTGGCTGGGGCTAGATTAAGTCTGTTTGTAGTGCACCAGCCATGTAGTGTGTTGAGATAGGGTTGAAGGAGATCTGTTGCTCTTTTTGGGTCATGGTGTGTGCATGTGAGTGTTATGTCATCTGCATAGGAGGCTAAGTTTATTTGGGGCGTATTGGGTGTAGTTATATCGTGCATGTACAGATTGAAGAGTGCGGGCGATAGGACGGATCCTTGTGGGACTCCGTTTGGAAAGTTTCTGATTTTAGATGACTGACCGGCAAAAGATACGTGTGCACATCTGCCTGCTAGGAAGTTGGCCAGCCACCTTTTTGTGTTGTTGTGCATGTTTGTGTTGTAGATTTTGTTTGTTAGGTTGTGGCGGGGGATGGCATCGAAGGCTTTACTAATGTCGAGTGTGGCTAATAGTGATCTGTGTGGTGGTCTAGCTGAGTTGATGCCGTCGAAAGCTCTTTGTGTAAGGTCTGTGAGAAGAGTGTTTGTGGAGTGCAGTGGCCTAAAGCCATATTGTGTTGGAGCTAGGGGTAGGTCAGGTGTAATTAGTTGTAATACTAGGCGTTCCATGACTTTGGAGGGGGAGCAAAGGAGTGTGATGGGGTGGTTCGAGGAGGGTAGCGTGGGGTCTTTGTTGGGTTTGGGAAATGTGATGATGATACCATGCATCCAAATGTCTGGTATTGTGTTGTGTGAATAGCTGTAGTTTGATATGTTAGTGAGTGCTTGTATGCCTTGTGGTCCCAGGTGTCTGAGGTGTATGTTGCTTATGTTGTCTAGGCCACAGGCGGGTGAGTGCTTGAGATTGTTGATGATATGCTTTGTCTGGTGATTGGTGAAGGGTGTATAGTCAGGGTCTGTGGGGAATTGTCTCTTACGTCGGATGACACGTCGGTCGTCTTTGTGAGGTTTTAGGTGGCTGACATGTGAGAAGTGATTGATGAGAGTGTTTGCTTGTTGTTTACATGAAGGAGTAGAGTCTGTTGTTGTGATTGCGGCATGTGATTGTGTTATGTTGCTGTTGGAAAGTGTGATGCTGTTTAGTGTTTTGTAGAGTTTTTTGGGGTTTGTTTTGTGATCAAGTGTTTGTAGGAAGTTATTCCAATTTAGTTTTTGTTGTTCTTGTATTTTGTTGTTAGTTTGTGTTGAGTGCTTGAATTTGTTGTGTGATGTCTTATGTGTGGGGTACTGGGGAGTGTTTCAGTATGACGCATTGTCTGATGAGGTTTTGAATTTCTGGTGTGAAGTTGGGGTTGTGTCTTTTTCTGTTACCTCTTGGAATGTGTTTCTTGTCAGCGTTTTGGATAGTTTTATTGAGTATGTGTACAGCATTGTTGATGTTAGTGATGGGTGTACTGTTTAGAGTTGTGAAGTGTTGTTCTGTCTCATTTGTGAATGCTTCCCAGTTAGCTCTTTTATAATTGGTGTATGTGTGTTTGTGGCTAGCTGGGGTGAGTCTGGTTTTGGTGGTGATAATGATCGGGAGGTGGTCAGAGCCTAAGGTTTTGACCACCCTCCAGGATGTTGTGGGGGCGAGTTCTGGGGAGCAAAAGGTGATGTCTGGAGATGATGGGTTATAGAGGGCTTGGTGAGGAATATGGGTATGTTGATGGATGTCGTTAAGGATGATGAGGTTATCGGTTTGGTTTTGTAGTACCAGCCCTCTGTCTGTGTCGGGGTTGTCGACAAACCAGGCCGACGTCTTGGCGTTGAAGTCACCACCCAGGATGATGTGTGGGGTGTGTGGGGTGTTTGTGATGTGTTGTAAGTGTGGTGTGTATTCATTTGGTACTGTAGGGGATGTTTGGGGAGGGATGTATGTGTTTATGATGGTTATGTTGGAGTTGTTGCCAGTGCGTATTTTAATTGACTGTATTTCTGTTGTGTTATCATTTGGGGGGAGGAGGGATTTGGTTTGTACACTGGTTACTATGTATGATATTTCTTTGTGTACCAGGGTGATGAGTCCACCGCCCCCGCCGACAGCCCGGTCTTCTCTGATGGTGGTGAAATTATGAAATGTGGGTGTTTTTTGTGTTGTGCGGAGTTTTGTTTTGTTTACATGTAATATTACATTGCATAGTTCGTTGTGTTGAATGTCATGAAGTAGACACTTGCTTTCAGTGTGTATCACCTACTGTGCCTCCCCCATAGATGAAGGAGTGACAGGGCCAAACTCGAGCGACGTTCGAGCCAAAATGCCTGGACACACAGAGTTTGTAGCAATTTAAGTCATAGGAGGAGGGAAAGCCTGATTCTGGATTAGAGTTCCAGATCTCAGCTGTTGAATGGAAGAAAGACAGAGTAACATTTCACTCTTGGGTCGGAGAGTTGCACAAAGTAGGGATGGGATTGTGTTGCAAGACGGGTACCACGTACCCTACGTAGAGGAGGTGGTATACACTGGGTGAGCTCTGAGGAGCACTGATTATTGTAGTAGCGATAGAATAGCGAGAAAGATGCAACATTGCGGCGAATAGAGAGAGTTGGTGAGTGGGCAGGAATTAATGATACGAAAGGCTTTCCTTTCTACTTTGTCTAGAAGTGCGGTGTAAGAGGATCCTCCCCACACATGTGAACAATACTCAACACAAGGACGCAATGTGCCCCTGTACAGAGTAAGAAGGTGTGCAGGGGTAAAGAACCACTTGAGGCAGTTGAGCACACCCAGCTTCTGGGAGGCTGCCTTTGCAAGACTGGTAATATGGTCCTTCCAAGTGAGTGCATAAGAGAAAGAGACACCAGGAATATTGAGAGATGGAGGATCTATTTTTGTATTGTTGAAGAATAAGGGATAGTCCGCTGGGAGTTCGGGACGGGTCGATAGATGGAGTCATTGGGTTTTGGAAGCATTAAAGGTAACAAGGTTTTATCTGCCCCCATTGGAAATAGTAGTTAGATCATAAGATAAGTGTTTTATGGCTTCATTATGTTTGTCTTTGAGGGATTACTGGCTGGGGCTTTCTGGAAAACTAATTGAGTAGTGTAAGGTTGAGTCGTCTGCGTATGAATGGATAGGACTGGAGGTACAGTTTAGAAGATAATTTATTAAAATTAGAATGAGAATGGATAAAAGAAGATGTATTTTTCCGGTCTCGTTGCAAGACTATCATAGCAAGATCTACCAGGAAAACTGTTTTTCCGGTAACGTCGCAAGCCCACTTCCTTGCAAGCGAGACACCAAAATTCGCTTGCGACGGCAAGAGAGCTCCGTAGCTGGGTTAATGGCAAGCTGAAACATCTCGCTCAACTTACTGTTTCTTCATTCTAATTTGATTCGGTATATTGTTTATGCAAACATGTTCTTATAATTTATTTGTCTAGTATTAGGACGTAGAGTAATACGAGCCCATAGTAATGACTATCCAAATGTTGATAATAAATGAATGTCAGACAGTATGCTTGGGTAGTTTTTGTTCAGGAAACAACAACAAACCGCTTCATCTTCATCTTGAAGATGACGAGCTGTAATGAACTGTGACTATGCTATTTACTGAATGATTGCTCATCAGAATTGCATTTATACAATCCCTATGATAATTTAATTGGCAGTGAATGTTATTCCGATGAAATGGAAGATTTATTTATTTTTAAAACATGGAGCACTGTCGGTCGCTGGCTTAACCCTTCCTACCCGAGCAGCCTTTCTTAATGACGGAGGCTGTATCCGGGCGATCTGGCTGAAAACACAACAAAAGTAAACTAAGGCTAATCTCGCTTAATATCCTACCTACAATAATCAAACATATGTCAAAATGGGCGCCTTACCTTCCCGCGTAGAATGGCGTTGGGTAGAGCTTTTTAGCTCAAGTAGTTCAGGAGTTATGGTGATGGAAGTGGAGGTAACTTTTGCCGCATATTTACCTCGCCGCGTCCGAACGCTCACCCGCGGTCCAGGCTACGACGAACGTTTTGACTCGTCGCTCTACCTTGAATTATGGCGGGAAGCGATTTTTTAGTGTTTTATTGTTTATTATGCCATATATTATTGTTATTATGATATTTTCACTCAATAAATATATTTTTTTGAAGTAATTTGTGTCTCTGTCACTTATACTTAAGTTTTATTGTAATTATTATAGTAGTTATGATTATTTATACTGGACTATGGTAATTGATAGTAATTTTCACTTCTTTATTGTTAGGAATATATATTTTAGTGTCACTTTCACTTGTTCATATTGTTCTGAAGGCACTTATTATTACTTATGTGTGTCTCTTTCACTTAGACTTACTTTTATAGTCATTATTATAGTAGTTATGATTATTTATACTGGACTATGGAAATTGATAGTGTAATTTTCACTTCTCTATTGTTAGGAATATATATTTTAGTGTCACTTTCACTTGTTCATATTGTTCTGAAGGCACTTATTATTACTTATGTGTCTCTTTCACTTATACTTAGTTATATTATTATTATTGAGTGTCACTATCACTGTCACTTACACTTCAATAGTTTGCCAGAGTGTGGAAATCATTGAAGCAGGTGCCGGCACACAGTCCCACCTGACACTCGAGGCATTGCCAAGTGGTTTTTGTGGGTTTGCTTGGTCGTCGAGTTGTGCGGGTGCACACATAGCACCTCTTCTGCATCCTTATTTGGCTGTTAGGACCCTGGAAAGGAAGGGCGACGAGC
Source organism: Paralithodes platypus (assembly GCA_032716605.1). Lineage (NCBI taxonomy): Eukaryota > Metazoa > Arthropoda > Malacostraca > Decapoda > Lithodidae > Paralithodes > Paralithodes platypus. Next base: position 11,632,068 of record CM064547.1, on the reverse strand, counting down.
TGGTGCTTTCTAATGAAGTCGGCACACCCTATTCTGTCCATCATGCCTGGTCCTTGTAGTGGCCTCCCTGGTGTACCCGCATGTTTTACCAGGAGCTCATGTATCAGCTGCTTTTGGAAGGTCTGCAGGCTCTTGTACTTGATGACTGACCACCTCAAACGGTAGATGTTGTACGCGTTGAGGACAGACATATCTACTGTATGCAGGACAAACTTCTTGTACCACCTGCAAGATGTTCGCAGGCAGTCTATGAAGCCCATCTGCATGTCGGACTTGTCGACGAGGCGCATGTTCAGGTTATAGTCCAGAACAGCAGCTGGTTTTGTGATAGGGTTCTTCGTTTTTCGGTCCACCTTCCCTGTGGGGACCATCTCTGCTTTGTGGCATGTGGTGAGGAGGTTGACCTTGCGCTGGTCATGCCAGTGGATGGAGAGGATGGGGCCACTCTTCTTATGGAATATGTCCGTCTTCTTAGTTTTTGTTGGGTAGGCTGGCATGCCCTTCCTCTTCCCCTTCACTGTGCCGACAGTTCCGGTCTTGCGGTCATGGAGGTACTTGGCGAGGATAGGCGACGTGTAATAATTGTCGGTATAGAGGACGTGGTTGTCATGGAAGTACCTCTCCATCATCCTCTTTACCACAGCGCCGCCAAAACCAATGAGGGGGTCAATCTCCACCTCACCACCCTTGCCGCTGTAGACTATAAAGTCGAGCACATATCCCGTCTTGCAGCCGCAGAGGACGAAGAGCTTGATGCCGAAGCGGTGTCTCTTTGACGGGATATACTGTCGGAAGTGCAGCCTACCACGGAACAGGACCAGAGACTCATCGATGCACAGTTTCTGAAATGGAATCAGGTAGGTGGAAAACCGATGACGTATCATGTCATACAGTTGCCTGATCTTCCAGAGTGTGTTGGGCTCGTGGACATGCATGTTATTTGTCAGGTGGAAATATGAGAGGATGTCGAAGTACCTATCCCTTGACATGAATTTGCCAAATGCTGGAGTCGTTGTGAGGTCGCCAGTTATCCAGTAGTCGGCCAGAACGTGCTTCTTTATGTGTGTCATCAGCATTGTGAGTGCCAAGAACACATATAATTCTGCCACAGTGAGAACTCTCCATGCCACCATCTTTGCACTTGTCTTCCTGCCAAGAAAGTTTGAACAGATAGCCTGGTGGTGATTTGTCTCTTTGACAAGGTATTCCATGACTTCATTGTCGTAGAAGCCACAGAAAAGTTCACTGGGGGTGGCATTTGGGCCACAGGGATATTCTGGTGACACCCCAGAACCCTGTTGTACCTCGTCAAAGGCAGGAAAATCTGGCACAAAATCCGCCCCATCTGACCACACAAACATTTCAGCAGGTCGAGGACGAGGACGTGGAGCTGCAGCAGGCACACGCCCTGGACGCCCTGGCACACGCCCTTGGCCACGCGGATGCCCAGGCGGATGCCCTGCACGCCCACGCCCACACCCAGGCCCAGGGGCAGCGGCGTCGGCAGGCCGACCACGTCCACGACCTCGAGGTCCTTTGACTCTTCTTGTCGGGACTCCCTCTTCCTCTTCCTTGAATCTTGGCTCAATACACAAGATAGAGACTTTTTAGCAGAGTATTCACTTCCCGGTTATGTAATGTTTGAGAACAGCCGAATAAATAAAAATGGAGGTGGCGTTTTATTTTATATCAAAGAAAGTCTTAACCCGACCCTCGTGTCAAAACCTCAAATTGTGAACGTCGACACATCTTTTGTGCTAATAAAGAATAATAAAGGTACAAAAATAATACTTGCGTTAATATACAGACCTCCAGCTCAATCAGTGCAAACTGACCGAGAAATTTACGAACAAATTGCAGATGTAAGTAACTCACAAGATACCGTAATTTTTGGCGACTTTAATTTACCTGTGACCAAGTGGGGCGATACTCTTACTTCACACTCCGGACATGACTTGTATACGAACTTGCAAGAGAGTTCGCTTTATCAATTTGTTCGAATGCCGACCCGTGGTAATAACGTTCTTGACATTGTACTTGCAACAAAAGAAGAATTGATAGAGAATTTGAATGTTGGTGATGAATTCAGTAACAGCGACCATCGTACGATAACTTTCACTTTAAAGTTTACTAGTAACGAACCAAATAGTAGCATCGAAAAAGTCCCTAATTTCAAGAAAGCAAACTTCCATAAACATAGAGCTATGTTTAACACCTTACGAGCGGCCTATGCGGTTTATTTATATGTACCGCCCAGCGGGGTGTTTTTAGCCAAAATAGGGCTGTTTACGTGATCATTTTCATGCCTAAATAAGACCCAGAACGTAAAACAAGTACCTATCCCTGAAAGGGCATAAACAGAGCTTTCGAATGACACCATAACGATCCTTTTATGATGGCTAGTTTTCTTGCAATAACCGTGCAACGCGAGTGCAAAAAGCATGTAATTAGCCACTTTCCCGATACAATTCCTTATATAGCGAGTGAGAGAGGGAGGAGGGAGCTGGGATTCGTGTCAGTATGTTCGCCGCGGTGGTCTGGAGCAGTCATACGCTCGCTACTCTCCTGCCACCACTTGTCTCTCTCTCTCAGCAACATTACGTGCTGAAATTGCCACTCGAGTTATGTCGAGCGCCGCCACATAGTCCAGCTTTATTTAACTCGACTTATGTGGTGAGCCGCTAATTAAGGGTTAAAGAAACTGACTGGAGCTTTTTAATTAACAATAACGACATAAATACATCTTGGAAGTTATTCGAAACCACTTACCTAAAAGCAGTGCAAGACTGCATACCATCGAAAATACGGCGTCCAGGCCATAATAATAAGCCCAAATGGTGGAATAAAGATATTTCAAACTGCCTGCTTGCTAAAAAATTTGCTAATGATAGATTAAAATCCTCACAAAATGACGAAGAACGGGTGAAATTTGTAGAGCTACGACGCAAAGCCAAAAAGTTAATTAAGCAAAGTAAAAAGACCTTAGAGTTACATATTGCGAATCAAAGTAAAACAAACCCGAAAGAATTCTATAGTTATATCAGAAAGAAAAAGTAGTTACTTCAACTGTTGGACCGTTAGTCGATGAAAAAGGAGAATACACCAAAGACGAAGTACAAATGAGTAATGCCCTCAATACCTTCTTTGCATCAGTTTTTACAACAGAAGACCTCAGTGATATCCCTACACCATCGCCGATTCAGATTGATAATTCAGATGTTCTAAGCAATATCACCGTTACAGAGAGAGAAGTATTGAATTGTTTAGATAAACTCAAGGTAAATAAAACGCCAGGACCTGATACAATCTCGCCTAGAGTTCTAAAGGAAGCTAAGAATGAGCTCTCCAAACCACTGACATTACTATTCAATAAATCCTTGCAGTCTGGAACTATGCCTGATCAGTGGAAGCTAGCCAACGTAACACCGATATTAAAAAAAGGCAGCAAATCCCTACCCAGTAACTATCGTCCAATTAGCTTAACCTCAGTTGTATGTAAAATGCTAGAAACGGTCATACGATACTTAAAGATACTCAACACGGCTTTCGTAAAAAACGTTCCTGTTTAACAAACCTCTTAGACTTCTTCCACGATATCCTCAACCTCTACGATGAGAGTAAAGCTGTAGATATTATATACCTTGATTTTCAAAAGGCCTTTGACAAAGTTCCCCACAAACGTTTACTGCTAAAACTAAAAGCGCATGGAATACAAGACGGTGTGTTGAAATGGATAGAAAATTGGCTCAGCAACAGAAAGCAAAGGGTAGTCATAAACGGTAAGGCATCTAAATGGACCAATGTAAGTAGCGGGGTACCCCAGGGATCGGTACTAGGACCAATTCTCTTTCTAATTTACATCAACGACATAGATGAGGGTCTCACCTGCACAATCTCATTTGAGCATAAATCCAAAGAAGTTATCCTAACCCTTTACAATTCCTTAGTCCGCCCTCTTCTGGAATACTGCGTTCAATCCTGGTGCCCTTATTACCAAAAAGATATAAACAAGCTAGAACGAGTTCAACGTAGAGTTACCAAAATGATACCTAGCCTAAAGAACAAACCATACGAAGAGCGTCTTAGAGAATTAAATCTATTTCCTTTAACCCAGCGCAGATTAAGAGGCGACTTAATTCAAGTGTTCAAAATCATCAAAGGCATCGACAATATGAACTGTAGTAAGTACTTCACTATCGACCAATCTAATTACACGCGGGGAAACGGTTGCAAAATTATTGGTAAATCTTTTAACTCGCACGAATCTAAGAATTTCTTCTTCAATCGAGTTGTCAACTTGTGGAATGGGCTTCCCCGAGACGTTATAGACTGCAGCACCGTTGATTCATTTAAATTCCGCCTAGACAAATATCTCGCATCAAACCCGCGACTGACTGCGTTTGTAAATGAATAACTTTATCCTCCCCTCAGTTACTAACCCATATGTCCCCTACTAACTTCCTAGTCCTGCCACGTTAGTGGCAGGGCAGTAGTTCCCTTTCCAATGTTCCCTTACCCACTCTAAACCACTGTTTGGACACTTGATCCTCAGTGTTTTGGAGGACAAGCAACCTAGAAGGGTCACTAGATCTGTTGTTGCTTGATTTCCTTTGTACTCCTTTGCTTGATTTCCTTTGTACTTCCTCTTCCTCTTCCTCTTCCTCTTCGTTTTCCTCTTCCTCAGGCGACGTCAGGTCATCTGGGGCAATGTCGGGGTCGTCAGCAGCCTCTTCAGGAGTCAACTCTGATGAAGAATATACCGGGCGTCGGCGGCGTGGGGCTGCGGGAGGTTGAGCAATGGGAGCCTCGGCCTCGGGAGTTGGGCTCCTTTTGCGGCTAGCCGGGGACTTTTCCGCAGGAAATAATGACCTACGATGCGGGGCCTGTGGTGACACACTGCGGGAGGCCAATGGCGCATTTGTAGAGGCCCTTTGGTCATCTTGAGGGACAGATGAAGCTGAGGGCTGGGGGTGGCCCTCCCGGCGTCCCGGGTCAAGGCGTCGTGACAAAGGAATGCGGGTGGTTGCTAGGCCTGGGTCGGCGTCACTCTCACTATCTACGCCTTCCCTCACTTTTTTCTGCCTCCCTGCGTGCTTTCTTGGCTGCACTTTTCACTAAAGACTGTTTATAGAAGTATTTACCCACTTTCAAGGGCGTACGGGCAGGCAAAGGGGATGGTCCTGGCGTAGGGCTAGGGCTAGGGTTAGGCCTACCCTGACCTACGAAACTAGGCGAAGGGGTTGGCTCTAGCACACTTGGTACTTCAATAGCACCTTCCTCCACCACTTCCACATCAGGATCATCACTACTATCACCCCCCTCAAATAAATCAACATTGTCATCAGCACCAAATCCCACAAAATCGTCAATTTCGCTCCCACTTCTACTCTGAATATAGAGGTTTTTGTCCACAGAGCTTTCACCACTGCTCAAATCCTGGTTGAAAAGTTCACGGTGTATTGCACTGTCACTTAGCAAACGTTTCACTTTCCTTACTTTCCTTTTCTTCTCGGTTGGCAGAGGCGTAGATGTTGCAAGCGGGGTAGCACTGGGACGCGCGGGAGATTGCACAGTATCAGACGCGTCGGAATTCATTTTTTTGCTGTAGCTCTCAATGGCGGCAACGTAGGAACTGATAAGCGTGGTAGTTGAGGCTTGGTGGCGCTACGATCGCCCACCGCAAAGTAAAATTTGCCCGCGCAAAATTTAAAGCACGCTTTCAAGCAAATGCCTTACATAAGGCATACCGGGTTGCGGCCCTTCAGCCGCACTGTCCTTACCTAAGGCAGCCCGGGTAGGAAGGGTTAAAGCAAGCTGTGTTGTTTTTCCCGTCCTGTGATGGTCTTGAGACCATTTGGTTGCGACGATGGTCTTGCGACGGGACCGGAAAAACTCAACATTACACACACACACACACGCACACCTAAATTCTGTTCATTCACTGTGCAATGTGGAAGCTTTCTTTTCATTATATATTTGTTTAAACCTATAGTAACATTCGTGTCCGTATTTGTTTAAACCTATAGTAACATTCGTGTCCGTATTTACTGTAGATACGTAAGGGAATGTAATAAAGGTATTTTTGTAATTCGTATATCCAAAAAGCAGCAGCATTATAATTTTACATGGCAGACTGAGTGAAGCATCTATTGGTTCGACATGTGTGGTCATAGGTATGTGGCCTTGTCATAGTTAAGGTGAGCTGTCATCCAAAAATGATGCGCTCCACATATCAGGGCCCTATCAAAGTGTCTCAGAAATTGCGGTTTCTGAGTGTACCTACCCGATTGCTCTACCATTTATGAGTGCTGTATGTATTTTGTACTATGTTATTATCTTGTTAAATTGCAAAATTGTTGGAAAATTTTATAAATTAATTGTGTTCAATATGCAGTATTATCATCTTATAATAGAACTAGTTTCAATAGAATATAGGGAATTATATAGGAGTTTTTTATTCATACAGAATATACCAGAATGGCCTGAACCCCTATTGACTAATTCCTTGTTTATGACGAGAGTACGTTAAATGTATGTGCGACTAGTTTGCTTGGGAAACATATTCACTAATTCATATGGTGATGTACTGTAGGCTACATTCTGTGTGGTGGTTTTAAATATTTTTAATTTCAAAATTTTATTTTGCTAAATCGTTTTTATTTTCAAATAGTGATTTTCATAAGTTCTTTATATTGTGCCATGCCTGTTATAGTTTGTTTGTTTTCAAGCTTTACATTATAATTCTTCCAAATTATTCTTGCGTACAGGTTTTTACGCAATAACTGCGTAATAAGTGCATGATAAGTTGAATATTTGTTTATATATGTGACAAAGTCCTTGTATCCAGCACAACACCCTGTGTGCAACACCACTTGAACCCAGGACAACGTTGCTTTCCAATTTTATTATAATTATTATTAGTAATATTATTATTATTATTATTATTATTAGTATTATTAGTATTATTAGTATTATTATTATTATTATTATTATTATTATTATTATTATTATTATTATTAGTATTATTTGCATTATGTAATTCTTACTATTAGAAGTAGTTGTAGCATTTCTATTATATAATATTTATATTATTATTACTGTACTATTTTGCATTAATATAGATACTGCCCACAACAAATTTACAGGATCCCATAATAAGCGACAGGTTATTACAACAGGGAAGCTAATACTACCAACAATACACAGTCCAAGAATCACAAGGGTTATTCCTAGTCAACATGGAATATATATATATCTATATATTTTGCTAGAAACTCCACCTTGGATTATTCCGGTGCTATTCCTCCCTCTCCACCCTCCTCTCTCTTACTTCTATCTATCTATCTATCTATATGCTCAGGCCCAATCCCCATTTTGGGGGTAGCCGACTCAAGACACAGCAAGAACAGGGAAAACACAAAAACAACATAAAACAAAAAATAAACACAGATCAAAAACACAAACTCACACACATCCAGGTCACCCAGGAGAAGACCCAGAGACCAGGGTTACCAAGGTTGCTCCAGCACTCCCCCGGCCCCTGACCACCCGGAGAGGTTCCGATCTCGGCAGGCAGACATGCAGCGGAGCCTAAGCCACAAGCCCTCCCACCACACTTCCAGGCACACCCTTCATATTAATCGTCCCCCCGGGCCAGGCGCCTGATGGACTATTATCTAGTCGAACTTGCGCCCGACCCCTTACTCCAAATGACCACGTGTTCACTCAACTATTCACAAGCATTCTCCATTCACTCCTGTCCACCACCACTTCCCCTGCCTGATCTATAGTCATTCCTCTATCATCCAAAGCCTTTCTTACACAGTCTCTCCATCTCAATGGGGGTCTTCCTGCCCTTCTATCTCCCCTTTTACCTGACTCACATATTCTTTGTAAGCCTTTCATCTCCCATTCGTTCAACATGACCATACCAGCTCAGCACCCTTCTGTCCACTCTGGCTGACAAATGTTCCTGCTGCCCCACTCTCCTACGTATCTCTTCATTCCTCAATCTGTCTCTACGAGTAACTCCACACATACTCCTCAAGCAGCTCATCTCCATCACATCCAGCCCTCTTTTCTCCTTTTTCTTCAGAGCCCATGTCTCAGCCCCATACATCACTGTTGGCACAACAATTCCTTGATACAGTGCACTTTTTACTTTCACTCCGAGATTTCTCGTCTTCCACATACTTCCCATTGCTCCGAAAACCTTCCTTCCTTCACACACTCTCTGTTTTACCTCCACTTCCATACCTCCACTCCTGCTTATCATTCCTCCTAGATATTTAAAACACTCTACTTGTTCCAATATTTCCCCATCCAGCCTCACATCTAGATTCACCCTATGCTCTCCCCTATTACACACCATTACTTTACTTTTATTGACGTTCACCTTCAGTTTCCTCCTTCCACAAACCACACCAAACTCTTTGACTACCCGCTGCAGTTTCTCATCAGAATCCGCCACCAATGCTGTGTCATCAGCGAACAGCAACTGATTCAATTCCCAATCTCTACCATTCTTTCCTACTAAACCCAATCCTCTTCCCATAGTTCTTCTTTTCACCTCCCTCACCACACCATCCATAAACATATTAAACAGCCATGGTGACATTACACAACCCTGTCGCAAACCTACCTTTACCTCAAACCATTCACTCAACTCACCATTTCCTACTCTCACACATGCTCTGCTCCCTTCATAAAAACTCTTAACTGCTTCTAACAAATTTCCTCCTATTTCATAAATCCTTAACACCTTCCACATTGCTTCACGGTCCACACGATCATACGCTTTTTCCAAGTCCATAAAAGCCCAAAATATCTATTGATGCTTCTCTAAATACTTCTCGCATAACTGTCTTACTGCAAACATCTGATCCACGCACCCTCTTCCCCTCCTAAAACCGCACTGTTCTTCTCCTATTGCAACTTCCGTACACTTTATTATCCTCTCTATCAACACCCTGCCATACAGCTTTCCAACCACTGACAATAAACTAATACCTCTATAACTTGAACACTCCTGCCGATCTCCCTTCCCCTTGTACAACGGCACAATACATGCACTCTTCCAGTCTATTGGTACCATTGACACAACAAAGCACACATTGAAAAGTCTCACCAACCAATCTATTATCACATCTCCACCCTTCTTTATACACTCCACAGCAATACCATCCAAACCTTCTGCTTTTTCCCGCTCTCATTTGTTTCACTGCTTCTTTCACCTCATTTTCGTCAATCCTTTCATTCATTCCCTGCCACCTGGGTGGCCTGGGTAACCTATCTCCATCCACCTCTGCTTCAATCACTGCTTCTCTTCCATCTCTTGTATTTAACAAAGATTCAAAATACTCGGCATATCTTTTCCTCACTTCAACTGGTTCCACTAGTAATTCTCCATTTTCATCTTTCACTGACTCTTCCCTCTTTTGTCCTCCTTTCCTTACTTTATTTACCTCCTTCCAGAACATCTTCTTTCGTTCTTCAAAATTCTCACTCAGCCTTTGGCCCCACCTTTCGTTTGCATCTTTTTTCGCTTCTCTAATTTTCCGTTTTGCCTCTCCTTTTCTCCTTGTACCTCTCCCATACCTCAACACTACCATCCTGTAAAACCCTCTCAAAACACTGTCTCTTCTCCTCAACTGCCTTTCTCACTGTATCATTCCACCACTCGCTTCCCTTCCTGATACCTCTGCCTCCTACTTTCCTTTTGCCGCATACTACCTCTGCACTTGCTTTCACTCCTTCCTTAAACTGTTGCCATTCAACCTCTACTTCTCTCTCTTCCATCTCTCTCACTTCCATCCACTTTTCATTTATTCTTTCCTTGTACTCCCTCTCTTTTTCACTCTTCTCTAACTCACTAACTTTTATTACCTCTCTTACTTCACGCTTGTCTCTTATTCTCCTGTAACTCTTAACTCTTAGCTTTCCCTCCACCAGGTAATGATCTGACATACCCTCCGCCTCACCTCTCATCACATTCACATCCAGCAGTCTACACAATCTTTCCCTTGTCACCAGCACATAATCCATCAATGCCCTCTCTACAATCTCTCCCCTCACAAGTCTATGTCAGGTGTACTTGTGTAAACGCCTTTTTTTTAAGAACGTATTACTTACACTCAATCTACACTCTTCACATACATTTTTCAGTCTTTCTCCACTCTCGTTTACACCATCCACACCAAAACTACCGATGACTCCCTCAACAGTCTCATTTCCTACCCTAGCATTTAGGTCCCCTAAAACTATAGCATTTTCATTTTCATCAAACCCTTGTAGACAATCTCTCATATCCTCCCAGAAACCCTCTACCTCGTCTAACTCTCTTTCACTTCCTGGTCCATACGCACTTACAAAAACCCACCTTTCACCCTTAAACCGCATTCTCACCCACATTAGCCTTGATGACACCTCTTTCCACTCTTTTATAAACTCTCTCAACTCCTCCTTCACAATAATAGCCACTCCTTCTTTCCCCCTGACTCCCTCGTCTACTCCAGACTTTCTACCTATCACGTTTCCAAAATCCACTTCTCCCTCTCCTTTCATCTTTGTTTCATTCAGTGCAAGGACATCATACATCCTTCTTTCAAATAACCTTCCAATATCCTCTCGCTTCTCATTCATACTACATCCACGCACATTCAAAGCTCCTATTCTTAGGGTCCGGGACCACGAACGCGTTCCCTCGCCCCTATCTCTGTCTCGTTTTTTTGGTAGATTTATTTAAGGGGAGAAGGATACCAGGCCCCCTGCCCCCGATCCCCTTTAGCCGACTTCTACGTCTCGCCGGAGAAAAGCGGTGGTGGAAATTTCTCACCCCTCCACCACAGAGGAGGCTACCTGCACCAGAAAGTGGCGGGCGTTGGGGTCGCCGCATCCCTACGCCATTTGAACAAAATAGAGATGCAGAAGGAGAAAAAGATAGAAAGGGCTATGGGAAGTAGAGGACACCAACCCTCACTCTGACAAAGGGTCAGCCCACCACGTACCTTCTTACTTATGCCTAATATACTAATCTCTTCTAAAGATATACTTTCTACCCTCTCTGGGCTTAATACTAATACGGCGTACGGTCCGGACGGTGTTCCTCCTGTTCTCAAAAACTGTGCTTCCGTGCTGACTCCCTGCCTAGGCAAACTCTTTCGTCTCTGTCTATCCTCTAACATCTTCCCTTCATGCTGGAAGTTTGCTCACATTCAACCTGTCCCAAAGAAAGGTGACTGCTCTCAAACCTCCAGCTATCGTCCAATTGCTCTCATCTCATGTCTTTCTAAAGTTTTTGAAACTATTCTTGCTTCCAAATTTCTTAAGCATTTCTCTTCTCATAATCTGATCTCAGATCGCCAGTATGGCTTCCTTAACCCGTCCAGCCCCGGCTAGTTTTGTAATGTTTGTTCACCAGTACCCGGCCGGTTTTCAAAAAATGGTTTTACTCCAGAAACAATAGCGAATGGGTTAGGAATGAAGGAAAAACCACGAAAAACCGCTCAAAAAGCTTAAAGAATGGTCCTACAGAGCCCCCGAAAACGTATGTTACACGAGTAAAAAATTGAAGGCAATTACCCCAAAAAACCAGGTTATTGCGCGCTCACGCGCACGCACGTGGACTTTGAGAGTTTTCAACCATCGGCACGGTTGCGTGGGATACGTACACAGTTCCCATACAAATCTGAGCCCTCTTGAGTGGCTACACCTGAGGTTACGGTCGGCGCAATTAGGGTGACGCGTCAGGCGCGTCGCTGGGGCTGTGCGTTACATACATTGCCGACGCATCAGGCGCGTCGCTGGGGCTGTACGGGTTAAGGGTCGCTCTACTGGTCAATTTCTTTCATATCTTACTAACTCTTGGTCATCCTCCTTTCGGGACTTCGGTGAGACTTTTTCTATTGCACTAGACATATCAAAAGCCTTCGATAGAGTCTGGCACAAATCTTTAATTTCTAAACTACCCTCCTTCGGTTTCTATCCCTCCATCTGTGCCTTTGTCTCTAATTTCCTTTCCGGCCGTTTCATAGCCGCGGTTATGGACGGCCATTGTTCACTTCCTCACCCTATACACTCCGGTGTTCCTCAGGGCTCTGTCCTATCTACTATTCTCTTTCTAATTTTTATAAAATATGATCTCAACTGTACCTGAATTCCCATCCATTCATATGCAGACGACTCAACCTTACACTACTCCATTAGTTTTTCAGAACGCCCCAGCCAGCAATCCCTCAACGACAAACGTAATGAAGCTATAGAACTTTTAAATTCTGATCTAAATACTATCTCCAATTGGGGCAGAGAAAACCTTGTTACCATTAATGCTTCTAAAACCCAATTTCTCCATCTATCTACCCATAAGGAACTCCCAGTGGACTATCCCTTATTCTTCAACAATACAAAAATCAATCCTTCATCTTTTCTCAACATTCTTGGTGTCTCTTTTTCTTCCGCTCTCAGTTGGAAGGACAATATTACCAGTCTTGCTAAGGCAGCCTCCCAGAAGCTGGGTGTGCTCAACCGCCTTAGGGAGTTCTTTTCCCCTGCACAGCTTCTTGCTCTGTACAGGGGCATAGTGTGTCCTTGCATTGAGTATTGTTCACATGTGTGGGGAGGTTCCTCTCACACCGCTCTCTTAGACAAAGTTGAAAGGAAGGCCTTTCGTATACTTAACTCCCGTCCACTCACCAACTCTCTGCAATCTCTCTCTCTCCGCCGCAATATTGCATCTCTCTCGCTATTCTATCGCTACTATAATAATCAGTGTTCCTCAGAGCTTTTCCAGTGTATACCACCTCCTTTACGTAGGGCACGTGGTACCCGTCTTGCAACTCAGTCCCACCCCTGCTCTGTGCAGCTCTCCAACTCGAGAGTGAAACGTTACTCTCAGTCTTTCTTCTACTCAACAGCTGAGCTCTGGAACTCTCTCCCAGAATTAGTCTTTCCCTCTTCCTATGACTCAAATTGCTTCAAACTTTGTGTGTCCAGGCATTTTGGCTCGAACGTCCCTTGATTTTGACCCTGTCACTCTTTCAACTATGGGGGTGGCACTCGCTATAGGCAGTTCTGCCTTTTGCCTCCCTCAATCACATAGAAAAAAAAACATATATATATATATACCGGTATATATATATATACAGTATGTATGTATATATATATATAGTAGTGAGAATAGATTCTCCTCAGGAGGAAGCGGAGTCCTATAAGGGCAAGCAACACCAAGGTAAACACGAACATTTTTATTCTTGTACCGGTACCGTTTCGACATTAACATAATATGTCATAATCAGACCTAAAGCAATAAAAAATACATTTATTAATAAATTACGTTGACATTTAACCCTCGTGGCCCGGGCTGGTCCTGCAAAGGACGGAGGTCGTATCCGGGCGATCTCGCTGAAAAATGTCTAGGCCTAGGCTACCGTATTTTTGTTTATTTTAACTGCTAGAAATGTCCCACGCATCTATAAACGTAGTGCGGTTTTTCCGCGATGTTGACAATATCGGAGCTTTTCAGACACTAATTTTGTCTTACGTCACAACAATAACATTGATCCGACATCTCCTTCTTGTTTTCGGAGGTGCGGTGACGCAACGATCGGCTTTGTTTACATGCGCCGGACGCACAGCATTCAGACCAAGCTGAATAGGCTTGAAAGCTTACTATCTGTTGAAAGGACACCCGGGCTGCTGCCAAATTTCCGCGGTGTCCTTTCACAAAGACACCCGGGCTGGAAGGGTTAAAGCAAATCTATTTTATAATAATTTAGAAGAAACATAAAAAGTTAGAAATCGCGAAAACGAGAGAGAAAAACACAACAATAAACAGCAACAGCTAAACCATATATGAACTATGTGTAGATATTGTATGATAAAATATACACAATACCTTAAAAACATAATAGGTTGGTGGAGAATTGGTGGGTGCCCAAGGTGAGCTTAAGATGGTTAAGCACACCTTGGGCACCCACGAAATTAGCATTAAATATATTTGCTTTAAATATCATAAAATGAATTAATAAATGTATTTCTTATTGATTTAGGTCTGATGATGACATATGTTAATGTCGAAACGTTACCGGTACAAGAATAAAGATGTTCCTGTTTACCTTGGTGTTGTTTGCCCCTATATACAGTATATATATATATGCAATTCTACAAAAGAAAGGGGTCTTCTGCATGCTCAGCTGGATAACAGAAATAAACGATAAAATAGGTTTACAAAAGGATTTTATCAACTTAAAGGTAATTGACAAGAATACACACAGAACACAGTACAAACGAAAACAACTCTACGTAGTATAGAGTCAGTAATAAGTAGATACTGGCTGTGTTCGTGGCCGCAGACAATATATTAATTAACTGGCGACAACCTTAAATACAATACTTTAACTCGTTAATAAGTAGATACACACAATCTAACTCTAACACAACAATAAACCTTCGCTTTCAGGACAAGTGATTAATATTAGTGAATTAAGTCTTTAACCTTAGTCTGATAAGTGGGAAGAAGTTATTCTCTTAATCGAACTCAGGAACATTAATACAACGTAATAGCATATCGTGAAATAAGTGGTAGCGTGCTTACTATACAATTATGGTAACAATGATCAAATATAATATCGTGCTTGCAATGGACAGTCTATCGTCCCTCCGATTACGAATAATATAAGATACTTTAATATTTGTTCTGACGAACCAGGTTTCTTTCGTGAGCCTGTATATGCCGATTGGGGGAGCAACTAACCTGAACACAGATTGTCCAATCTAGGTTTGTTTACTCTCTGTGAATAATTCCTACTATCCGTTTGATTAGGGCAGGACAGATCCTATCATTGACATTTCTCTCTTTGCAAGTTAGGCATTTTGACTCCAACGTGCCTTGAATTTGGCTCCTTTGGCTTTGGGAGAGACACTCGTTAGAGGAAACCTGCCTTTTGTCTCCTTCATACACATAGAACAATTTTTGTTTCTTTTTTTGCTAAGCTAACGTCTATCTCTTCAATCTCGTCACCACTGACTGTGATCGAGGGCTATTTCTGCTAGGAGCCAAACTTGGCATTTAACTAATGAGTTAATGTGGTAAATAACTTTGGAGCCAACCTCGAAGTTAAGTGAACAAGTTTACAGACAATTGATCAAGGTCCTTGCTTATTCCCAAGGCCATACAAGTACCTATCAGTACTGCTGCCAGTACTCTAACCGGCCGTCTAATGGCCCTATAGTCGCATAATGCAACTTTCAAAAGGTGTGGTGGAGCTGGTCATCCAAGCCATGTTATCTCGTCCCCTTATCACCTCGTCATTGGCTGCACCTCCGTCACTGCCTTCGTCAGGCGGGACATGGAGGGGCTGGGCAGGAGCACTCATGTCTCACGCGGCACGCCTCAGTTCCTCCCTCAATCAACACTTGTGGTAACTCCGTCTCCCAGTGTATTTTCAGCTCCTTGAAGTAGTTGTCAAGCATCTTTCAGGTGTGCCACTGGATTAGGTTGTGCAGCTGTAGGTTATGGAGGTCAGGGGGTAGCTATAGCAAAGGTGGTGGAAGGCTTGAGGCCAGTCTGTCATTCGTTCTTTCTCTTTGGTCAAATACATTTATCTCTTTGTCATCGTGCCTCTTTGTGCTTCCTTATTGCCAGTAGCTACAGCAGAGAGAGCTGAAGGGGGAGCTGAGGAGAAGGAGGTCTTGATCATCAGGAACAGTGGACCAAACTAACTGTGGTAGCGGCAGGGGTTCCATATAAGGCCTGGGTACAAGTGGCTCATTTTGTCTCCAACCAAACAGAAGGTTCCTCAGGTCAGACCTTGATTTATTTCTTAATTCCTCTATTTTCCGCGATTGCTTCCCAGCAGCATATTTTAGCTGCCCCAGCTGGCCAATCAAAGGGTTCCCCGAGCGCGCGCTTCTACCAATCCGGGGGTTCCTCTGGTGTAACGTCATGCACTCGACTGCCTTGGCTCGACCAATGGGGTACATGGTGCAAGGAAGCAATTTCTCTCCTTTCGCTGGTGTGGGGGGGTGTTCAAGCTGGATCAAGGATGTGGAGGGTTCAGGAATCCGTAGGGACCTAAGAGGGGGTAGTTTGGCCACCTGTTGCTGCAGTTGTTCATCCCAGGGCTTTGACGATCTCCCAACAATATACTGTGTATATATATATATATATATATATATAATATATATATATATATAATATATATATATATATATTATATATATATATATATATATAATATATATATATATATATATATATATATATATATATATTATATATATATATATATAATATATATATATATACATATATATATATTTGTTTAGGGGAGGTGTGGTGGAGTGGTCTTGCCACTGGACTGGTAATCCAATGGACCCGGGCTCAAATCCCGACTATGTCAATGGGAAAATATTGGGATGGAATTTGTGTTGTACCTACTATGGGTTTCAGAGGTCTTGTGGCATCGTTTTTCGGGAATAACTTATTAAGAAACAGTTGGATCAGTATGATATTTTGACACAACGTTTTTCACACCGTCCCCTAATTTCTGTCAATATAGTGCATTACCAAAAGTGTAGAAATAAGCCACTTATCCCTGTGTCATGAAGTTAAAATCGCACATTAATTATTAAAAAATGGACAAGGCTACCGTGGCTTACCTGTGAGAACCACCAAACCATTATTGCTCCTCCATCAAACACAGTAGTTATCAGCCACCACCCAACCCTATTATCGCCTTTCAATTCAAGTAATCCGTCAATATACAAATATACAAACAGTTGGTATTTTTTTATATTTATACTTGATATTGACATATTACTTGAATTTAAAGACAATAATAAGGTTGGGTGGTGGCTGATAAGTACTGTGTTTGATGGAGGAGCAATAATGGTTTGGTGGTTCTCACAGGTAAGCCACGGTAGCCTTGTCCAATTTTTAATAATTAATGTGCGATTTTAACTTCATGACACAGGGATAAGTGGCTTATTTCTACACTTTTGGTAATGCACTATATTGACAGAAATTAGGGGACGGTGTGAAAAAAGCTGTGTCAAAATATCATACTGATCCAACTGTTTGTTAATAAGTTATTCCCGAAAAAACGATGCCACACGGCCTCTGAAACCCATAGTAATATTAGTGTATTACCACAAAGCCCACCGAAACGCCAAAAAATACCCTTTGTTCCCTGATTAAATATCACTGTATGATTATTTCCATATTCAAAATATGCTACAGGGGGACAATGCCAAGTGAGTTCATTGCTCAATAGGTGGTGTTCTGAGAGTGAGGGCCTGTGTCTAGGAGGTGAGACAGTGAAACACTGGAGCAAGGCAGCTTCAAGCCGTGAGTGAGCAACTAAGCCCCATGCATCCTGCAAAGTCAACATGGCTGGGGCTGGTTGCAGGTAAAACAGTGCTTCACATGCCTCACCCCATAGACTGGAACGAGACCTCATGGGTTTCACCGCTCATAACAGTTCAATGTACAAGCTCTCAGACTATGCCCGAGAGGGAGTAGTTGGAAGAAAAAAAAAAAAAAAAAATATATATATATATATATATATATATATATATTTAAATAAGAAAAGGCTGAACAGAACATCAATTTAACTTAAGCTTGAATACATAAATGATGTGAGTAACATAATAAGGTATAGAATAATATACAATACATTGCGGAGGCTGATTCTTGAAAATGCCAGAACAAAGGTATAGAGGCAATACATATATGCTAAGGGCTTAATTTTAAAAGGGCTGAGGACTGAACAGAATGAAGTATAAGAATATAATATTAGTGCTGAGGGCTGAATTATAGAATTGCTGAAGGCGAAACAATATATCTATAATGGAGACAGAGCCAATATGAGCAATACAGTATATATAATTATATAAACGGTTAGAGTAAAACAAATACAACGATAGTAGCTAAGCGGTCGTAGGCAATACAAGGTTAAGATAAATCAATAGATTTAGTTCTATATGTATACGTGATGTCTCTTGATAATATTTTATTATGATTACTTGTGATATTTGCTATAGTGATATTTGATAATTTATCAAAAGCCTTAGAAAACAAAATCAGACCGCAGGAAAATATACATAAATATCCTAAATATTATTAACATGATAATTGCAAGTGCACAGCTAGCTAACTTACTTTCTATGATAATCTGAAAGGCTGTGTTGTATTACTGCAAAACAAGATGGATAATATTTCTAATCCATTACTAGAATGGAGCCGTAGAAGTATTGTCAGATCCTGGTATTATTGTCTAGTTATATCTAAGACAGGGTGTGTATTGTATTTAATTTATATTCTTATTGAAGGGTCTTGAATAACGAGACTAAACTTATAGTTTGGCTTTATTCTCCTTTATCTTTTTGTGTGATTTATTCCTCTTCTGATGCTTTTTTTTTGTTTTTTTAATTTACGAGGATACTGTCTGGAAATAGCTGCTATGGCCAAACGAGACAGGTGTGACTGCAACGGCCCTGTCACTGGGGAAGGCTTTGACGGCGATGGGCATGTCAAGGTAGGAGGGGAGCATGACTTCGACGGGCGTGTCACTAGGGTGGATTTCGGCTGCTAAGGGCGTGCCAAGGGGGAAGGTGACTGTGACAGGCATGTCACTGGTAGATGTTTTGGCAGCGATGGGCAGGCTAAGGTGGGGGAGACTGCTTAGGGAGAGAGAGGTCTTGACTGCTGAAGGGCATATCAACGTGGAGAGGGTGTGACTGTGAAGGGCGTGTCACCAGGAGAGAGTTGAGCTGCGAAGGGTGTGTTCCAAAACAAATGACAATGAAGGGCGAGTCAGATGAGATTTTGGTGTCTACCTCCGGTGAATCGTAGGTAGTTTTTCCTCCTTCGCTTGCTGGTGGTTTGAGTACAAGAAGGGAGGAAGTAGTGGCTGCTGGACGTTGTTAGGACCTTTATCCAGGTAGGTGTTAGTCTTTCTACCTGCATACCCAAGAGGCGAGGGGGTGACAGGAAGGTGGCGGGCATTTTCTTTCCCTATTTTTGTTTTCTTCCTTTTTCGTGTGCATATTGAGGAAGAGTATGGATGCGCTACGGTGGTGACTTTTTTATTTTCTTGAGGTATGCCTGCTATCTTATTTTCATTTCCCGATACAACATTAGCACTTTTATTTCTGATTTAGATGGTAGATTATGTGTGTGTGTGTGTGTGATATGTTTTTGTGTGTATTTGTGTGCAATTTATGTTATTTGTTATTTGTTTTTATCTTTATATCAAATAATTTTGTTCATTGTACGTACCATTTTCCGAGCCTCTTGGCGACAATAGCATGGATGAGCGGCACTGGTCCGCTATACACTGGATGTGTTGCGTTACCATGGATGAGCGTGTGGGGCGGATACTGTGGAGATATATATATATATATATATATATATATATATATATATATATAGAGAGAGAGAGAGAGAAAGTGAGAGATTGATTTAATGTGAGCGCAAATGTCCGCCCTCATGTCCTCACCAGGAACAGG
Source organism: Paralithodes platypus (assembly GCA_032716605.1). Classification (NCBI taxonomy): domain Eukaryota; kingdom Metazoa; phylum Arthropoda; class Malacostraca; order Decapoda; family Lithodidae; genus Paralithodes; species Paralithodes platypus. The sequence continues at coordinate 11,612,562 of CM064547.1, read as the reverse complement.
TATCAGAACAATCCTTCTTGTTTGGTCAAAAATATGTGAGGCTTGATGCTCACCAGCTAAGTTTGAGACTAGCACCAACTATCCCTGTGAGCATCAATGCTCACCAGCTAGGTTCAAGACTAGCAACTCTACCTGTGAGGCTCAATGCTCACCAGTTAGTTCGAGACTAGTAACAAGAGAAATACTTCTACAGTATTCAAAGGATGTGGTTTGAGACCGTCCAACAACAATAGAAACAACTCTACAGTAATTAAAGGATTTGGTCCAAGACCATCCAGAGTGCAACACACATTTAGTGATCAAATACATAAATCACTGTTCCCCTCATAAACTGCTAAGAATATACCCGGGCATTCACTTGTATGAGATTAGAGTACTTTCCCCTCTCTTTTAGAGTCCCTTCTTGTGCTAATGTTATTTCCTTTAGGAAAACACTACACACGACTCTATCTTTGACATCCCCTCTTCAAATACTCTTATGGTTATAGTTAGACATTCTGGTATTAACATAACTAAGAGACATTTAATAGCTGGATCTAATTGCAAAAACCAACACCTGACGTGAAACCTTGCATTAAGTGATGTTATCTTAGTTACCGTCCCTCGTGGTCGAAACATAGAAAATAGAGCAAGAGAAAGAAAAGGTATCTTCAGTAAATTCGCGCTGGCAAACGGAGATAATTGTGTATTAATTAGTCTAAAGAAACCAAACCTCAATGTATTCGTTAAGATCATGTTCATGTTATATAATTGCATAAGTTGATTTGAATACTATTGATCTACTTAAAGTAAATATTTGTTTGAGTCTAAGAACTCACTATATAATTGAATTCCATATATACCTCAAATTTGATTCAGTGTTAAATTCAAAGCTCGTGCCTTATTACTTGCCCTAACTCATATAAAGTGAAGATTACACAATTACTTGTGTTACCTGATACTTGATTATATGTGTAAAGTCTCAATTTGTGGGATATCATTTGTGCATACAAAAACGTTGTCTTGTAATAATTGTATAACTCACCTTGTATTTGATTGTGTATATGTATATATTATATTGTGTATAATATAATATTATAATTGTGTATATGTATATATAATATTATAATTGTGTATAATATAATATTATAATTGTGTATATGTATATATTATATTGTGTATAATATAATATGATAATCACATAAGTCACCCCAACTTTAAGACAGTTCTCCCCCGTAAACTTTATACAGTCCAGTTATATACTCACCAAACTCAACCCAGCTTTAAGACAGTTCTCTCCTTCTTGGCTCGTAAAGATCTCCATAGCAGAGTGGCAAACCGGGACAATTTGGCTTTACTGGAATCAATAGGAGAAGAAATGCAGGGAAATTAAGAACTAAACATCATACATTTAATTTTGTAAGTTAACTTACTAATTACTAAGAAGCATGGATTTTGTTTTAGGACTGGTTTTGATTAGACTCTCGTTTAACACCCTTCTCCCTAGTGTGCCAAGTGAGGTAGTTAGTTTATACTGAAGTCTGTTTATTTCAAACTTGCAGTAAATTTACCATTTGCGAGCTACGGGTTAAATACGGAATCTACATTGTTACGTATCTTGATCCTCAGGTGGTTAACTTGATGAATCTAGATAGCACAGAGATATATATTAAGGTATCAGTCAGCTGAAGGCAAAACAAAAGTAAAATCTAATAAAATAATTTCCTGTTGTTGCTTCCTTTCCTTTTGGATCTTAGGACTTGGTATTCTTTATTGACTGATACTCTTTACTTATGAAAAATACTGAAACTAATTAAAGTCATGTAGTATTTATAAAGAATTATTATTTAACCGAAGCTTAGTAGGCTATGGTTATGAACCGAAGAAGTTATAGCTAAAGAAGGACTATTAATTTTATAAAAAGTCTTGAAAGATAAATATTAAAGTAAGAATATTTCGGTCTCTTACCCTCTTTGAAATGAATAGATAGTTTTCTTCTATGTCCTTTTATTTATATTTAATGTAATTATTCTTGGTTCTTGTCTTACGTTAATAGTATTATATTATTATTATCATCAGGAGTAATATCAAAGTCACATAAAAAGTTAGATATATATTTAATAATTAGTTAAATTTATTTCTTAACCCCGTAACATTGAGGTTTGATTATGAGTAAATAAAGTTACAGGATCGTTTCATAGATTCGATTCAGGTCTCACTCAAATAATATGAAAAGCAAAATATAATATTTTGAAGCAAAAGAATTTTCTTCAGCTTAGGAAATCACTAGAAGTAATATTAACACAGCCATGTTAGTCTAAGGCGATATTACTAATACGAGACAATAGCATCACCGTACTAAGCACCATTAAGCAATGTAAGCTTAATTCAAAGAAAATGAAAGAACTCTTAAGTATTAATATAAAACAATAGTATTACTTTCATCATAACCCAATTACTTAAAGAGTTGCTTTAGTCCACAAGTTAGTCAACTAAAATAGTTAAGTACATAATAATAGCGTTAACGTTAATTCGCAATCAAATAGTTAAACACATAATAGTAGCGTTCACGTTAATTCCCAATTAAATAGTTAAACACATAATAGTAGTGTTCATGTTAATTCCCAATTAAATAGTTAAACACATAATAGTAGTGTTCACGTTAATTCCCAATCACATATCTCACTAACCAACATAACATAAGTGTTTACACCGAACACACTTAACACACATTTATATAATCTGACTGACAGTCACAATCCCATTATAATACTTCACCCCGTCTTCCTCCAGCTGCAAGTTCACCTTCCCCAACTCCAAATGAGACTGATTTGAATGCCCACAACTCGGGTCTTATATACCAAACAATGATGGTGTAGGAACGAATCAGGAGGCGGGAGGTGGTGCCTACTCCAATCATAGCTCCTCGAATCACATAACAGGTGTGTCGTCCACTCACAGCTCCTGGCGTCGATCATACGTCATAGCATCGGTCATCGAGGTATGGGGCGAGCTGGTATGGGGCGAGATGGTTTGCCCACTCGCTCGTTCGCTCGCTAGTCTGCTTCACCACTTGGGTAGTTTGGCTCCTTGAACTCTAATTCTAACTCTTAAATTAACATACAGGGCTCCGTATGTCAGACCTCCCCCCTAGAAAAGAGTTTAAGGAGTATAGTACAGAATATTACACATAATACATAAATAGATTCACCACCAGATTGGCAACAGCAAGATTATAATGAAGATATAATAAGGATATCACCCAAAGTAGGCAACGTCTCCAGGTACCACATCAGAACATAGCCGGAACGTAGCTGGAGCGTTATTCGAACTGCAAGGCATCTCACAGCTGAAGGCTTAAAAGCGCACTACAAAAGCATGATATTTACCTCGCTACAAGGGAGAGCTAATTGCCAAAATCCTCTCATTATATTATACTTACTGCTGCATGAGGCCAACCTGGTAAATGCAATCTTTGATCCGTGGCAGTGGGTAGGTATCGTTCTTTGTGACAGCATTGACTTGCCTATAGTCCCTACAAAACCTATGGCTCCCGTCTGGCTTTGGCACAAGTATGACCGGACTACTCCACTGGCTTAAGGCCCTTGTGATCAGCTGGTTTGAAAAAATTAAGTCAAGCTCGACCTGCAGTATACTCCTGTGTTGTGGCGAGACACGGTAGGGGGATAGTTTAATGGGAGTTGCATCCCCTACGTCGATGTCGTGCACGGCCAAAGAAGTGAGCCCTGGAGTATCACGGAACACATTGGGAGACTGAGATAAAACAGAGATTAGTTGGTTCGCTTGATCAGAGGGAAGATGACATAGTTTAAATGGTAGTTCCCTCAAAGCCACTGAATTATACTGAAAGTTGGATAGGCTACATGACAAGTCAAAGTCTGCATGGATACCTTCAGGCTCTGGAACAGTCTGTTGCGGGTCAGTAAGAGAACTGAAGACTTTGTCCGCACCAGGCTGCTCACAGGTCCTGACATTCACTGCCACAGTAGGAGAATCTGGAGGAGAGGAATCAGGGGACCTATGGTAGGGTTTCAACATATTTATATGGAATACTTGCGTGGGCTTTCTCCTGTCTGGGGTAGTTACTAGATAATCGGTAATGCTCACCCTCCGAATGATCTTATATGGGCCCCTGAACTTGGCAGATAAAGGTTGGCCAAAAACTAGCTCATTAGGGGAAAAATCCAGGGATTCAGTTGGAACCTCACGAGTAGCAAATAACAGAAAAGGTACCCCCTTATCCCACTCAACTCCGGTCTCTGTACAATACTTACGTAACATTCCCTTTAATGTCTGATGATATCGTTCGAGAACCCCTCGACTCTCTGGGTGGTAGGTGCTAGACTTTACATGCTCGATACCCAACTCCTTCAGGGACTGCTGGAAAATGTTAGAGGTAAAATTAGTTCCTTGATCACTTTGCACCTCATGGGGGAAACCCATTCTGGTGAAAAATTTGAGCAGTTCCTTGATTACAGTTGGAGCAGAGGTAGTCCTTAAGGGTATAGCCTCTGGGTAGCGAGTTGCCATGTCCATGATAGTTAATAAATAAATGTTACCTTGGGAAGTCTTAGGCAATGGGCCTACAATGTCCACTACCACCCGAGTAAAAGGATTCTCGAAAACGGGCAAGGGCACCAGAGGATGTACAGGCACCTTCTGATTGAGTTTTCCTGTCATCTGGCAAGTGTGACACACTCTACAACACTCCACTACATCTGCACGCATTCCTGGCCAGTAAAAGTGGAATCTGATTCGGTCTAGAGTTTTTCTCACACCTAGGTGTCCTGCCAATGGTATACAATGTGCCATTTCCATGATATCTTTACGACAAGGTTTGGGGACTACTACTTGATGGACGTCCCAAGCCCCGTCATCGATTGGTCTGTGTGGCGGTCTCCATCTTCGCCACAATACTCCTCCTTTGAGGTAGAAACATTCACCACCCTCCTTCTCACATTCCTCTTCACTCACGGACCTGGCAGCTAACTCCTTGCATTCACTATCATCTCTCTGTAGCTCTACCAGGCCGCTAGGACAATTTGGAAGGGTTTCATGGTCATCGTTAGGGTCAAGATGAGCCATAAAGGTGTCAGATAAATCCACCTCAGTCACATCATCAGGCACAGTTGGAGCATCATTTACACTCTCATCATCCCTTTCATCAACTCTTACATTCGGTACATTTCTGTCTGAGGGAACTGCTACTTGAGACATTGAACGTTTGTCAGCACACACAGGGAAAACAGTTGGCAACTCCTTGTCGAGCTCACCGGTTAGTGGCTCGTTAACAGGGGAAAGTGACAAGATGGAGTCTGGTCGGACCTTCTCACCTGCTACATCATTCCCCAAAAGGAGTGTTACCCCAGGCACAGGGATATCTTGGGACCTACACAAAGCTATGGTGGCCTCACCCTGTAGTAACTCACATTCAATTTCGCCTTTTACCAAGTATGCATAAAACTGGCCTCCAGCACCTCTCATTACAACTGGTTCGCCAGGTGGGCACTCAGTGTAAGGATTCACCATGAGGGTGCTAGTAGAACCTGTGTCTCTCAGAATTTTTACCTCATGCATGCAACCATTTAATCTCACGTTGCCAGATGAAATAAAGGGACGGTAACTGTCCTGCACTGATGGTGAAATTATTATTGGTTTAACCCTTGTGGGTTGCACCACACATGCTACTACACCCCTGTCTAGATGATTTACGTTAGCTGCTAGGTACTCCTTCTGTCGAGAGTCCTGCATTAAAGGAACTTTTGGTGCTAGGTACTCCTTCTGTCGGGAGTCCTGCATTAAAGGAACATTTGGTGCTAGGTACTCCTGTTGGGAGCCCTGCATTAAAGGCACACATGGAATTTGAGATACGGCGGCAACTGTCTGCCCCGATCTCTCGGTTTTTTCCTTGGCCCAGCACTGATAAGCTAGGTGGCCTCTCATGCCACAAAAAGTACATACTTTAGGGGATACGGGAAAGTTCCCTCTTTGAGCATTACTATTAGTTTGGGGCCCACCTCTGTTACCATTGCCCTGAGTCGCATTTTTAGTTGGGGGAACATTTCTATTTTGGCTAGCTGGGGAAGACGTTATAGGCTTGTGACTGGGTCCGTCAGATTTGTGATTGGGATACTTAAAATTAGAACTAGAATTATCGTAGGGCTTCTTTCCACGAAATTTGTTGTTGAGCACGTATGTGTCAGCCATGTCAGCGGCGTCGGCAAGACAATCTACCTTTTTCCCCTTTAAATGATAGGATACAGAAGAATCAATTTTCCATAGGAAATTTTCTAACAGGACCAACTCCTTCAGATCGTTGTAGCTTGTGACTTTCTTACTCTTGACCCAATGATTGAAAGTTTTAGTCATGGTCCTGGCAAATACCTTATGGGTTTCTTCTACTTTCTTCTGGTTTTTACGGAAAGATTGCCTGTAAGCCTCAGGCTGCAATTGATAGGTTTTTAAGATAGCTTCTTTGAGATTGTCATAATCCTGCCTAACTTCTGCTACTTCTGACAAATACGTGGCTCGAGCCTGCCCTGTCAAAACAGTTTGTAACATAAAAGGCCATTGATCTCTTGTCCACTTCATACCTCCAGCAACTTCCTAAAACAAAGAAATCCTGCACATTATCCTCAGTGAAAGGTGGAATGACACTAGTCATAGTCAATCCCAGAGGGGGAGCAATTTCGGGAGCATTTGTATGGACATTTAGTTGAGCCGTACGATATTGATATTCACATTGTTCGGTCTTTGCTTCGGCATTTATTCTGGCTTCTTCGGCATTTACTCTGGCTAGTTCTATATTTAGTCTGGCTTGTTCGGTCTTTGCTTCGGCATTTATTCTAGCTAGTTCCAGTACTTGATCACCGGTCAAACCAGGTGGCAATTGTTCAAGTTGGCTAGGTTTACTAGGGATCCCACCAACTGCTCCGTCACCCTCCCCGCCTTCTACAGGGAACAGGTGGGTTTTTATGGTCTGAGCCACCTCTACTTTGGACATGTTTGAGACAGTTAATTGGAGATGTGAGGCAAGCACTTTCAGTTCGGATTTTGACAGACAGTCAATATCAGGGGATGTGGGTTCTGATTCTATGAAAACTCTAGCATCTTCGTTATTAATTAGTTGAGGCATGATTAATATTTGATTGTTAAGTAGTGAAACTGTATGAAACGAATCCTGGCGAGGTCGCCACTCTTCTGTTACGTATCTTGATCCTCAGGTGGTTAACTTGATGAATCTAGATAGCACAGATATATATTAAGGTATCAGTCAGCTGAAGGCAAAACAAAAGTAAAATCTAATAAAATAATTTCCTGTTGTTGCTTCCTTTCCTTTTGGATCTTAGGACTTGGTATTCTTTATTGACTGATACTCTTTACTTATGAAAAATACTGAAACTAATTAAAGTCATGTAGTATTTATAAAGAATTATTATTTAACCGAAGCTTAGTAGGCTATGGTTATGAACCGAAGAAGTTATAGCTAAAGAAGGACTATTAATTTTATAAAAGTCTTGAAAGATAAATATTAAAGTAAGAATATTTCTGTCTCTTACCCTCTTTGAAATGAATAGATAGTTTTCTTATGTCCTTTTATTTATATTTAATGTAATTATTCTTGGTTCTTGTCTTACGTTAATAGTATTATATTATTATTATCATCAGGAGTAATATCAAAGTCACATAAAAAGTTAGATATATATTTAATAATTAGTTAAATTTATTTCTTAACCCCGTAACATTGAGGTTTGATTATGAGTAAATAAAGTTACAGGATCGTTTCATAGATTCGATTCAGGTCTCACTCAAATAATATAATATTTTGAAGCAAAAGAATTTTCTTCAGCTTAGGAAATCACTAGAAGTAATATTAACACAGCCATGTTAGTCTAAGGCGATATTACTAATACGAGACAATAGCATCACCGTACTAAGCACCATTAAGCAATGTAAGCTTAATTCAAAGAAAATGAAAGAACTCGTAAGTATTAATATAAAACAATAGTATTACTTTCATCATAACCCAATTACTTAAAGAGTTGCTTTAGTCCACAAGTTAGTCAACTAAAATAGTTAAGTACATAATAATAGCGTTAACGTTAATTCGCAATCAAATAGTTAAACACATAATAGTAGCGTTCACGTTAATTCCCAATTAAATAGTTAAACACATAATAGTAGTGTTCATGTTAATTCCCAATTAAATAGTTAAACACATAATAGTAGTGTTCACGTTAATTCCCAATTAAATAGTTAAACACATAATAGTAGTGTTCACGTTAATTCCCAATCACATATCTCACTAACCAACATAACATAAGTGTTTACACCGAACACACTTAACACACATTTATATAATCTGACTGACAGTCACAATCCCATTATAATACTTCACCCCGTCTTCCTCCAGCTGCAAGTTCACCTTCCCCAACTCCAAATGAGACTGATTTGAATGCCCACAACTCGGGTCTTATATACCAAACAATGATGGTGTAGGAACGAATCAGGAGGCGGGAGGTGGTGCCTACTCCAATCATAGCTCCTCGAATCACATAACAGGTGTGTCGTCCACTCACAGCTCCTGGCGTCGATCATACGTCATAGCATCGGTCATCGAGGTATGGGGCGAGCTGGTATGGGGCGAGATGGTTTGCCCACTCGCTCGTTCGCTCGCTAGTCTGCTTCACCACTTGGGTAGTTTGGCTCCTTGAACTCTAATTCTAACTCTTAAATTAACATACAGGGCTCCGTATGTCAGAACATAATAATATTTATCAGACACACCAGCAATATTATGGCTATAGTGCATATAATAATACATTGAATAATATTCAACAAACATTACATGCATCATAAACTCATAGATTATGTTGTATTACTGCTAAATATCGATGTTTACGACTCCAACTACCTTTTAGCCCGAAGCTCGCAAGTGGGTAGAATCCTTTAGCAACTGATTTATAGATACTTAATAGAACAAATATGAAGCTACTAAAATTCTGCATCATATTAAGACCAAGTTTCCGTAATTAGCAATATATTTAACTACAAACTCTTCGTAATAACAAAGTAATCGGCAAGTTACCGTCATCTGAAAACAAACCGACTATGGGTTAGAGTGGAGGTGTTAGTTAGGATTAGCTAAGAGGGAGATATTCGCTTTTCCTAGACCCCCTTCTCCCTCATGTTTAGCATATCAGTTTTGAGATTTTAAGACGTTCATTCCGTTCGTTTGGTGATTTTGAGACCTTTCGCCCGATTTCTTTGTCAATATTAAGACCTTTTGTGCCATTTAGATTTTTCCTTGGCGAGAGATAGCGACCTTGGGTAGGGAAATTTTTCTACCGAAAAAATTATGAAATATAATTATCTTGAAAGGGGGTCTAGGTTTTTTTTGTTTTAGTTTGATGGAGGTCTATCGAGGAAACTAAACAATTTAGTTAAAGTTAATTAACAATTATATACACAACAAAACAAGCACTATCCTCTTAAATTAAGTTAGGGTTTGGTATTTTACGACTATAATCATTAAGTAAGTTGACCCTTTGGAGATACGATGACGCATTTCTGTTCTGGTTCCTGGCTATTATTAGACGATTATATTCAGCTTAGGAAGGTTATGTGGAAGTCGGAGGGTTAATCGAGATAGTCTTTACCCATATAATTCACACAGATCCTTCTTAAATTGTATAGAATTGTCTAATGATAGCCAGAATATACTGTCATAATGCGTCATAATTAATGTTCTAAGGGTTAAGTGTATCTTGGTTCCAGTAAGTTAGGTTAGAGTAGATAAATTAGTGTTAGTTAGATTACGTGAGAGTTGGTTAGATTAAGTTTTGTAAGGTTAGGTTTGGTTAGGACAGGTAAGCTTAGGCTACAGTAGATAGGTTACATAACATTGGTTAGAGTATGTTAGGGTTGGTTAAATTAGGTTAGGTAAGAGTAAAATAGGTCAAGTTAGTATAGGTAACTTATAATTATATTGGGATTGGTTAGATTATAGTAGATACGTTAGTTAGGATTGGTTACATACGTGAGTGGTGGTTAAATTAGGGTTGGTTAAGATAGGTGAAATAAGGAAGAAAATATGCACCACACCACCACCGCCAAGCACTTTTTCCGTGCGTCCCACCATACCCCCGAGAAAGGAAGCTGCAACCACCACCCCACCAAGATATGCCAGAGTCGCTGCAATAGCTTTCGCACTCCCTCCAACACCCGGCAAGAATATCACAGTCACAATAAACAACCCTGATGTTCAAAACAGAACAAAGACAACAAAACAACTCCATAAATAACAAACCTCCACTCACCCTTCCTCCACCAAGACGCATCACCACAATGACCGTGAGGCCAGGAGGGACTACCCCAAACACCCCAGGAGTTCCCCCCTGCACATGTGCCCTTATTAGACAGAGAAGAGACACCAGGAGGAACGTAGAGAAAGGTATGACTATCACAGGCAAAGTGAAGATCTTTATAGTTGGAAAGCTATTAACCCGGGGATGGCGAGAACACTCTTAACTCCCCCAGACATATATGACGCGATCGCGTCATATGGACTAGTGAACCAAAAACTCATATGACGCGATTGCGTTATATGGACTTATCTCTATACCTCTCCAATAAGTTTATCACGCGATTTTGCGTCATATGAGCTCAGTAAGTCTGATAAGTTACCATACGATAAAACCGTTGGTGGCAACCTCATTCACCTCCGATAATTCTAACGGCCGCAGTGTTGTTGTGAGTGTAGTGCGGGGCAGTGGCAATGATCCCGGGGCTCCCGCCTCCTCGGACTTATTGGAACATAATATGTCGGAGGGAGTTAAGAGGTTTTGGTGGGCAAAGGCAACGATCCTCTTAAGAGGTAAGACCTACAAAAAGCCTTTTAAAAAGCACCAGTACCACTTAAAACAAAAAAATAGGTGATTAAGTGGGATAATTCCCCTCCATACCTACTATCACTCCTCCACATGTATCAAAACCCCCTTCTTCCCCTTCAATTATCACCTATATTTCCTCTTATTCCCTTGTTTATTGGTTTATTTAACGCGCCAACATCTCCAATCCAGTTCTATGGCGTGGTCACGCGCCTACCGAGTGCGTGTTGTCAGAGAGAGACTCAGTCTGCCTCTAGGCTTAGAAGAGGGAGGGTGTACGTCGCGTCTGCCTCACATTTCATGAATGAACGGTCGGCAATAATTCGCGATTTTCACCCTCCAAACACTGTTCCCTCTTGTTTTATTGCTGTTACATGTTAATATCTTCATATTATACGTAAAATAGGCGCATATGAATAAGTAATAACGATATTTATCGTAAAATTACGATTTTAGGCGGGAATGAAGCCCCCCAATAGTTGGGTGTTCACTACATACAGCTCTCCTTTTAAAGGTTAACTACCCTCACTGGAAGGTAGATAACAGCTGGATGATTTGAGTTTTAATATTGAAGTAGATCCCTGACAGCACTGGTTGTAAACCTCTACCTTCAATCTTATTTAAGACCTTGGCTCATCAGAGGAATTTGTTATTAGATCTCACTGGAGGCCACCTAATATTCGTTCCTCTGCCTTGATACTGGCGTTACTGTCAATAAAGAATGATGGTATGTCAAGCGCTTTATTGGTAGTAAACAACCCCTGTCTTACTAGACGTTCACGCACTGGCTGGACTCGGGAAAGGCAGGGCTCTGCGAGATACTGTAGCAACACTGCATAACGGCACTCTGCAAATAGAGTCGATCCGTTACGAAATCCCAGGCACTGGTTCTGGGGTATGTTTATCGGAAAAGGCCCAAAATTACCTTATCAACTCAGTCTCTGAAAGACACTTATAACAGTCAGAACTGTTAACCCCTTCTTTACACTCTGGGAGTAACAATATCGAGTAACCTAAAACCGAATCAACAGTGTTCAGAAGTTCTTAAGAAGGCAAACAAAATAATTGGCTTCATAGGCAGGTCATTTGAGCATAAATCCAAAGAAGTTATCCTAACTCTTTACAATTCCTTAGTCCGCTCTCTTCTGGAATACTGCATTCAATCCTGGTGCCCTTATTACCAAATAGATATAAACAAGCTAGAACGAGTTCAACGTAGAGTTACCAAAATGATATCTAGCCTAAAAAACAAACCATACGAGAGCGTCTTAAAGAATTAAATTAATTTCCTTTAACCTAGCGCAGATTTAGAGGCAACTTAATTCAAGTTTGCAAAATCATCAAAGGCATCAACAATATGAACTGTAGTAAGTACTTCTCTATCGACCAATCTAATTACACGCGGGAAAACGGTTGCAAAATTATTGGTAAAACTTTTAATTCTCACGAACCTAAGAATTTCTTCTTCAATCGAGTTGTCAACTTGTGGAATGGGCTTCCCCGAGACGTTATAGACTGCAGCACCGTTGTTTCTTTTAAACTTTGCCTAGACAAATATTTTGCATCAAACCCGCGACTGACTGCGTTTGTAAATGAATAACTTTATTTTATCACCCCCTCAGTTACTAACCCTTTGGTCTCCAACTAACCTCCTAATCCTGCCATGGACATTAGATCCAGGGCAGTAATTCCCTTTCCAATGATCCCTTACCCACTGTAAACCACTGTTTGGATACTTGATCCTCAGTGTTTTGGAGGACAAGCAGCCTAGAAGGGTCATGAGACATGTTGTTGCTTGATTTCCTTTGTACTCCTTTGTACTACTTTGTACTGTACCATAGGATACAGTAATAAAAGTCCCTTGCAGTCCCAAGCACTGTGGCCAAAATGGCAAGAGAAAACAACTTTCCCCCTCAAGAGATGAGAGAAAACTGGCTTCCCCAGTCTTCAGTGGGTCTTAAGTAAGCTGAGAAGTGTTGCCATATCAAGATCAGTGCTCAAACGGTTGTGGTACCAGGTACAGGCTTGTACAGGCAGTTACTAGGAAATTACATTACTGACGGCGATTCGCCGTCTTTGGGACTGGGGAGTGACTTATCTACTGACGGCGATTTGCCGTCGCTGGTAAAGCTAGGGTTAAGAGACGTTGCGTTACAAACAACCCTTTTATGTTGGTTCGATGACATGTTACAGATGCACTGGCATAGTGTACGTATTATTTAAGACCCAACACCCAAGAGTTCGAGTCTCCATCCACTGTCCACCAACAACGTCACAACCACCACGGCCAAGATCCTCACCAGAAGACTACAGATTGCTTTTTTTTTTTTTTCTATGTGATTGAGGGAGGCAAAAGGCATAACTGCCTATAGCGAGTGCCTCCCCCATAGTTGAAAGAGTGACAGGGCCAAAATCAAGGGACGTTCGAGCCAAAATGCCTGGACACACGGAGTTTGAAGCAATTTAAGTCATAGGAAGAGGGAAAGACTGATTCTGGGAGAGAGTTCCAGAGCTCAGCTGTTGAGTAGAAGAAAGTTTGAGAGTAATGTTTCACTCTTGGGTTGGAGAGTTGCACAGAGTAGCGGTGGGATTGAGTTGCAAGACGGGTACCACGTGCCCTACGTAAAGGAGGTGGTATGCACTGGGATAGCTCTGAGGAACACTGATTATTATAGTAGCGATAGAATAGCGAGAGAGATGCAACATTGCGGCGGAGAGAGAGAGATTGCCGAGAGTTGGTGAGTGGATGGGAGTTAATGATACGAAAGGCCTTCCTTTCAATTTTGTCTAGGAGAGCGGTGTGAGAGGAACCTCCCCACACATGTGAACAATACTCAATACAAGGGCGCACTATGCCCCTGTACAGAGCAAGAAGCTGTGCAGGGGAAAAGAACCCCCTAAGGCGGTTGAGCACACCCAGCTTCTGGGAGGCTGCCTTAGCAAGACTGGTAATATGGTCCTTCCAAAGAGAGCAGAAGAAAAAGAGACACCAAGAATATTGAGAAAAGATGAAGGGTTGATTTTTGTATTGTTGAAGAATAAGGGATAGTCCGCTGGGAGATCCTGACGGGTAGATAGATGGAGAAATTGGGTTTTGGAAGCATTAAAATTAACAAGGTTTTCTCTGCCCCAATTGGAAATAGTATTTAGATCAGAATTTAAGAGTACTATGGCTTCATTACGTTTGTCGTTGAGGGATTGCTGGCTGGGGCGTTCTGAAAAACTAATGGAGTAGTGCAAGGTTGAGTCGTCTGCGTATGAATAAGGGTTAAGGTACAGTTAAGGAAATCATTCATAACAATTAGAAAGAGAATAGGAGATAGGACAGAGCCTTGAGGAACACCGGAGTTTATAGGGTGAGGAAGTGAGCAATGGCCGTCCACAACCGCGGCTATGGAACGGCCGGAAAGGAAATTGGAGACAAAGGCACATATTATGGAGGGATAGAAACCGAAGGAGGGTAGTTTAGAAATTCAAGATTTATGCCAGACTCTATCGAAGGCTTTCGATATGTCTAGTGCAATAGAAAAAGTCTCACCGAAGTCCCGAAAGGAGGATGACCAAGAGTTAGTAAGATATGAAAGAAGATCACCAGTAGAGCGACCCTTAAGGAAGCCATACTGGCGATCTGAGAGCAGATTATGAGAAGAGAAATGCTTAAGAAATTTGGAAGCAAGAATAGTTTCAAAAACTTTAGAAAGACAAGAGATGAGAGCAATTGGACGATAGTTGGAGGGTTGAGAGCGGTCACCCTTCTTTGGGACAGGTTGAATGTGAGCAAACTTCCAGCATGAAGGGAAGACGTTAGAGGATAGACAGAGACGAAAGAGTTTGCCTAGGCAGGGAGTTAGCACGGAAGCACAGTTTTTGAGAACAACAGGAGGAACACCGTCCGGACCGTACGCCTTATTAGTGTTAAGCCCAGAGAGGGTATAAAGTACATCTTTAGAAGAGATTAGGATATTAGGCATAAGTAAGAGAGAGGAGGGCGGAGAGGGAGGAATAGCTATAATTGATATACTATACAGTGAAACCCCTTTAAAAGTACTAGTGACGCACCTTATAGATAAAAGAATGAACTTAATTGAATCATTATATAATATTTATATGCTAACTGAAAGGCATAAGAAGTACTAGTTGTTGTTGTTGTTGTTGTTGTTTTTCCCCAGGATGTCTGGCCAAGCAACCCCAAGGTCTCGAGCAAAGCCAAGGCCATAACCGAGCAGAGCCCTCCCTGCTTACCACTAAAGCCCAGGTGACCGAAGCCACTCCAAGGCGAGGAGCTGAGGGGGGTGCAGAAATGCCCGGGAAACCAAAGCCCCACCCAGGCCCTGTGCCCCTCAGCAATGAAGGGAAAGTTGAGAGGCAAAGGACAAATTTGAAGCTTTTGCCCTCATTCTGCCAACCTCTAGGTTGGCAGTAGGGTGGTCAATCCACGGAAGAGACACCATCACTTGAGATCTAGAAAATATATAAGTACAAGGAACAGTCAGAGTAAGCTATGGGTATGGCAGAGAATGCTCAGCTCTCACTCTGATAGACCAGCCCATCACCACAGAAGTACTAGTGATATCCATTTATTAAGGAAAGTACTTAATGTCAAAGTCTATTTTTTTATTATACCAATGAAATCTTAAAAGTAGTAGTGACGTGCCTTATTTACAAGGAATTACTTAAGTGAATTATTATATACTATTGTTATGCTATTTGAATCACATAAGAAGTACTAGTGATACCCGTTTATTTTTAGGGAAGTACTTAATTAAACTTTCTAGTTATCTACGCAAGTAAAATATTAAAAGTACTAGTGATGTCCATTTATTAAGCAAGAACTTAGTGAAACATTACTGTATCGTGTGATTTGAAAAGTAAGAGTGTCATACCTCGATTGAAGGGAGTACTAAACTATTATATACAGGTAAAGACTTAAGTGTGAGAGAGTATTGTGGAACCTCGTTCGTGCGTCTCTTTATGCTATATATACTATTATCTAATATTTAAAATATGATATCCATGTGTAGTGAATACAATATATGAATGTACGCTGTGTTATTAATCCTCTATTACCTTCTGGGCATGTGTTAAAGTGAATTCAACTTCTCCAGTCTAGTAGAACCTATCTAATATATCCAATCAACCCCAGTAAAAACGTGGTATAACATTGGCGGCAGACGGTGGTTCTTGATTCGAGAAGAAGAAGTCATTTGACACCAAAATCAGAAGGGAATAGAGCGTTCTATCACATACATCATCATGGCTACGCGCTCACACATACCCATACCGAAGTATGCGGCAGAAACATACAATATTCATACCTATCTAGATATGGTAAGTCCAGTGCTCAGCCTGGCATATCAAACCGATCACGAAAAGATCGCAGTGCAATTACCTCGCCTGGGAAAGACCGTGTCCCTTTTAGCCATACAAGTGACCCCTGATTTAACTTGGGATCCATTCCGGAATATTGTGATAAATGCAGTGCAACCTTCACTAGGCCCTATCGTTGCCTTGAGTAAAATCAACAAGATAAAGTTTGAAGGCGATCTGGAAGTCACTCTAGGATTAGTGACCCAACAGGTAAAAACCGCTTATCCTCTACAAACCCCCGAGCAACAACAACAACAAGTGTTCAGTGCGCTCCTAAGAATGCTCCCCTCTTGTATTAAGAAGCATTTTACAATACACGATCCCATCTGATACGCCAGGGATATTATCACGATCAGAGAGGTGTTAGCCACCCGGCCTAAAACATCCACAATGGGAGCTATCAAGCGGTTCCCCACACACCCTCGAGGAGGCAGGAAGCCAGGACAATTTCAAAGTTATGGATCAAGACCGTGGTATACGCCACATGGCCGCCCATAACCTTTCTCATCAGGCCGCCTACAGCCAAGTCGGCGGTCTAGCCACAACATAATTATCCTGGCCGAACCTACTCATATGCCAACCAAAGCAACCGAGGTCCCCAACGTTACATGCCTCCACAACGAAGCCGAGATAGTCCAATAGTCACAATACATCCGTTCGATTTTAAAGCCTGCAATTCTTAATGCCCTTTACATTATATCCGTTACCAAGCCAAACAAGGAAGCTCAGCAAACCGAGTCCTCGCAGCCGAAGAGGAAACCTGTGATCTGGAATTGCAGGAGGACTATCAAGACAATTATTATTGTCCCACTCAATTTGATCAAATCCAGTCATTAGAGGAAGAAGAAGAAGGAGTAGAAGAGATGGAAGACACTCCTCAGGTTTTTAAAGCCTCCCCCGTCCATTACAGCCTCGGCAGGGGAGTCTGTGTTTTCCAAACCACCACCTATATTATCATCTAGCAAAAATTGAAGGTATTCCAGTCCATTTCCTAATAGACACCGGAGCTGCAAGATCATGCTTTTTCAATTAATTCTACGACAAACATCGCCGTAGGCTAGGAATGCTACGTGCTTCAAACACCAATCCAATTAGTGCAGGTGACACGCCCCTAGTCATCCGCTGAGAAACTATGCCCTTGCATATTACTACTCCTCAACTAGATGCTTCCTGCCGTCATCCATTTGTAGTGTTTTACTCTGAATGCACTCAATATGACAGTTACATGGGGTTAGATGTTTTACAAAGACTGCAAGCCCAATTAGATTCCGGTCAACATCTACTGACTTTTAACAAAAAAACAAAAGAACATCAAGATGAAACTTCCGGAAATCTCCCCTAAAGTCATCCCCAGGAATAAAATATTAACCAAGAACAGAAGTCACCACCATTCAAAGGACACCAACAAAACTATGTCCACTAAAAAGCCACTGCAATCTCGACCACCTACCTCAACCAAGGCCCCCTGCACACCACCTTCAGCGCCTTCGTCACCAGCCTCCATCTCCATAGTAACCCCTGCAGTGACTTCACAAAGAATGCTCATACCGGCACAGCATGAACAATGGGTGCCTATCCGTCACACCACCAACTCAACCATGATATTCTCACCTCAACTAGATCAACCTCACGCCGGTAGATGTCGTGTCCAGCCTGCCATAGTGCCCCCTGACAGAGGTGTCACGCTCATTGCTAACATCTCTGACGAGCCTCTCACTCTGCCCAAAAGCCTCATCATCGGTGATCTAGAAACTTTTTGATGATATTGCACCCTCAACTTCAACACCTACTACACCACTCATCCTCCCAACCAGTCCAGAACAACTAACAACGACACAACACCAACAACTGTCGCAAGTTCTTCATGAGTTCGGAGATGTCTTCGCGCAATCTGCCACCAAAATCGGACAAACAAAGGTCAAAGAACACACGATCCACACCGAAGGGCCTCCCATCCATCAACCTTCATGACGAAAGAACCCTCTGCAGCGTCAGGAAGAAGATCGACAGGTTCAGGAGATGCTGGACGCAGATATAGCCACCCTCTTCGTCAGTCCCTGGTCCTCCCCTGTCGTCTTAGTAAACAAAAAAAGGATGGGTCCACTACTGGCAAGTACCAATAAAGTAGATGTGCTGTATTGCCCTAAATCAAAACGATATACCCAACTCTGCGAAGGGTTACCATTATCACTAATATTACCAACATCATCACTACTACTATCATCATCACTACAACTGTCACCATCATCACTACTACTATCATCATCACTACTACTATTACAAGCATCACTACTACTCTCACCATCATCACTAATACTGTCACCATCATCACTACTGTCACCATTATCACTACAACTATCTTCATAATCATTATTATTATCACCATCATCTTACAATCATCATTACATGTCACCATCATCACTACTATTATGACCATCATCACTACTACTAGTACTATCGCCATCATATCTACTACTGTCATCATCATCACTGCTGTCATCATCACTACAACTACAACCATCATCACTACTATTATCACCATTACCACTACAATTACCATCATCACTACTATTATCGTCATTATCACTACAATTACCATCATCCCCACAATTACTACCATCACTTCTTATGTCAACTAAATTAACTTAACCTAACAAATGCAGGGCGAGATATTTTCGCCCCCAAAACGAAGGTGTTCTGTGTGTGAGCCCCTACGGGGCACAAACGCACAGAACGCCATCATTGCAGGGGGGGAACCATATTTTGGACCTAAAATCATAACAATTGCATAAATTCAAAAAATCTGTTTTGACTGACGTTCGCATTCACCCGACAAATGTTTGTGTGAAGTTGGGTGAAAATCCGTCCAACAGTCTAGGAGGAGTTCAGCGACAGACGGACGACAACGACAGACATTGTTTTTGGGTGGTACCCACTATACGGGGGGGGGGGGGGGGGGGGGCGACACTAAACTCTGCTTACGCAGAGTTGATAAAGAAAAGCCACCAGCAAAAGACCGCATTTTCCACCAGTGGGGGTCACCTCTATGAATTTAATGTGCTCCCCTTCTGTCTATGCAACGGGCCTGCCACATTTTCCCGCTTGATGGAGTCCGTCTTGAAGGGTCTCACCTGGGAAATCTGTTTTGGCATACCTGCATGACGTCATTGTGTATGGAAATACTTGGGGAGAGCATCTTCAGCGTCTCCGGCAGGTATTACTACGCATAAGAGAAGCCGGACTCAAGCTTAAGCCCTCGAAATGTTCAGTAGCCAGAACAACAGTTGGTTTCCTGGGTCATGTAATTTCAGCCGAGGGCATCTCACCTGACCTGAAGAAGTTGTCAGCTATAGCCGCACAAACTCCACCCACCACAGTCAAAAGTGTTCGCTCCGTTTTAGGTTTATCCACCTATTACTGGAGATTCGTAAAAGACTTCGCTGCCATATCCCGCCCTCTACATGAATTAGAAAAAAAAGAAGAACCTTATAAATGGACAAAAGAAAGAGACACAGCATTCAACATACTAAAACACCACCTCGTGCAAGCCCCACCGTCGCTTTTCCGGACTACAAACAACCATTCCGGCTGTATACTGATGTGTCACTGTAAGCCATAGGTTCTGTGTTAGCTCAGGTACAAGATGGTCGCTTGCGCCAGCTCTACCCTAAATGCTGCACAGAGAAATTATGCAGCAACCAAAAGAGAGTGCCTTGGAGTTATATGGGCTTTAAATCATTTTCGCTCCTTTCTACTTGGCTCCAAAATAGACATCATAACCGACCATCAATCCCTACAATGGATCATTATATCTTAAACGAATTGTGCTCTCCTTGTCCGCTGGCGTGAAACCGTAGAAGAATTATATTTTGAAATTCACTACCGTCCAGGGAAACTCCATACAAACGCTGATGCTCTCTCCCACCTACTTGTCACCAGTGCTTCCATAAATCACCCACCCGCCATAAATCACATAGTGACTCCTCAAAATCATAATAACATAGTTAACCCTATAAATTCCACGCATTTTCTTCACACCAACGATAATATCAGTCTACCCTTTATATTCTTTTCCCGTATTGCCTCACTTAAATCAAATAGTAACCCCTTCAAACTCATTTGACGAAGCTCAAATAAATAGTACAGTAACCCCTCTAAATATGACCAAGACAACGCAGCCACTGTCATCACCAGAAAAAAAGACTTACTCTCCCTGCTACATTCCTGGCTCAACAAAAGAAAACCTAAATGGATTGCTAAAGATTGTTACGCTGGCCAGCTTGCCAGAATGTACTCGTACTCGCTAGCGCTCGCCAGGGCAGTGAAATGGGTTATAATAATCGTAGAACGATGTTCTTTCTTTCTATTCATGTTGTCACAGACAGATCAGTGTTTGTCTTTATTCTTGTCTGTGACACTTGGAAGTATTTTATATCATTGATAGAGTTATAAGATATGTAGTGTGAATTGCAAGGAGAGAGAGAGCGAAGGAGGCAGCGAGGTGGTAGCATGTGCGTGTGTATGTACGTGTGCATTCCTCGCTTGGGCGGTGCCACCCGCTCGTGATTGGCCGGCAGGCCTGGCGTGTCATATGACGCCTGCTTTTCATGACGTAGTGGTCTGTGATTGGAGGCCGCGGTCTTAGCTCGGTGGGTGGGGGGCTCCTTCCCGCGTGTCTCCTTAGAGCTTGGTATGTTGTGCTTCGTCCTAGACGTCCCTTGCATTCTGTCCACAATCTAATCCTCTTTACTACTGTTTCTCTCTCTGAACTTCTTCTTTCCAAAACTTCTCATCTTTATTCATTTATCCATCCCTTCTGGTCCTGCATACGACTTCCATAGTCGGCCAGTCGTATTACCAGCACCAGTTCTCACATATATGTTTTGCACTAGCTTTAGGGATTATTAGAGTCATAGTCACATGGAGTCATATTATTGGGTGCTTCTAATTATTGGGTTATTCTTTGTTACTATTTAATGCTAGACAGTGGAGGGTATCTTTGGTCGTTGTCTGAGTTAAGTATATGGCAAGTCAGAGCCTGTATGACTTCGATGGAGCTAGGTAGCCTGTAACCCTTGTGCATATTTTTCCTTTCCGAGCATAGCAGTATACAAGCGAAGGGCTTTTGCCTACTCTTGCTTGAATGCTTGCTACCTCATTTTGTTGACCTTTGTGGAGCGCCAGGGTAAGACCAGATACTTGAGATGTGGACTTACCAAGAGAGCCTCCTAGTCACTTAACGTAACATAAGGGAAATAGGTTAAGGGGAGAGAGTAGGGTACGAGCATGCTTGAGCTCTGCCTAGGCTCCTTGTACCTTTTATGCCACTGATAGACTTTGTTAGTAATAAACACAGCATTGTGTTTATTAACTTTAACTGCGTATGCTTTAGCAATTATTCACATATTATTTTAGCATAGGTTGATGCATGGTGCACAACCCAGTTTGGCTGTTACTTTGGCTAAGGAAGTACTGTTTTTGAGTGGCTATTATTAGTGCTGTCACCGAGTTGTTGCACTCCCTTGTTTTATATATATATGTATCCTAATTGTTGGTGTATTTAAGATACACAGGTGTCCTGCCCGTGCATTATTTCTGTTCTATATTCGACGAGCATCTTAGAGCATCAGACTTTTTCAGAATATTCCATATCTGTTTGCTGTAGGACTAGACTTCCAGTGTTTTCATAGAGCATTGAAGAGTTTAGTGTTGAGTTCAGACTCACACTAAACTTAACGTAAGCATATACTCCTTTATTAAATCTTGTTATAGTTTATTTAAGCATTGTTATTACTTGAGAGCATTTTATTAACGCAAGTACTCCTGTTGTGAGTAGGCTTTGGCGTCACCGGAAAGCCTTTGTAGAAGTGCACTAAACCCAGTTAATTGATACCCCGTTATCCAGTAGATTAACTCTGAAGGGTTTAAGTGTTTTGTTCACCGGCATAATAGTTCGAGGGTTGGAATTAGCGTACCGTTGTTGCAGATATAGCCTATCTTCTAGTCCAATATTAAGTGCCCTTGTATATTTTGTTGTGCCGGTTGTAACAAATGGCGACCTTAGTCCAGTATATAGTGAACTGAATTTTGCAGGTTATTTGGAGAAATCTTATTGCCATTTGGGGTTGAATTTATATCTCGCAGTGTTGGCAGTGGACATTGTTTTGAGGATATATGGAACTTGTTGGAGTTTATTGGTGACCTAGTATTGAACTCAAAAACATCTTCGAATATTTGTTGTGAATAAAGCTACGCGAGAGTTTGGCTACTTTTGTCTTGACTTGGGAATTTTTGTTGTTGACTCCATCATGTCACTGGACGGGTCTGAGCATAGTGAGGGCACAGTGCGAGAGACAGGCGAGGAGGTGGAGAAGGTGGAGTTGTTAGACGGCGTTCGGGTGGTGAACGATGAGGAGGATGCTCGGAGGTTTTTGGAGGAGCCTGTGTCGGCGGACTGGGTGTCGGGGCTGGACCGGTACGGACTGCAGTGTGTAGCCACGGTCTTAGGGTTTTCTGGTACTAGCGGTTTGTCAAGAAGTGAGCTGGTTACCTGTGTGCTGGATGGGGTGCATGGGGGTTCGGGTGGAGCTGGAGCTGGGGCACCTTCGTCCCAGCCCCCATTCCACTTAACTCCTATCATGGCCCCCCCCCTCCCTCGGGTTCCGGAGCCGAGTACATTCCCACAGGCCGATGTCCGCTGGCAGTTGGGTATGCCTCTAGGTGACTCACGGGGTGGGTCCCCAATAGTAGCACCCCCTCTTCAAAGTTTGTCTCCCGAGATGTTGCTTCAGCTCGAGCTCGCCAAACTTAAGCAGCAGGAGCGACAGGCTGAGCTCGAGCAGCGAAAGCATGAGGCTGAGCTCAGGCAGCAGCAGCAGCAGAGAGAGGCTGAGCTCAGGCAGCAGCAGCAGCAGCAGGAGGCTGAGCTCAAGTATAGGTATCAGGCTGAGTCTGCAAGGTATTGTGCCAATATTGACCTAGCGAAAACTCGTGTAGAGGTGACGAGGAACTGGATCGTCCAGGGGGGTCGACCCCATGACCAGTCCCTGTCGCATCTACTAAAGTTGGTTCCAGTGTTTGATGAGTTAGGAGTTACAGAATTCTTTCTCCGTTTAGAGAAAAAGTGCCGAGAGCACCAATGGCCCGAGGAGAAGTGGGCAGCCCTTGTTTCGTCACTATTGACGGGGAAAGCACTCAAGGCGTACGATGCTTTGCCCCTAGATTCCTGCGTGAATTATGAGGCATTGAAAGAGGCTGTCCTGAGGGCGTATGAGTTGCAGCCAGAGACCTATAGGCTGATGTTTAGGGCTGTTCCTAAGAGAAAGGAGAGTACTTTCCAGGTACACGCTAGAGAGCTGTCAGATGCGTTTGAGAATTGGTTAAGGTCGGAGAAGGCAACTACTTTTGATGCAGTGAAGCAATTAGTGTTGTTAGAACAATTTTTCAAATGTACTGGCAGTGACTTCACTCTTAACCTGAAAGAAAAGCAACCTAAAACTCTGCAGGAGGCGGCTGAGCTGGCTGACCTCAGGTTGTCATTGATTCGTGTGTGTGGGTCTGCACAGAGAGCTGAGGGTGGTAACCAGGGGCGTACCACTCCACCCCCTCGAATTAAGGACACAACTAATTACACATTTAAGAGAACTGGTGCCAATTTTGATCCCAAGTCGAAACCCTTCTCGTTAAAGAAAGGCCAGGGCCCTTCCTCACCTCAGAGGAAGTCCAAGAGCGAAGTGGAGTGTTTCAAGTGTCATGAGAAGGGGCATATTGCGCGCTCATGTCCGAGCACACCGCCTACAACAGTGGTGTCACTAGTGAGCAACATCGGTGTGTCTTTGAGGTCTTTCGTGTTTGCCCGGGGTAATATGTCGGTTGCGAAGTCACAGTCGGTGCAGAAGCAGCAGTAGGGCTCGTCACCCGTCCGAGATGCTTTTTGCGGTCATAGGGGGCACGGCACTGTGAGGTGGCCTGGTGTGGAGCATAGGCTTCAGTTGCTGCATGATACGGGCGCTTCCCAGACACTTATTAAGAACTTCACTGGCAAGCCTATTAACGCGGCTCGGGTTGTGGTGGTTCAAGGCATCAATCCTACGCAGTCTTACCCGCTGGTCAGAGTGGAGCTTGAGGTGGATGGTGTGACACGGGAGTTGGATGTGGGTGTTGTGGAGAAATTGCCAGTTGAGGGGGTCGACCTCCTTCTCGGTAACGACTTTGCGGTGCCTACTTCCGAGGTTCCACCCTTAGTCGTTCCCGAGAGGGCGGCCGACACGAGTAGGGAGGGGCAAGAGGGGCTCGAGAGGTGCCAGACGCAGCAGATGGCGTGCGCTGTCACCAGTTCTCAGTCCGCTCAGGTTTCACAGCCTAGTACCCAGGTTTCAGACCAGCGGAGGAAGGGTCGGAAGGAGAAAGGCGAGGCTGGTGGTCGGGTTGAGATTTTAGACCCAGCGACACTCCTTGGTGACTCGGTACTTGCACTAAAGTTGAGCTTCGGAGTGGCCCCAGAACCTGTCCCCTCTAGTGACATGGTAGGGCGTGATGGCACTCCGCAACAGAGTAGTTCCCAGGTGCAACTAGAAGATCTTAGTCTTGAGAGTTGTGGGAACGGGGCTATTGAACTCGATGAGGACGGGGAAGCATGTCATGTGAACCTATTAAAGGAGTTTGTGAGGCGCCCACCTGAGCAGCCTACTGTCCCTGTGTTGGTCAGCAGCGGCCAAGGTGGAGAAGGAGAGGGGGGCAGTGAGGCACGGGTGGTAGGAAGTTGGGATTGTCATGTCTCGGCGGAGCAGTGGGCGGGGAACACGAGTCAGGTGGCTGTGGAAGCGCTTGAGCACCTGCCTGAGCAGCAGTGTGCTGCGATCCAGCACCTGCTCGGTTCATACCCCACTGTTTGTGCCGAGCACCCAGGCCTCACAACTCATGCGGTGCACGATGTTCCACTGGCAGGTCACTTGGGTGTGAGTAAACCGTTGGCCTCGTTGTTTCGGTTGTTCAAGGTGGGCGACGAGGCTTTGGCATGGTTGTCAGGTCAGGGTCGACCCATGGCTGCTAAGGGTGGTGGTCAGTATTAGAACATTAGGCAGATTGGTGAGGTTAACTATGGACTAGATACGCCTGATCGTCGCATAGCCTCCCAATGCTGCTCTAGTAAAATGCTACAGCCCTACCATAGACCGACTGTATCTGGCCGGGGCGCTGAAGGCGGTGATGCTGCGCAGGCAGATGTAGTCGCAAGGAATGCGGGGATGCGCATGTACGGTATCGGCGGGGAAGCATTAGCACTTATGAACTATGGGAGTGACTGCACAGGTGGTACAGATTGTTCCTCTCATGACCTGACTGTTTTAGGGACAGAGGTGGAGAAGGAGGGAGGCTATAGTTTAGAAACTGCCGTCCCGGCTGGGTTATGGGAGGGCAATGAGCATGTTGTTCTTCGAGATAAGTTGCAACCTCTTGTTCCTAAGCGCCAAGAGAAGTTGCTTACTAGGCTGTGGCAGTACGTCCGCATGTTTGTTGATTCTCCAGGCCTGATGTACGGGGTGGCACCCGACATGGAGGCTGGAGACAGTGCAAGGCTCAAATTGGCTCCCTACCGTATAAATCCTGCTCGACAGCCTGTCGTAAAAGCAGAGCTGGACTACATGTTGGAGAAGGGTCTGAGGGATAAGGGATATCGTGAGTGGTCATTGGCAGTAACTTTGCAACCTGAGTTAAGTGGCAAGATCCGTGTTTGTGTTGATTGCAAGAGAGGTGGTGCATCATCCCTGACAGACGCCTATACCTTATCCATAGTTGACGACCCCATAGACCGCATCGGGGCTGCCTTGTTTATCACTAAGGTGGAAATAGTGAAAGGTTATTGGCAGGTCCCGTTGCCGGAGAGAGCGAAGAGAAGTGCCAGTCTTGTGATGGACTGGGCAGTTTATCAGTGTCAGGTGTGGTTTTGCTGCCGGAACACAATTTGGATGTGTGGCATGTTAAGGGCACTGATAATGTTCTGGCTGATTGTTTGCCATGGGAGGGTATGTTTTAAGGAGCACCCTCGCCGTTCAGTCAGTGTCGGTTTGAGTGGAGAAAAATTAGGCATGCCCCTGTAGTGCAAAGCCGCCAAAACACTATTAAGATAATACAAAAACCTCACATAAAAACTCTTTCTTTTTGATAGTATATAAGTGCAGTATGTTACAGCAAGAATCTAAAACATTCTGAGTTTTTGTCTTAGTAGGCTAGGCTTGGTGAAGCTTGCTCGTTGAGCGTAATATTGTTAAGTGATACTATTATTTTGGGGAAGTGTTGTGTAGATTTTTTTTTATAATGAAGTGTTTTATGTTTGTGATTGTGCCTTGTTTTCACAACTTGGGGGAGTAGCTGGGTGATACGGAGTTGGTGGGCATTCTGTCTGGTCAGATGTGGCGTTTACCTGAGGTTAAAACGTCCCACATCTTGGGCGGGGTGTTACGCTGGCAAGCTCGCTGGCCAGCTTGCCAGAGTGTACTCGTACTCGCTAGCGCTCGCCAG